>JAVDPK010001867.1:377299-407655 GCA_034780415.1 Cichlasoma orientale
AGGCCCTAAATAAATTTGAGTTAAAATGTTATATGCCTGTGTTTTTGTTATTTATTTATGTGGTAAGATTTTTAGTTTTTTTTTTTTTTCATGGAAACCATCCTCTGCAGTTTTAATGGAAAACTTACCCTCAGTTGACCCTGATTATAAGTATTTAGTCCTAATTAGATATAGGCCACACTTAATGCAATAATAAAAAAGAAGCCCTTAATGTGGACTTAAACCCATCTGTCATTGCAGTGGTCCATATTGTGCTCATAACATCTTACTCATCTTCATTGCATGATTGCTCATCCCAGGACGGAAGCTTTTGATCACACTCTGTTTGATTTAAGTGCATGGACAAAGAATGAACCTTCCTTTGAATTTGCAATGGTTAACTCAGAGTTGCATGCCATCTCAGTCGGCTTATGTCTGAAAATAATTTTCCGACTCAAAATCCAATCTCTTTTTCCATGTCAGTTATTTTCTTAATATTGCAGCTGTTGTTAGGTTTAAGAAAAGGTTAGTTCTTTCTGACGGCTCTAATGGTTTGGAAACAATAAAATCTCAGACCCGGGCCCCTTTAGTGTCACTACGCAACAGAATCCCAAAACACCAAAACAAGGGGGCAACCCTGGTAGAAGTGGGCCCCATTCCACACTCCTCCAAGTGCTTATCACCAGAATCTGCTGGAATCTGTTGTGTGCCCACAGTCCTGGCTCGGAGAAGGACAAGAGAGCAAAATAAAGTGATAGAGAGAAAGAGAGACGCCAGTCTAAGTTCCTATAGCTTGCCCCTCCCAGAGTTAAAGATCGATTCCTGGAGAAATGCCTCCATGGCTGTATCGCGTGACTGTAACTGCTCCCCTCCATCAAACACATGGGACTCATTTAGCCTTGTGGGCCACAGTGATGGTGCCACAAACGCCAGCCCCCCTCAGGAAGGGAAGAGAAGGGAGGGGGAAAAAAAGAGGCAAATATGTGAGTGGGGGGCCATCATGTAGTGCCAGTGTCCCAAAGGACAACGTGCATTGCGCATAATGGATCATCATTTGCCCTTTACTGAAGGACAACCAAAGGGGTTTTACTGCCGTTTTCGTTTTTTCTTTCTTTTTTTTTTTTTTTTTTTTTTACAAGTACCACAGGAAAGAGCCTCATAATTCAGACTGATCTAGGCAGTGATCTGTCATTTTGATCCATGCTGAGTTATACTCTTGAGTCATCCTACTAAAGGCTTGAACATGTTACTCACTCAGTTGAACATAAGAAGCACAAGTAAATGGAGAAAAAGAAAGAGGGTCGTTGAAGGTGTGATAGGAGGACAGTGCGGCGATTGTGCTGCCTGACTGCACTCTAGCGATAGCTGTTCAAACAGGCCAGAGCTGAAATGTCACCCGTCCTCTGCAGAGAAAAGTCTGTTGACAGCCTGTATAAACACTGGCATTTTTCCCCCCCTCTAATCGCATGTTCACTTAAAAAGAGCACCCAATGAATTCCATGGGAATTCAGTAATGCTCTGTTGCAGTATGTTTATTCTTCCATCTGTTTTACTGTGTCTCTTGTTTATGAGGTTTTTCATTGGCAGTCCTTTGGCTCATTAACAGCACACTTTATATGAAACTCATCTATATGTATCAGCTGATACCAAAAAAGTAGGGCTGTAGATTTCAAGCAATAAATACTATTCGATATTTCCCTGGTGACTGTTTTGCTGTTCCCCAAAGATTGACCGCAACCCCCAACCGCCACTCCATTCTCAGTGATATAGTTGTGACAGATTTGTGATATGCTAGCTTGTGTTTTCACTGGATGTCATTTTAGTTTATTATTCAGAACTTTTAGTTTTAGCGTCCTTGAACTTTACATGTTTGTTGTTTTTACAGTAGCATCTATTACAACCACACCCCAGACATTTTATTTATCCAGTGTCTGTTAATTAACATGCTCCGTTTTTGTTGTTTAATAGTGGCCTACAAATAAAAATAGTAGTCCCATAAACTATTCAGTTTTTGCAAAATTTAATGACTATCTGAATATTTGAAAATCATGACTATCCCACCAAAATGGGATGCTTGTGGTAGGTGAGATCAGAAAGTGATGCTTTGTTTCATCCTAGCTGTTAGACCATTTAAACCAGGAACCAGGTAAAGAACACCAATCTATACCTCTATTTATAACCAATTCATATTTACATATGCAAGCAATCATTTATTAACCGAAGACATACCTTTGCATTGTGAGAGCACTCAGAGAAAAGTCATGCCGGGAGAACATAAAATCTCCGCACAGCTGGCTTTGAGGTGGCAACCGTGACCACTGTGCCAGGAACTGAAAAACTGCCACATCTGTTGCCTGTTATCTGAAAAGTCTGATTAGTGTTAAACATTTCATACTAAATAAATACCCATTAAACCATCCATTTTTTTTAACCATTTATCTAATGGATGGCAAAAGGTGGGGTACACCCTAGACAAGTTGACAGTACATCGCACTGGACTGTGAGAAGAAACCAGGTATAGATTTATATTGCTTTATTACTAATGTACGCCATTGGTATTAAGGGAAATGTGTTTATCTGTTAGATTCCAGTTTGTTCATGTACACAAAAAGTCTTCCTCACACATAAAATCTAGTCATGGAGTTCCACAGGGTTCTGGTTCTGGACCAATAGTTTTCATCATGCATGCTTTCCTTAGCAGATCTTAATAGAAAACACTGCAAACGATTGTGTTGCTACGTATGCAGACGATATCCAGTTGTCTTTATTTATTAAGCCAAATGACACAAACCAATTATTTTAAACTACATGCATGTCTTAAAAACACAGGAAGTGATTTGCAGCAATGTGTTGACCAGAGATCATAGACAGTCAGTGATATTCATTGACTTCAAGCACTAAGGTTTTCTTCTCCAATCACTTATTTTCACTCTTGATACATTTTATACTACTGTTTTGTTCATCTCTCTGTATGCTCTTTTTTCTGGTTCTGCCACATGTCTCTTCCTGTTAAAAGAGAGTTCCTCCTTCCTACAGTTGCCAAGTGCCTGCTCATAGGAGATTGTCTGATTGTTGGTGTTTTCTCTATAATAATATTGTAGGGTCTTACCTTACAATACAAAGAACCTTGAGACAACTGTTGCTGTGAATTGGTACTATATAAATAAAATTATGACTAAACATTATGTCTCCACCTGAGACTCTGGATGTGTGTTTAATCATAGTATGCTGCAACATCAGTTAATGTAGTCAGGAGAAAATAAACTTCAAACACTGACAGTTTGTTCTAAGCTATTGCACAACTTGTCTAGACAGCTGTATTTAAGGATATGCAACACTGACAGAGCTATCAGACGTGAAATTAACGACTGAAGAATGGCTAGTTAAAGCAGGGTGTGACTAGCACACTGTTTTTTTTTCAACTTTACTGATAAATTACAAATGCAATCAAAAACTACATTCCACTGTCTTTAGTTGTACTGAGGTAAGAGCAGACTATTTCACCCTCAGCACTTTAAACCAAAACTATCCAGTGCTAGATATGACTAGAGGCAGGAAAGAAACTTCATTTCAACCACGTAAAGAACAACAAAACAACTCAACAATGACAACAGCAGTCTAATCTTTGAGAAAATATTATTATATAGAAATTAAATAGTCTCTTAAATTCAACCAAAGAGCTCAAGAATTACATCCCAACCTTTCACTGTATCTCATTTTGTCACTATCTACTTTTCTGAGCTGAAACTGACCAATAATCCACAACTGCACTCTAAGTATTATAAGCCATCACAGTTATCGAAACATGTCACGATACAACTAGAAGTAATATTGCTTCATGCAGTTCAATATATTTATTGACGGTCCTTTTTGTCACCAGTTATAACATCCATCTTTGTCTTCTTCAGGTATTGTTCGCCAGGTGAAGCCTCTGATTGGTCCAGTGACGACAGTATTGAAACTGTCCATGCGCAACCTGACAACTCAGGGCGACTCTGGCCAGAATATCGTCAACGTCCACGTCTTTGTCTCAGAGTTTTGGTTCTGAAAGGCGAATGTCAGGATTTCACCAATAATTACATTATAGGACATCCGTTGTTGGTTTTGTTATATCAATGTTTATATCAGTGTTGAGGTTTTAATGTTATGTATTGACAACGATATTACTTTTGACAGTTGCTGAGATGAAATGCTACTAGCTGCTTCTAATAAGAGCAATACACTTTCGTTTTGATGACAAGCTCGGCATTATGTGCACAAATATGAAGAAACTTCATGTTATAAGAAGACGTCCAGACCTTTTTAAATTGAAAGTGCATGCATTTAGAGAGGCCATTAAAGGATATGGTGATTAAATTCAACCATATTTGTTTAAGCCTCTGTTTGTAAAACACCTTCCTTTCCTTTTTTACTGTGCACATTGAAGTTTTGTTTTGTTTTTTAAGGAATAAACATTATTTTTTAAGTTACAGTATTTGTCATTTCTTTTTTGTTTTTGAAATTCTCTTCTTATAACAATTAAAGAGCCATATTTAAATTTGTTATTTAACAGTTTTGGCTTCAGTTTCATTTTCTTGTTGTGCATCATGTTTGATATGGACACAGTGTTACCATAAAACAAGGTATGCAATACAAAGTAATTTAAAATTGCTTTACTACAGTAAAGATTCACATTATATCAATACTAATATATTATTTGTGCTGTAACATTTTGCTTGTGTCATTTAGAACACACTAGGAGACCTAGATTAGGAGCATGAGGGAATGAAAAGACACAAAAAAATTGACACTGAAGGTTTAGAATTGTGAACAAATAGCAATATGCATACAGAAATAGTTCATTTTTTAAATGTAAAGATATGTGGACTATGTTTTCATCACATTAGTAATCCATCATAATTTGACCCACTGTACCATGGTCATGAAAACATGATTAAAGATGATGAAGTCACAACAGGACAGTTGATTTTGATAATTGATACATATCAGTACTTGTGATGATTGTTTGCGTTTGGAAGCTGGGAGAGGTAAGATATTCTGAAAATCCTGTGCTGTAAAGTAACAATAGGAGAAAAGGTGGTGGGTGGGGGTGGGGGTGGGATGTTCTCAGACAGAAAAAGAGCTGGGGATGTGGAAGTGACAGTCTATCAGACTACAGTGATCACTGTGGCCAGGCCCAGCTAAAGCCTCCCAGCACTTCAAAGAAAATAGAAGAGGGCGCGCACACACATCAGGATCTAAAGTCGTCTGCTGTGATAGATTTTAAGGCTCTACTGAAGGGGGGAAATCCTCTTCAGAGGAAATAGAGGGCAGCAGGTTAACCTTGCGGTCAACATGAAAAGAGAGAAGAAATGCAATGTGTCTGTGCATGTGAGGGCATGTGCACAACCTTAAACCATACTCTGAGCAAATGTTTAATACACGCTTTCTTATGCAACTGTTTCAGTTTGGGATGACATAAGAGTGAGCAGCCTTAACCTTTTTCTGAATTATTTGGAGATGAGGTGGGAATAGCTGGAATTAAATGATGAAACATTTTAAATTGTCTTGATGACAGATGATAAAATGTTAATGTTTGGCTTGTCTATAGTGCATACCAAAGAAAAAAGAAAAAAAAAGAACACATTGTAAGGATGCAAACAGCTGGAAACGAACAGCAGAAAGCTCTATAGTCAGACTGTGTGGGAGGACGTTACCCAGAAAAGGCCTGGCTTGCTCTGAAGCTCCACTGTAAGAAAGACTGGGGAAGCAGTCCCTAGCAAAGTTACCAAACCACATACATGTGTGGGGACAAATGAGCAAATATCTTCTGCCAAATTCTCCATCCCAAGCCAAGAGGGAGCTGCTCGCACTGGAGACCTATGGTATGACTAAACCAAGTGGGCTTGATGAGTAGACGTAATGGCAGGAGAGCAGGCCGGTGTGTGCCTGCACTGTTTGTTTGTGTACTCTACTGTGGCACAATGGTGGTCAGAGCTCTCAATACAAGTGGTCATGGTGGTGTCTGGCCCAGAGAAGACAGGGTATGGGGCTGATGGGAGTCTAGCCCAGGGGCTGGTGTGGCAGGCTGATCCCAGACAGAGACCAGAGGACCTCTGCAGGCACGTGCTCAGCCGACTCCTGCACTCACCCACTCCCTCTTTTTCCTGGCGTCCTACAACAGTTCTGACCGCAACACATGTTATAGGATATAAGTGAGCTCTTTTAATACATTTGTGGGTATTTATTTTTTTCCTCTATTTTACAAACCACCATTCCTCTTTGCCATAAACACAAAAATGTTTCTTTTAGATGGGCACTACCAACTTACTATGGTTTTTCTCTCCTGTCCCCCTCAGATGTTCATCTTTTTAGAACATTTTGTATTCACAAAGATAATGGATTAATAAAAATTGTAATTTAATTGTGAAAGGGTGATTTCTTTCTTTTTTTTTTTTTTTTGCCCTGATGCCTATTTACTGCAAACTTACTACAAACTCAAGTGTTAACTGTGACTACTTTAAATATGAAACAAACAAAAACAAATTACAATTAAGTAGCTTTACTGATAAGAACGTTTTTCTAAATATGTCACACGAATTTGCCAAGTGGTGTTTCTTATGAGTCCAATAGATGGCAGACACATACAACACAACACTGCACAGACTCCTAACAAAGATCCCTGAATAAATGTCACCACCTTACATTGAAGTGTTAGAAACAACCAACTGATGGTATTTTTTTTAATCTTTTAGTTAAAAATCAAACAAACAAACAAAAAACAAACAGCCTGCTAAAACCATGCCCAGCTTTTCTGAATACATACTGCAGGAAATGGATTCAGACTTGAGCCTAAAAAAGTGTTATACTGTATTTAACAAAAATAAAAAATATAAATAAAAATGTGGGAGTGTTACGTCGCTGCAAAATCTGATCAGAAGTTTCTGGCTCCACAACAAATTGCCTATTTTGTGTCGCCTTTGTGATCTACTGCTCTTTAAATCAGTTCAATCTTTTGAGGTTTAATGTGATAGACATTTCACCAATTATAAATGGGGCCCCACCTTGACCCAAAAGAAAAACACAAAGCACAGATGTGTGCCCCTACATAAATTACAGATTTTAAACGTAACCATTTATAACCACTACTGAACTCAAACTGTTGCCAGATTATACAGTAGATCAATCACATTAGGGAATATAGACCAAAGCTGTACTCATGAAAATTCAGCGTGCACCCTCTCTGTTGTTACAAGCAGCTCAGAACACACTGTGACGTCCGTAGCGCTCAACTGGATGCATATCATAGGGAAAGAAGGGAAATTAATCCAACCACATACAATCTTGGTGTGATCGCCACCTAAAATAGTCTTGAACTTAGGCTGTATAGACATGGTTTTGTTTAATGGGGCATTTATTTGTTACATATTTAGACAACTTTTATTACCGGTTGCAAAATTGAAAAAAAAATTAATAAAATGTTTGCAAGCACATTATTAAGTAGCTCACAGCATGACACACAAATTGTAAGATTTAAATATCCAGTGACAGTCCGACAGAAGTTGGGACACTATGCAAAATGTAAAAAAAAAGAAAAGAAAAAAAAGCAGAATGCAATTATTTGCAAGTCTCAAAAACCTATATTTTATTCACAATAAGACATAGAAAAACTGAGAAAACTTTAGGTAAAAAAAATTACATCATTTTGAATTTGAAGGCAGCAACATGTCTCAAAAAGGTTGGGACAGGGCCACTGTGTAACATCCACTCTTCTCTTTAACTTCTTATCAAGTCTGTAATTTAAAAAGTCCGATAAACGATTCTAGCTGCTCAAGCAGCCCTGGGTCTACTTTGTCATATTTTTCATTTCATGATCTGCCAAATGCTTTCAGTTGGTGAAAGTTCTGGACCGCAGGCAGAACCGTTCAGCACCCAGACTCTTCTATTACAAAGTCATGCTGTTGTAATAGATGCAAAATGCGGTTTAGCATTGTCTTGCTGAAATATGTAAGGCCTTCCCTGAAAAGACGTCATCTGGACGAAAGGATGTTGCTCTAAAACCCGTGTAAACCTCTCAGCATTGATGGTGCCTTTCCAGATGTGCAAGCTGCCAGTTTCACAGGCACTAATGCAGCCCCATACTACCAGAGATGCAGGCTTTTGAACTGAGCACTGATAACAGCGGGGATGGTCCCTCTCTCTGCCTCTCTAAGATGGTCTTTTACAGTAATACCCACTCTGACCTGTTGCTAATTGCTGTAGCCTAATCAGCTGCAAAATGATCCTCCAGTGTTTTTGTTTTAGTAAGACTTACTTTTCCAGCCTTTTGTTGCCCCATCCCAACTTTTTTTTAGATGTGTTGCTGCCATCAAATTCAAAATGATATATTATGAAAAAGAAAAACATTATGAATTGTCTCAGTCCCAATGTTTTATTTTGTTTTTTGGAATTGAGGTTATTGAAACCTTAGTATTTTCAGAAACTAACCTCTGCCTATCACCATAATCAACATGCTAGGCCAGTTGTTCTACTGAATACAATGCAAAACAAGGATTTTTAAAAGAATTCCAGTCCCATATTAAACCTACATCATTAACTATAGCTGTCTTCACTTTTGAAACAATCAGCTGTGTGCTTGACCCTTGAGGGCTGTATCTACAGTACATACTGCGGTGGTGAGTATGATCTCAGAGCCTTAAGACCTCAAATGTTTGAGCTTTTATTGTATCTGAAAATGAGCTGTGAGTTTTCTGTGTCCACTAAGGTCTTGTTTTGTCTGTGACTAAGCACATACACCCAACTGTCACCCCTCAGTGGACAGTTAGCACTTTCTCAGATGCCTCTGGGTCTCTAAGCAGTGAGCAGATCGGGAAAAAAGGGAAAGGTTTGCTCTGTAAATATATGAAATTGTCAGTGGAATTTGGTATTTTGATCTGAGACCAATAATAAGTCATGTATGTAATCAATGGGGAACTTTTGTACCTGTTATTTTATCACTAAAAAACTTTTATAGAATGCTTTAATAAAGCAAACAAACCCTTTCATCTATACAGTGATGACTTGGCTCACTTCTTATTTACAAAATGCATTAAAACTTCCAGGCTTCCAACTGCCGCAATCATATCGCAAAAGTGTCAAACACGTTTAAATATAACGAGCCTGCATTCATACTCATTCTGAACCAATTTTAATCTGACAAAGAGGAAGGGAAGAATATATTAGCTGCTGTTGTACAATTCAAACTCCACAATTGTTTGTGCTGGAGCTCAATGAGGGGAAAAAAAAAAGTTTTGATAGAAATACTATTTATGGGTTTATAATAGCAAAGCGCAGTCTTCCAGAGCACATCTGTATGTCATTGTTGCTAAACCACTGTCTCTGTATACACTCATTTTTTTTAAAGAACAGAGATTTAGAGAATTAATTATCCAATTGTTCAAAGACATCATCGTGGGTAAAAGGACTTAGGGCATCAAAAGGCGTATTTTTAATTTGGTGACAGTCAAAATGTGTTTGCCTGCTTTTCTTTTAACATCGCTGCATCTCAGCCTGCTTAGGGCTCTGTTTTACTCTGTGCACGACCAGGCGGTGATTTAGAGTTCCAGAAACCACAATGAAACAAAGGTCATCTGTAATATTAATGAGTATCTTTGACTCTGGCACCCCGGCATGAAGCTTTTCTGTGAGACTTAATGTAGCATGCGATTGCCAGTGATAATTAATACTGTCATAAATTACTTTTAACACCCTTTGTAAATTCAGAGTGATGGGGAAGTCCATCATAACATGTCTTGCACTGGTGGAAGGTCACAGAAAGTAGGCCTGGTTAATGGTTACCCACGGACGTCTGTAGAGGAAGTCTGCGAAGGTAACGCTGCTCCATCGACACACTGAAATAAATTAGCCTGTTCACCATTTGTCTTCAAAGTCACCCGTGTGAACACCCAGCCCCACAAAACAAAGCAAAATGCCACTTACTGGACATATGGCCTCCATTGTTGGTGGCCTCTGCTTTTTCTCTGTTTCACCTCATATCTGGATGAATTAAACAGACCAAGCTTTGTTGATTCCCGCACATTAGTGTAACATTTTGAGATGCCAAACTGACTGGTAAGACACCACATCCTGCGTGTATGATTATGCTATACATGTATCCCACAGCCTTGACTTAGTGAGGGTAAAATAAAGGCTACAGTGCAGATACAGAGGATTAAAATGAAGTTAAGCTGGAGGAGACTCTGGAAGCCATTGAGTCATTGATCTCAGGATTCTCAAGTCCATACTAAGCCCTGGGTTGTTCTCTATCCACTCACCCTCCTTCCTTTTTATCCTTTGTTGTGGTCACTGGGACAATCGGTTACAGCCCAGCGGAATGGAAACCACTCAGTCAGTCCCCTGCTACAGCAAACTATTAAACAGAGGATCCAGTTACTATGTCTGGGAGAAAAGACATCTTTAGGGGGAATTTTGTTTCTCGGGATGCGTCAGTACGATCCCACCCTAAAGAAAACAATTTTATACGTGTTGTTTAAATCAAGTACAACTTTTCACCCAGTGGAATTCCCCAAATTATGGAAGGCTACAAACAAATGAGCTTTTGATAATTACCTTGCAGAGTCTAGATGTTTCAATATTACTACTAAAAAACAATTCTACGAGTTTCCCTTTGCACTCTGACTATAGGTCAGAGTGGAAGTGGATTCAAACCCAAAGCTATCAAGGAAAAAAGCAGAATCGAAAACACAACACTGATGATGAAGTGGATAAACAACCCCCCCGGAAACCCAATACAACTTGTTCCTGTGAATTGGTCTGTCTGTGTGTCTCGCTGAGGCAACGCTGGTGAATTCTGTTTGAGTCTTGTGGGTTCCAACCTCAGACCCTGTCTCCCAGTTGGAGCGACAGAAATGGAGGGTCGTGGTCACCGTGGATGCTTTGTTTTCCACAGTCCCTGCTCATTGGTGTCCCACCCGCAAGAAGACCATCTGCCTTCTCAATTAATAGGGATGTTTGTGCTCCACATTTGTTTGTGCTCATAGATGATTTTTGTAATAAAACTCAGACTTTCTGGTATTTCTTGGATTCCTGGGTGATGACACTGCGCTTTGCTTTTTTGGGCTTGCGGCTGTTTCCCGTGGAAAATGTAGCTTGCAGAAACTACTGTAGCTGTTTTCTGGTGTGTCTGTGGGATTAAATGAAGAATAGAATGAGTCTTGTTGATGTTCTCCCCACCACAATTAAGAGCAGACACGCTGTGTGCTGGAGAACGCACAAGATGAAGAAGCAGGCTTTGCGATGTCCTTTGAGACATGACAATAGGGACAAAGTATTTCAGCCTAGAAAATGTCACAACATTTTGCTTTATTGTTCTGTCTTATCATTACAGTGACTACTTCAATAATGTAAAAAGAAAGAAAGAAAGATTATTTATTTATTATCATTATTTTCTTTCTCTGCTACATTAGAATAGGACTAGTAGATCAAAGTTTCAAATCATTTGTAAATTGTTGAGTTTTTATTGTTTATAGCAAACTTTGGCAGGCCACTGACACATGTAGATGCCAATGAAAAAAGCATTAAAACATTAAAGGCGAGGAAGCTAGAGGTCCTTTTTTGTATATTCTTCTAAATATGATTTCCCAAATTTTGGGAAATATTCTTGTATTTTTATGTAGATTGTGGATTTGGCACTGGCTTTCTTTTGGGCAACACTGAGCTGTTGTGGAAGCTCCATGGACCACACACAGCCCTTTGCCCAGAGAACATTTTCTACTGCCCAGTTGCAGAGGAACCAAGTGTGGCAAGACGGTAGTGCTGGCAATCTCTACCAGTCACCATTTTGATCACCATGACCAAATTGTTGGACCAAACAGAAAGTTGCACACCTGCTGAGAGCAAAGCCTGGAAAGAAAAATATTTTAAATGAACAAGAACAAGTTCTTTTACCAAAGGAACACAGTGTTCAACAGTTTTAGTAAAGGAACCCTTCCTGGATTCAAGTTGTTTTTCTTTGAGGTCCTGCTTGGAACGGATACATGTAACCTAAATCAGCAAAGAACTCCATGGCACTCTCTTGACAAAAAAATAAAAATAAAATAGAAAATTAAAAACACCTTTACTCTCACAGCACGTTCATGCTCATCATGGAGGTAAACAGAGTTCTAGCAGTGTTCCACCAATAGGAACCTTCCACCTCCACTAACAGGAGGAATCTTCAAAACCTAGACAGGTGTAGGAGTCCAAAAGGGATGTTTAAACAAAGTCCACAACATTTATCAAATTTAAATCAAAATAATAAGTAACACACAGCAGCAGCAACCACAGATAATATGAATGCATCTTTAAAGAAAAAAATAAGGCTTATTAGGAAAACAGTAACATCTAAGGTGTCATTTAAATCAGGGTATTTGGTTGGCTGTAATTTATGAATCCAGAAAGCTTTCCTTTGGTTCAGTCTCCTTTGTCTGTCACCTCTCACTGTGGAAAGAAGAACGCGGTGGAGTTCAAGTTCTTGTAAAGTAGATGCGTTACTATTATGTTCAGCCCAACATGCCCTCCAATCTGAGCGACACTATCATTCGTTTGTTCCAAAATGATCCACATGTTTCCAAAATGAGCGCCCCTACATGTGGCTTTGTGTGTCATGTCGGCCATGACAGCGTGTAATGTTGCTGTAGCTCAGGAGGTAGAGCAGGCCACCTGCTAACTGGAAGTTTGATGGTTCAGTCCCCGGCAGTTCCAGTCAACAAGTATGTGCAGACAAAGTGCTTGTGTAAATGGGTGTGAATGAGGAATGTTGTATAAAGTGCTTTGAGTGCTCAAGTACAGTTGAAAAGCGCAATATAAGAACCAGTTTTTTTTATTGTTTTAACTTTTCCGGTTGCATCTAATGCCCTTTAGTCCTCACAGACTTTTCAGAAATCTGAGAAAATCCATATTTACCTATTCCTTCAGGATTTGCCAGAGAAAACTGAACACGTTATGAACACGCCCTTCCGTGCATGGCTAGAGGTCCTTTAATTTTACTTCAAAACCAGGTATTGGTCATAAAACTTGCCAGCAAAAATGCCCTGTGAGGTCGTTTTTTAAAGGAGGATAGGCTCGTTTAGCCACGGGGTAATTAACATTACCTGTACGTGTGGTATGTTCGTGCTTTGCTAACGTATCCTTCAAACATCTCTTTGTTCTACCAATATAAAAAACATTGCAGGTGGGACATTCCTGCCTATAGATGAAAAATCAGGTTTTACAATTAATAAAATGACTGACAGTAAACTCCTTTTGAGAAGTGAAATCAACAAATGTCTTGGCCTGTGCTACATTTGTGCAGTTTTTGCATAAATGTAGTACAAACCATGTTTGCTGGGAGTCTGATTGAAGGTGGCTACATACCAGTTTATCTCGCAGAGTGGGAGGCCTCTTAAAACTGATTAATGATGGTTCTGCCAAGATCTGCCTCATTACATCCTCAGTCTCAATAATGCCAGAGTTCCTATTCGCTGCCTCTGGACTGTATGTTGTGACTAATCCACGGTATCTTTAGTTGAAAGATAAACCTTACTACATTTCTTTGTAGTAAAGTTAGACTGTGCAGGTGTTTGACTCTCGCTTTCTGTAGGGTAGTGTTCCCACATCCACGTTCCTGCAAATGTGACACCATCTCCTAGGATTTGCCATAACACGTGAGCTCATCAGCCTGTGAATGTTCCCATTTCTCACTGATCACTTAAGCATAACGATGCACAGTTTAGATTCTTTTTCCTCTAAGAGCTCATGGCCAATCAACCAATGGTATCTGCAGTTTATGGATGCCAGCTTTGTTTCGAAATGAAGCGAGTGTGTGGTGTGCGGCAATCACGGCACAGAGCGAGAAGGCCCCTTTTTAAACGCGCTGTCGATTTCAAGAAGCCATTAGATTTGCTTGGTTTCTGCTGAGAGGTCACCGCTGCGTGTACAGCGTAATCTCAAGGATGTGAGGGTGATGAAGCTACAGTTGTTCACACAAGGGTCTGTCACCAAACCTCCCAACAACATCACTCAGCAAGCAGCAGCATGGAGAGATTTCTCATTAGGGCAAGCTCGCAGTGGTAAGGGGTCTTACTCTATAATGATTTTAGCATATGAATCCAAAGCTGCGGCTTTTTCTGCTGTTTTTTCTGAAAACCGTCATGGATTCAAGTCCTCCGTCTATACTTTGATGTTTTAAGTCTCCTTTCCACCATTACGAATGACGCATGGCACAGTTTGGCTCAACGGATGAAAACCATAATGTGATTTCTCCCCATTGTTATACATTTTCCCCAAATTGCACACCCACTCCAAAGAATCAAGACTATCTGGTCTGTCTTAGGAGATGTCTAGAGCTGTCATCTATCAACAGCCACTGACTTAAACCAGTAAACACACGGAATACTTGGCAACTGACTTCTCCGCAAAAGTTCAAACAGGAATACTTCAAGACTGTGTGAATGTTTGGCGAAATCTTCCTTGGATTGTTGATTTTATTTTATTTTTAACTTAGAAATAAAACTCCAAGATAAGCTTACATGAGGTTTGTCTCGAAATGTAGACAAACGAGAAAGGTCGATGACTGTGTGTTGTGTCGCTCCTGTGCGTTATATGTATACAATTTAAAGGGGAAAAAAAATTACAAAATGATGATTTCTCCCTATCACATGGACCTGCGTCATCCTTGAATTAGCTTTGTCAAACACAGTCAAGGCAAGAAACGTCCCTGTCTGCTCTCAGATTGCCACACGGGGCATCAACTTTCATCCTCGCTTGTAGTAAGACCTTCCTTTGGAGGCTCTACAGTTAGATAAACACAATGTCTTATGGGGGTTTAAGAATTGTGCTTTTTTTTATACTGTATGATACAATCAGCCATAAGCCAGCTTGGGTGCGCTGCCACGAATGGTAGGAAGAATATGTGAGCAGTAAACACAAGAAGGTCTGCTCCATTGACAGGAATTCCACTTTCTGCTGCTGCTGTGAAACATGGAATACCTAATTGTACAGTGGTCACCCACTAGGTCTAAATAGGGTTCAAGACCACACAATACGACGCAGACCCACTGTAGGAAACTCTCAGAGACACAGGAAGAAACTGTGCGCTTTATTCGCTGATTGTTTTGCTTTAGGGTGATCCGTCTGTGTAACGTCTTAAAATGTGCCATTCTTCTTTTAAATCTTTGCCATTGCTACACCTCATCCCCATGAATACCAGCAGTGTGATTTCATGCTACTAGCATGAAGGCATTTTCTTTGTTGCTTCAAAATTTACGTCAATAACTTCTCAAAACATATACTCTTTGATTGAACGCTTGGACATGTGACAGTTTGACAGTAAACACTATGTAGACGTGAATAGCATCGCTCC
Source organism: Cichlasoma orientale (assembly GCA_034780415.1). Classification (NCBI taxonomy): domain Eukaryota; kingdom Metazoa; phylum Chordata; class Actinopteri; order Cichliformes; family Cichlidae; genus Cichlasoma; species Cichlasoma orientale. The sequence continues at coordinate 392,637 of JAVDPK010001867.1, forward strand.
TTCCTATTTCAGGTTGATGGCCCTGAGCAACATTAAAAAAAATATGTATGGTGAAGAGGTGAGAATATTTATGAGGTGATAAGTTGCATGTTTGCTCTCTGTGGCCCCTGTGTTCCCTCTGAAAATCTCTTAACAAGGAAGGTGAAACAAGGGGTGTCTTCTGTAGCATGTGGATTTTAGCCCATCACTGGCTAGCCCAAGTTTAGATCACCCCCCTCCTGCACATGACACATTCAAATTAGGTGTGGTTAGGGTTTTCTTCAAATACACAGCTAGATTCACACAAATTCTTCTCCCCACCTCACCTCTCTCTGGTCTGGCCTAAGAAAACCACATGCCGGGGTCACTGCGCTCTCCTCAAGCCAAACCAGACCCATAATTTTGCTTTTGTTTCAGATGTAGCCTCAAAGCCTGAAATATAAAGACTCAGGCCAGCCTGGGAAGGTCAGTATGCAGAAGGAAAGAGCGAGATAGATATGGGAACGGCTGAGAGAAAGCCAGAATCAAAGAAAGAATTGGGGGGCAAAGAGAGAAAAAGGACCTCAAGACTGTTGTTGAGAATGGAGTGGTTTCCAGCCTGTTGAGGAAGTCTTTATTATACAGTATGTGTGTGTGGACAGGAAGAGCTGTGTAACAAGGAGCAGATCTCGCCAAACCACTGGCCATTACTGACCATTGCTGACCATTACACCCAGTGAGCTTCAACTATTTTTGGATCCTGGCTATCTCTCGGTTAGGAGAGTACATTCACACTTTAGCATAATCTCTCTGTCTGAGAAAAGATGAACTTTTTCTTCATAATGGCTTCCATTTTCAGCCACCGCCTTCAGTATAGGTTAGACCTTATAAAATGAGATGACTCTGTTTTCTTTTTTGGCCGTGCTCTTTATGAAGACTGAAAAGGGCTTTTCGGTCTCACTCTTCATAGGGTGGTAATTTCTTTGGTGAAAGTTAAATGACCTTTTTTTTTTTTGTAAAATTGCAACCAGTTGGCTGCCCGTGCAAATAACACTTGTAAATTGAATGTATACGTTTTTGTTTATTCTGTGTAATAGTCCTAAAATTTTTAACAATAGCACTATGTTCACAGTTTATACATAGCTGACATTTAGGCGGGCCAAACCAGAGCTCCAGTTATGATGTAACAACTTTTGTGCCAATCACCAGCTTGTGTTAAGATCAAAAAGGTCAAAATACGTAAGTCATAATGCTTCCATTGTAACAAATGGAGAGGAGTGGAGGTGGCGCTGTGTGGGGGTGATGGACTTAAACCCAGAAACCTCAACCTTCTTTTAAGAAAAACAAACCAGTTTTATTTGAAAGCCAGCTAGTGCATTATACTCAGCTGACCTCAGGAAGCTTTCCCTTTCAGCCTAGTCCTGGACACGCTGTTCCACCATCAGGGGACGAGGCAGATCTATGACACATGTGATGGCTAAACTGCAGTGTGGCCCTGGCCACAAATCCGGCAACATTTGGCCCCTGGAGCCTTGTTTCATGGGAAGCCGACTCTCTGACCGCAGCTGGACAATAACATGGTTTTTGCTTGGCGCACAGTGGTGTTTTGTATATTACGTGACATATTGCCTGGCTTAGCATAATACTGTAAAACTATCCATAATCATTCAACCTCATGGGGAGATGTTGAGTAATGGCAGGCAATATAAGGATTTAGAGTGACATTTACAGAAGTATTTCAGGGAATTACAATGGAAGAGTTTTGCAGAAAAATACAAGGAACTTCAATGTAAATAACTACTAGTACTGTGGTATACCACAGTATTCCACACACCTGTCAGTAATGAAACAGGTTTAAATTAACTTTTCACTTTGTGCTGTTGGATAACATTCCTTGTTTGCTGCTCTCCAGAAAGTCGACATCTCGAAGTCTTAGTTTCTGAGGTGTTCATAGTATTTGGCTATATTTTGAGACTCTGGCAAGTCTGAGCTCGCCATGTTTTATCAAGAATTACATAAAAAAAAACCTCTACAGTAAGAATCCCATGACGGACCTGCAAGATACCACCATGGGGCGTCTTCTAATCAAAACTGAAATGCACTGCAAAGGAATTATGTGCTTTTATTGAATGGTACGAAATCACTTTTCTGTGTGAAAAACAGATGTGCTGCCTACGTGTTAGTAAAATAGCTAAATATGCTTTATAATACTACACATACACTCACTACATTACAAAGTAAACAACATAAATTCAGCCCAAAGGGGAGCGATTTAACCGTGGGTGCGTTGCTGCCTCTACTGCGAGTTCTGTATTTCTAAGAAGAAGGTTTGCTGTATGTAATTGCATCTGACAGTGCGCCCTGTGACAAGAAACCACACAAAGGCATTATATGCTCATAGACTGAAAAGAAATGTACATTTGTCAGTATTATGACTTATTTTGCCTGCATATGATAAACAAGGCGAGAGAAGCAATTCTTTCCCCTCTGAAACCAAGCATATCAGACTGGATTCCATCCCTCTCCTATTTCATTTCATATTTCATGCAGCCCATTTGAACAATTGTGTTATTATGGCAGTGTAAATAGACCTTTGCACTGGGCAAGACTTCAGGAATGCTGATGATGTGTAAGCCGACACCCTGCCTGCTGTAGGAAGCTAAAGTATCATTTATTGTAGATTGGTAACCCCTGTAATAGGTGGGTGGTGTTTATTGCTAGCCAATCATCAGAACAGTCTGTCACAATATGACTGGGGGAACTGTACCCGTGTTTGCATGAACATAATAGGTTTGGAAACATGCACAGTACCTCGCACCAGAACCCAGTCTCTAATCATTTATATTCACAAACTTATGTGCCATGTACCTTTTATTTTAGTTAAGCATTTTCCCCTCACTACTATACTGTGCAGATGACAAGACTTGAAAATTTTACTCATTTGCAGGATGCATTTCACATTAAAAGTATCACTAACTGTCCTCTTTCAGAGTGAAAGGTTTTAAAATTCAGTCATGAAAAAGAAAGTTTATCACAGGACTCATGCAGTTTTGTGAAAAACTTGGTACACCCTTACTATTTTCATAGGAATACAAAGTAAGGGTAAGTCGCAGCCAAGTGCTGCTAATCAAATGCACTGATCATCAACGAGTGTGACCACCACCTTCTGGTGCATTCAGGTGTTCATCAATCAATCAATCAATCAATCAATCAATCAATCAATCAATCAATCAATCAATCAATCAATCAATCAATCAATCAATTCTCTTGCTCTCAACGTATTATGCGTACTGTATAAAGCACACCTGTACACAGAATCAACATCTTCCATTCCAACCTCTCCACCAACATAGGCAAGATCAAAGAGCTGTTAAAGGCTGTCGGGGACAAGATTGTAGATCTGCACAAGGCTGGAATGGGCTAGAAGACCATCAGCAAGAAGCTTGGCGAGAAGGTGACAACTGTTAGTGCGACGATTCAGAAATGAAATAAATATAAAATGACCATCAATCGCCCTCAGTCTGGAGCTCCATGCAAATCTTGCCTCATGGGATGAGGATGATCATGAGAAAGGTGGTGGATCGGCTCAAAACTACACAGAAGGAGCTTCTTAACGATCTGAAGGCAGTTGGTCCACAGTCACCAATAACACCACTGTTAACGCACTACGCTGTAAAGGACTGAAATCTTCCACCACGTGCAAGATCCCCTGGCTCAAGAAGGCACATGTACAGGTGCGTTTTAAGTTTGCCAGTGAACATCTAAATGATTCAGAGAAGGCTTGGGAGAAAGTGCTGTGGTCAGATGAAACCAAAATCAAGCTCTTTGGCATCAAGCCGACCCACCGTGTTTGGAGAAAGAAAAATGCTGAGTATGACCCAAAGAACACCATCCCCACAGTCAAGCACAGAGGTGGAAACATTAATTTTACTGCCTTGACTTTGACTGTCATTGCAACGCCTTGACTCAATCTGTTGTGCTTGGGATCATTGGATGATCCGGTTTTGGTCATTATCTAGCTGTCGGACAGATGGCTTCACATTTAACTCTAGAATACTTTGGTATACCGACTCAGCGACTGCAAGGTGCCCAGGTTCTGTGGCTGCAAAACAAGCCCAAATCATCACCCCATCCACCGCTGTGGACTTTCAGACGCATGGTCTGACCTTGAGGTGAATTTGCTGGGATGTCCACTTCTGGGAAGTTTGGCAGCTGTCTTGAATCTTTTCCACTTGTGAAAAATCTTTCCCAATGTAGAATGATGGACTTAAAATTGTTTGGAAATGATCTTATAACCCTTCACAGATTGATGGGTAGTAACAACTGCTTCTTTAAGATCATTGCCGAGATCTTTTCTGCTTGAGATTTGGTAAACACACGTTCGAGTGCTCCAGGTAACCACAAGGAAGCCACCAAAACATCTTCTACAGATGTAACATGTTGCTAAAAAAAACATAGACTTAAGCCTAGTTGTTAACCACAAATGCTGCATCACATAGTTTGTCACAGGAATTTTTGTGTATTCGGTTAGTGATGAAGAAAATGCATAAATGTTTTTTATGTTTGGTCCTAATCTGCTGCAAACACTCTTTTTGGGGGGAATCGCAGCTGCTAGAACACAGATTAGAAAATGAATCAGTTACATTTCTAGGCTATTTATCACCAAGCATATTCAGCTCTATTCACTGCATTACATAATGTATTCCATATTCGTCTTGATATGGAAGAGTGTCACACTTTTTTGACTATAATGGATCAAGTTGAAAGTTTTACAGCTCTAATGTGATGCTGTCACATTCAAAATCAACATCAGAGTGGCAATTAATAATATATTAACTCACAAATTTACATTAATCATTTTAACTGAACAAGTGTGCAGATAAAGTAAAAAAAAAAAAAAAAACAGCAGAAAACTTTTTACTTTCCACACATTTAGCATAAAGCTGTCAATATCTTTTACTTAGAAAAAAAAACAGCTCTGCATTTTAACATATGTTTACATACACATTAGTAATAAACAGCTACAACTTTACATGTTTTATGCAGCACAGACCCAACCACGCATCCTGTGCTAGCTTAGCTACCTTAGGGTATAAAACTCTTTTCTGACTCACGACTCACCAAGTGTGTTCACACTTAACATCTGTTGGGTTTCACTTTACAATAACTTCTTTTAAAAACTCTACAGTCACAACCAAATCTAGTATTGCAGGACTTTTTTTAAACACTGATGGCAACCAAGTCTGTGCTGCATACAGTTTTATAGTCTCAAACCGCAACGATAGAGGCCAAGTGAGCATAGTTAACCTGGATCATTTACACGGCTTGAATTAATTGCTGCCACTGCTTCCTCCAGTAGCCTGGCTTTGGCGGTCTTCGTCAAGCACCCATCAATCCTCCGCCCTAGCACCCAAGAGCAGCCCAGCCAAGGGCAGTGAGAACCCCATTTAGGTTAAACTGTTGTAATTACTCTCGCTTTTCTTTCCTCGTGTCTTTATGAGGGTGAGTTTTTTGTGTCTGAATGGAATTATTAACTGGCCTGAGGATACAAGCTTGAATTTTTTTTTGTAAAACTACTAATATGATTTCATACCCAAATGCAAGTCTCCACACTTTTCCAGTCTTTCCACTGTATTCTTTTTACTGTAAACCAAGTCAAAAATCATGGGGTTGTAAGAGTAGAGGCTTCAGTGCAGAGCTCTTATGGTTTACCTGAAGGACAACCACAGTGTAAATCTTCTCCCCTGAGGAAGGATATTCAGGATGTGGCTTTGAAGGAAAGCAGAACTCTGTGTGTGTGAGAGAGAGGAAGAGAGTGCACAGGGAAAGGAGAAGATTTTAACACGCATTCATGCGTATGTGTTGGCGTGAGAGGATCGGTGTGTATGTGTGTGTGGTCCTCTTAGTGAGGTGGAAAATTATTTTTAAGTTCTAGTTAAATATTTGCTTTTCCTTCAAGCTGCCAATGACGTTTTTAGAACTACTAGACTTGACACTGGTGAGGTGTGTGTGAAAGCGAATACTGAGAGTGGATGTTAATGTGTGATCCTATGAATGAGCAAAAGGCATTACCCAAAAGGAGGAAGGCTCCAGAGGCCTGCTCACTACACGAGAGAACAACAAATTGTAAGCAATTAAAGTCGTGTTTATTTTCCTCACAACAGTGTTTGAACCTTTCCCCATCGAGGATTTACATTGAGAAAATACACAGACAAAGCTGCAGACATTACAAATGAGTAACTTGGCGTATGTGAGACTATGGCAAAACCCAAACAAAAACCCTGGTCTGTTTAGTCAGCCTGACCAGTACTTTGTATTGTGGGCAACTCTGTTTGGCTAGGTTTAGCTGCAGCACAAAGGTTGATGTCGTTTTCCAGCTTTGTAAAGAAGTTAGTTTGAATTAAAGCGACAAACACTGACCATTTAATGTCGTACCTGAAACACAGCAAAATTATCGATAAAGATATCATTGCTAGTGTATGCTGGAAAGAAACTATTTTGCTACATAATCTTATTTCATGCGATACAAAATGCCATCCATGAAAGCGACCCCAGCAAACTTAAAGCGAAATAATGTGGAAATAACCCAGTCCTTGTCTACAAATGACAGCCGGGCCATTTTGGCAGTACAATACGCTCAGTTTTTATCTTTCTAGTATTGATAAAATGTTAATAAAGTTGATTAGATAAGTTCTGTGTGTTTTGTCAGTAGTTAAAGTTTTTGTGTAACCCCAGAGAATGGTTTGGATAGGGGGTTAATTGGGGCTGCATCTGCAGTGACGTGGATGCTGTACTGGTCCATTGGGAAGAGAGAGCTGATCGTGAAAGCCAAGCTGTTGATTTACCAGTCAATCTATGTCCCCACCCTGACCTGTGGTCACGAGCTTTGGGGTAGTGACCAAAAGAACGAGATCACAGATGTAAGTGGCGGAAATGAGCGAAGGGTGGCTGGCCTCTCCCTTAGAGATACGGTGATGAGTGCAGTCAATCGGGAGGAGCTCAGAGTAGAGCCGCTGCTCCTCCACATCAAAAGGAGACAGTTGAGGTGGTTTGGGCATCTGATCACCCTTGGGTGAGGTGTTCCCGGCATGTCCTACCGGGAGGAGTCACCAGGGCAGACCTAGGACATGCTGGACAGTTTAAATCTCTTGGCTGGCCTGAGAATGCCTCAGTGTTCCCCCTGGATGAGCTGGAAGAGGTGGCTGTGGAGCGAGAGGTCTGGGATAAGCGGAAGAAAATGGATGGCTGCCGTTGCTTTCTTTGAAGTGGCTCTAACATTGTTGGACTTGGACACTTAGCCAATAACCTTGAATAACTCTTATACGATGTGAGAATGTAATCAAACTATTTATCAGAAGGAAAGTATGATTTTTAGAACACTTGAGCCTAACATTAGTTGGCATAATGTTAACTTATAACCAGCTGCTATTGCTGCAGCTTCCAAAAACCTGATGCCTGCTCCTGGATTAATTCTAAGTTTATGAAAATGCATCAGTTTGATGGAAGATGTAATTACACACTTATAAATGTATATTTATGAGTACAACATTCTTTTTTTTTAATTAAACCTCAAAAAATTACTTACTGCACCCTTAAATAAAACTCCCTGGGAAATGATGAATTTCAAGGGTTTCTATAAAATCAGGAGAAAACAAAAAGTATGGATAAGATTTATCTACGTGCCTGCACAGGGCTCCTGATGTTAGTGGGTGTGAGCAGCGCCACATCCTGGGACGTGGGTAATTTCCTCTGTCATGATGTGCTTAAAGTCTTTTATACTTTACTTTCTTAAGAATGGTAGAATTTGATATACACAAACCAAGACCTGCAAAACACGCCTCTCCTCCAGAACTGGATAAGCAAAAGAAAATGGATGGATGGATCTCTGTAAGATACATGCTAATGTTATCATTTATTCCTGTTTTATTGCTGTACATCACTAATCACTGGGATTGTTTGTTATGTGACAGTGATGGTCTGTGACCGATTCAAGCCTACACAAGGAAGCCGACTAATGGAGGCCTGAGAAGAACCAGAGGTTGCGCTTCATGTGACAGATGGACTGAGGGGGTACAATGTCATTTGTGAACATTTTTTCACCTACAAACTCATTCAGCTCCCGAGCAGTGAGATCAGCATGGTGGGCACAGTTCACACGTACCTGTGTCACCACATGCACCTGCAACAGCGTTTATGTGTGTCTTTGTTTGCTTTACACACCTGCCACCACTCTAGCTCTTACTTCTCAAAGATGAACAAGAATGTGGTCCTCCTGAGCACACTACACAAACAGGAAGCCAGCCATCAATCTGGACTGCAACCACAACAAGGGAGGCATGGACTGAAATTACAATTTGTGTTGTTTTATTCTTATTTATTGTTGTTGTTTATGCAGCCTTGGGCATAGCTCACAAATGGCTATAATAAACTCTTTATCGTGCTTATTGCTAGATCCTTTATCTATTTCTGCTTCTGTTAGGCTCTATTCAAAGGTGTCTAATACAAGTTGTGACCATAAAATCATGTGACTCCACCTATAAAAACCAAAGACCTTACCTGTGTTGTTATGTCCAAAGCCGTTTCCATCAAACACTCTCCCTCAGGTGCTTAGGACATCCCAGTACAACTCCTCATTACTGTAGATAATCATGGTGCACAGGTCTGTGAAAGGTGGGAAAATAAAGGCAAGATCTTGCTTTTTGTTTATGATAATATACTTTTTCTTCTTTAAGCTGCCCCTCTTGGGCGTCACCACAGTGCATCATCTATTTCCATCTCATCCATCTCTCTCAGATCCATCCGCCATACACTCCCATCTCCAACGGATAAACAGAAAAAGGACGGCCCCACCCACAGAGGAGCCTGAGCAATACTGGAAGGACATCTGGAAGAAAGAGGCATTATCCACAACTAATGCCAAGTGGCTTGTAAACCTACTTGCAACCTCCCAGAACAAGAACCAAACAGAGGCAGACATCCAATAATGAGTATTAGGCATGGAGAGCTGGACAGCCATGAGCCACTTCTACTGTTTGAAAAAGATAACACCACTCCATGATTTCCTGACGGCACAAATAAGTGAGCTGCTAACAACACTTATCCAAAACGATTAACACAAGCCTTGACAATCGGGTACAACACCGTAAAACCAACATATACCAGGATTTACAGCAAAGACAGTGGAATTTTGGTTGTACAGGATAAGTGGGGACCTATTGTAGGAAAATACCTGCTATCACACAGGCCAATAGGAAACATGATTAGGCTGCAACTATTTAAGCCACAGGCAAGTATCTCTAGAATAGAGATTATGTCATTACTATTTTGTGGGCCTTAATTCTGGAAAAAAAAAAAACTCTCAAATTTGTTTGTTCTTCATTTCTTTGCAAATCACCTGTGAGCAAACTGTGGGAAAAAAGAGAGATTTTTCACATGAAAAATCATGACCTGTCTCCCTCTTCTTTTTTTTTGCCACCGGTGTCAAGGCTGCTTGTATTTTCCAGATAGTAATCAGTGACAGAAGACATAAGCAAAAGCCACCGGCCTGCGGGTGACAAATATGTGGGATTTTTTTTTTTTTTTTTTTTTTTTACAAAACAATTGAAATTCCTTTGGAAAAAGAAAAATGTTTTTTGTTCCCTTTTTGTTTTTTGGCTTGAGCATTTTCCTTCAATTTTCCCTGAAGTCTCCACCTGCAAGGAGACCTACCTACACCTTCTCTGCTCACCTATAGCCAAAAACTCCCAGACTCTTCATTCCAGCTCATCTCTCAGCACTGACTCTCTTATCCTCCTCTATACTCTGCCAAAAAAGCACCTGAGGGCCTGCACTCCTCTGGTATTTCTGCTGAAAGCTATAATAAATCATTTGCCTTTTGTGTCTCAGTTTTCTGCCAATTTTGCTAATGTGTTTTCTCTCCTAGATCTTGGTTTTGGAGTTGAAAGACACCTACTTTAAATACGTGCAGGAGCGAACTAAGAAACATCCAGCGGTCTTAGCGCACTCGGTGATTCTTGCTCCTTGTCATCACTCCAATGCCCCATTTCCCCAGGTTGAATAGGACAGGAAGCATAAAGCTGAAGATACATATGAAGGTAACAGGTAAAGGAGAGGAGGAGACAGAAAAAGAAAAAAGGCTTTTGTCAGTAACTGAATATTGGATTTAAAGACCCTGACTTTTGTTGCTGTCCACAAGTGTTTTGACCATAACCCTATATCAAATGCCAGTGACTTTGGTTGTGGTAAAATGACTCTGCAGGGAAGAAAGCGTGGTGTTTATTTAAGGGGGAGAATTTCACATTTTGACCAAATTGACTCTGTATAGAGAACAGCTCAACAGGCCATGTAAATATCAAAAGACCTTTAATGAAACCACAAGGGATGACAGTTTCCAAAGTACATATTATCTATGGAGAGGTCACAGTGGGAAAGTGGCCTGCCATCCTTTTGCATTTCTTTTGGTGGCCAGAAAGTCATGAGCGATCACTGGAATTTTTTTGGTCAACGCTTCTTGTTTGAGCTCAAGGCTTCCTGACAACCCCTTTCCTGACTGTGTCGTCCCCCCCGGGCTCACACAAACTCCTGCGCATGTGTTTCCACACTTGCACATGCAGTCACATGTGAACGCACAGACACATGCACATTCTGCCATCCAGTTCAATGACTTGGAGCTCTTGCAAAGGTCCTAAATCCACGTCCTGCATTCTGGGCTGGTGGGAGCAGACTTCCTGAAAACAATGGAATGGACTAATCTGCAGATTTGCCAGTGGATTTGATAAAGGCCCGTGTTCTAAGCCAAAGTTTCCCTGACCTCTTGTTAAAAACGTCTCATCTCTCCCCACCCATCCCTCCCACCCATATTCTTTTTATGAACTGAAGGAGAGTGGATTACCACGGGTGCTGTGCTACTAATTAAACTCTTCTCTCTGTTGCACCCCCCCCCCCCCCCAATCTTCTGTTCCACATCCACTCAGACAATCAGCACTTTTTTCCATTTTGGGACAACTATTGTAATGAAAAGGCTCATGTTGATTCCCAGCCGGAGTAAAGCACAGCAGTGTCCAGGTCACAAGTCAAAGGTCAATCCTCAGAGGTCAGGCGGAGGTTAATAAGGTGTTTTGTCACTTGAAGAAAATGTCTAATCTCCCTGAGACTAAAAAGGATGCACCTTTTCTTTAGAAAGCTTGACAAATAACCACTAACCCCCTTTGCCGTTCTCCTTCTAACCCCTTCTTTCAAGTCCGCCGCTCTTTGCAGTCTACCCTTTGTAGTTTATCACAACAAAGCAAAACCTATCAAAGCCATGGATGGTCCCGGATTAATTTACAGCAACATTTTCTAAACACCTTCTCTTTATCTGTGCATCCTCTTCCTTTTAAAGCTGTCCCGCGAATGTCTCCGTGGAAGGCTAACTAGCTGATTCCTTTGAAACAATTAAAATTCCAGCCTTTGTCCGGCGCTCTGTGAGGTGTCTTGAAGCATGGAGCTCATTTGGGCACTGATGCAACTTTGCTGAAAGGAGCCCACTTGATGAGGGTATTATTTTAATGGAAAAGATCTGCCTATTCATTACACGCATGCGGCCATCACCGACACACAAAGCGCAGATAATGACAGGAACTAAACGCTGGCAAAGTGCCAGGAATCCAAAAAAAAAATGTCGCCCACTTGCCAATCTACAGTACCAGTGACTCAACTAGACAGCTGCGGACAATAAAGTGGAAAAGTGGCCTCCTTTATGGTCTTTACTGCTCTGAAGAGAAAAAAAAAATCACAGTAACATATCTACTATCACTCATTAGACTTGTCATTTATTTGACCATATAATGTAGTATTATTTCACTCCAAAACCAGGAGATTTTTTTAAGCAATGCCTGCTGAGTGTTTTCACAGTCTTTCCAAAAATAGATGCAGTGCTGAGAGCGGGCTGGAGTTGAAACTGCAGAATCCATTTTCTTACGCCCATGTTTCCTGTTTACAGTATTTTTTTTTTCTGCTTACTTCCTCACGGCTGAGCAATAATATCTTTAGATGCATTTTTGTGCTCTTGTGTGAAAATCTGCACGATTCCTTTAAAGCATCTCTTTTAAAAAAAATTAGATTAATACTTAAGTAAGAGTGTTTCTAACAAACGTGTCAGCAAGAAATTGTTTGCAGAAATTCAACACGTGTCAAATGCGCCTGTTTCAAATATGCCTGACTGCTCCTACGAGGAAACCCACAACATTAGGTCAAGGCCATGTGGTGTGTTGTGCCACTGATGGCGAAGAATGTGACAGATTGAGGACAAACAGGCTTTTCCACAAACAAAAATATAGGGAAAGTCCACGTTTGTGCTTTCCAGTTGTTTGTGAAGCAGCCGCTCTCTCATTGTTTCTGTGTCAATATGAATTACAGTCGGGTGAGAAGGTGTTTTGTCCCTCTCTTTAATTATCTGTTTATTTGTAAAAATGAATCCTGGACATAATCAGAGAGATTTTACTGTGAAAGTACTACATCATTATTTTTTTTTTTTTTAAGAAAAACGTGTTTTTGAAGTTTTACCCCCCTTTTTTTTCTCCAAATGGAATTTAGGATGCAACGTTCCAACATTATAATGCACAGGCACCATAACACAGGGCAAGGACGAGCAGCCTCTACCAGCTACAGATTACTGCTGAAGAAAAGAGCGGCGGCGTTTCTAGGATCCTTCGTTTTTATGACCCGGAGAGGTGGCGGACACAGGGCTGTTTGGTGCTCGTGACTCAGTGAATCTGAGCATCCCCAGGCAGAATTCTACACATTTTCAGGCTCAGATCGGCACTAAACAACTAACTCCAAAGACACACGTATTACCCAGTGATAAAATGTTAATGATGGCCTGTAGTACCACAGATTCTTACACAATACGATGTGGTTTCCCCTTTGAACGCTCTGTCTCATTTGGCAAATAAACCTTTAATAATATCTGCTTTTCCCCGAATTTCTATGACTATTTTAATGCCATCTAGTATTCTTTATAAAAGGAAAACAACCAGTTGTGAAATGCTCAGCAGTGGCACTGGTGATTTCTTAGTGCATCCTTTTGAAGTATTCCTAGCCTGGAGTTCTTGGTTCTTTACACTCTGGGTTCTTTTTCACTGACGTTCTGTGTGTGGTTAGTTATTTCAATGGTGGGTTACAGCTGCTCTGCTTATGCTGCTTCTCTCAGGAGTCTTGCGCATCCTGTGGTTTGGTATCACCCAAAGGTGTCTGATGCATTTGGCCGTTGTGCTCGGCTGGCCTGCTCTGCGGTCGACCTCTGTTTGGGTTTCTGCTTCATGCTCAGATTAGCAGCTATCTCCACTGGGCTCTGCCTTTTCCTGGAAGCTGGCTCACTCATTGAGTATTTGCTTATGTTTTAGTGTGAACTGGCACACTCTTCCGTGTTCCAGATAGTCTGCTCTGAATCTGTGCCAGGAGCTATTGTGCACTTCTCTAAAGCTCAGCTATTGATTTGCAATGGTTTTAAAGTTGATTCATTCACAGAACAACCACTTAAACCTGCATTTAATCTCTTTGAACATAAACAAAATTCTGAATCAGATAATAAGGTATAATGATATCATTTGATACCACAATTATTTTGTTTCTAAACATGTATATTATACATTTTTGGCCAGCATGTGTTTTCATGTTGGAGTAACTTGCTGTAAATATCAACAATATATGCAGGGTCTTGCGTGCGCACCCTTAATGACGTATGCAATCCTTGCGCTTCTTCGTCGATATATCTCATTGCATTTGATTGCATATGCTCAGAGCTCAGAGTTCAGTGTGACATTAAGCAATATCAGTGGCACTGCCACAACACTAGTTCGCAACACCCCTCTGGAGGTTTCACCACGCAACCAAAAAACACGATCAATCCTAATAAAACTGTCAAAGCCCACATAAAGAGTTCTTCCTCAAAGCCTGCTCATCTCTTTAAAACATTTCATCAAAGTGCAGTGACATGTCTCCTAAAGATATACACAGCTTTATAGCACTTTATGGGTCCAAGGATAGTCCTTTGCTAATGGGTGTATGTGGTTGCACTAAATTGTAATGACCAAATTAGCAGAGCTGATTACGTTGCCTTTTTGCCAAATTTATCTGGTAATCTTTTGCCTCTCAGTTTCCTTTACCCTCTCAATCTCTGTCTGGTTGGCAGAAATATAGGATCGTCTCAACAGGCTAGTGTGTTTCGGCCTCCCTTTGAGCGATAAGTAGAACCCGATACGTGCCAAGTGCTGTTTCCCAGAAGTTTACCAAAGGATGCTGCAGCCCTCTCTCGCTCCCATTGCTTTCACTGTGCTTATTTGCATTCGTGATTAGTCTTGCTCCACTGGAAGTGTGGCCTCATTTATGTGGCATGAATCCAGGGCTATTTTGGAGATTCTTACAATATATGGAATGCTTGGCTCTGTTATTATCTAAGTAGCTGTGATTTTCTTCATTTATATTAGTAAATTGGGTCATGCGGAGTCTTGAAAGAAACAGAAACAGAGCACAAAACTTTTAGTAAGAAAGAATGAGCTTCCAGTGTGCCAGTTTGGTTTTCTTGGAATGTTGGGTAAATCATATTTAGGGATTTTTCAAACGGTATTTTGCAAACATCTTGCATATTTTTCACTAAAAAAACAAAAACAGAAAAATAGTGGGTTCTGATTTCTGGATGAATGCCAAAAAAACGAGGAAAGGTATACAAAGAATGGATATTGATGAAGCATTTGCCTGACAGATGAGAGGAGCTAACACATCAGGGGCCCAAACCCATTCTCACAAGAGACTGCTGGTTTAGATTTGGCAACGCGAAAGCAAAGTGCCAGAAGCTCTTTTGACTGGGGATGAGACACTAATCTGAGTTTGTGTCCCACTGATGGGACTTCCTGACTAGTTGAGGATGTTGTCCTCATTGGTTATTGTTAAACTTGCTTGGTGGTGGTGGTGTTTGGTGGGGTGTCACAGGAGCCGCTGCCGAGCAGCAGGAGAGGAGAGGAGAGGAGAGGAGAGGAGAGGAGAGGAGAGGAGAGGAGAGGAGAGGAGAGGAGAGGAGAGGAGA
>JAVDPK010001867.1:407755-420515 GCA_034780415.1 Cichlasoma orientale
CTGCCGAGCAGCAGGAGAGGAGAGGAGAGGAGAGGAGAGGAGAGGAGAGGAGAGGAGAGGAGAGGTAATGTATGTCCATAGTATGTTAATCTGAGAACTGGGTGATGGGTTTACTGCTATTTCCTCCTTTGGAAATCTTTTTTTTTTTTATTATTCTTAGATATTAATGCATCAGCTCAGAGATTTACTGTGCATTCACCCTTCTCTTACTTCTGTGCCAACATGCCAATACGTGTATAAATCTCCCCTACAGAGCAGACTTAATATTAGCAAAGACTACTGTGTATTTAAACAGTCACAGGGAACCAGGTGGCTCAGGTTTGCCACATCAGGTCAGTTTTGATGCTAAGTTGTCAGTAAAAATGATAATAAACATACTTCTAAGTAGTTTCCTGTGCATGTCTGTGCAGCTTTAATCAATGTATTATCTCACATAACAAATCCTGCAAATCGAACTCTTCATTTGGCAAAAGGAAACAAACTTTACCATCACTATTTAACCCAAGTCTGCTCGCCTGAAAGCAGGCCCACAGTAGAAGAACTGTATTTACTTTCCTGGTTACAGTTGAGAGCCTTTTGAAAGAAACCAGCTTCTACACCACAGGAAAGGTGTCATGGTTTAGCAAGGTGTGGGCATAGCACATTCTTGGATTTGAATGCCAACCCGCTGGTGGAAGCCACCCTGCTACTGTCCCTCATGTGGCTGTTGAATGGAGGCTGTTGGATGGCAAATGAGAAGCTTCAGGGATGGGTTCACGTTGAGGTAAACAGAAAGTGTGACTCACCGCTTGTCCAGACCACAGACAGATAAGTCTGCCACACTGTCTGTCAGCCACCGATGATGTAACAGGAAACAAACCCCTACTCCCCACATCACCACCCACCATCCACTATGCTGCGTTTGTCATCTGCCTCTTTTGCTGACAAGCTGCTTGGTATAGGCCAGGTTAGTCAAGGCCAGTTGCCACAGAATTCCCTATTCCCTCCTATTTTTGCCTATTAGTCACCTCCCAGACTAAACCAGCTGATTCCTTCTTGCCACTGTGATGCTAAAATAGTTGCATTATGTGATTGCCATCTGCCCAGCCAGACATGAGCTGTGTTCAATAAATTGCCTTCTTCTTTTCGGCATCCCAGACACCCTGCTTTAAGATGCAGATGTGAATTCAGGCTGATGTTTGTCACGCACAGTTTTCTCTACAGCTGCTGTCAGTGGGATGCAGAGCAGCAGTACGGCCTTGGTTCAGTGGCACCCGCTTTATCTACATGCCTAACATTCATCAGCCAGGTATGGGGAGTAGTGTGCTCACGGCAGACTTGGCTCATTGCACCTCAGACATCAAACCACCACCATACCCACCAGAGTAGACATTCAGCGGAAAGGGTAAACATAATGCTTTAATTCGCATGGGAGAAAGTGAAGGAGGAAAAAGCTCCCTGTATTTGTGGTGATTGTGCTGACCTCATGGAAGAATTTATGGGTTCATCATTAAAGGAAGATCTCAGTTTAGTCAGCTCAGCTTTATATATGCGTATATGATTTAAACAAATGCATGGTGGATGTGCATTGTCTTCCCACCACAAGTTTCATGGCTTATCTCACTCATTGTGATTTTTCATTCAGGATGACTGAGCTGTGCACAAGCTGTTCTTTGCAAATGTAATCAATGTCACTAACAAACCTCACAAAGGTGAGGTGAGGCCAAATAAACCATCAGATAAGCTATCTGTTGATATGATTCACAGTAAGTGTATGATAGTGTCCTGACACTGTACATGCAATACAGCAAATCTGTCATTGCACCATGGGCAAATGTTTAAAAGCTTTAAAAAGCATGAACCGTGCGTCAGACACCTGGCACTTCTTTTGGTTCACTGTAGTGCTTTGGACTGATGCAACAGTTTTACCACCACTAAAGTTATCTGTCTTTCACTGCATGTAAATAGTCAACATTACCTGCCTAAAGACGGCCTCTCGCCTGGGGTTTAGGTCTTTGATAAGTTTGCCAGTGTGTTTTTAAAGGACATAGATATTCTAAGAAATACAGATTTTTATATATATAAAAAAAAAAAAAGTAGACCAACACTATCCTCCTACCCTTGATTATTCTATAATTCACCCTAACTTCTCACATTGAAATGTAGCGTGTGTCCTTCTCATTACTCATCATTAGCTAGCTTAATTCAGAAACTTTTCAACATTATTTTTCTGGGATCTATGTTAGATATACAGTACAGTGCAAAAGTCTTGAGCAACCCCTGATTTCTATACATTTTACCCTGAAAATGGGAAATAGGTTTGACTTATTGAAACGTGCAAACATACATGGAAATACAGTTTATAAGTACATATAAAAATAGATCTTGCACACTTCCAACAAGCATGAAAGTTAATATTTGGTATGACAATCCATGACTGATAGTGTTTTTCCATCTAGGTGTGATTTTCCTGCATTGGCAGTGTGTTTGGGACCATTGTCATGCTGAAAAATGAAGCCTTCACCGTGTTTTACAGATGGCTGTAGACACTCACTGTTCCTCTGTACATATTGATGACAATTTGAACCAAGAATTTCAAATTTGGACTTGTCACTCCACATGACCTGTTGCTGCATCATTTGGCATATCTCAGCCTCAAGAATGGCGTCTTAACACCATTCCTGATGAGGCGTCAGTGAACAGTAGACGAATCAGCTGCAGGGTCAGATGCATCTCTCCGGTCCTGTGACAGGTCTTTGCTGGATTTTTCCCCCCTCTTTCTTGAGGACGTGACTTTCAGCTACTGTAGATACTCAACTGCTGTAGACAGATTTTTAGACCTGACACTTTTGTCCTCCACTTATCTGGTTTCCTCAAATTTTCTAAAGACAGTGCACACCATGCAGAGATATACCAAAGCTTTTCGCTAATAGCTCTTTGGTAATCACCTTGTTGGTGCAGAAATGCTTTTTTATTTCCATAAAACTGTCCTATCTCTGGCTCTTTATTTTATTTTATTTTTTATTTTTTGTAGGTTCATCTAAAGAAATGGGAACAAATAATGTGTTTTTGTGACAAGCTGCCAGTAACAAAGTGTCTAGAGTGACACTTTAAAGCTGATTCTTTGCTAAGTTGTCTTTTACAGTATGTGTTAAGACGGCGCTGGTTCATCCCTTTAGTCAGGTGCCTTTTTTTTATGCTTTTGGCATAAGAACTGGAGTAAAATTGAGTGAAAAAGACCCTCAGAAATCTTGGAGAACTACTGCTCAAGACCACTTTAAAAAATTACAAGAATGTCTGGAAACTTCGAAGCAAAATATGAAGAAATATGGGGTGGCTCAAGACTTTTGCACATTACTGTATGTAAAAGCTTTAGTTAAAAAAAAAAACTGAGGTAGTGTAATAGCTAAAAAGCCACAAGTTCATTTAGTCCACCCCCACATCACTATTATTCCTTTAGTTTGATTTAAACCAGTGTAAATAAATAAAAGTAAGCACTGAAAACAAACATCAGCATGCCTGAATGTTCCGCAGCGTGCATCGGTGTCTATGGGTGGTCATCATTGTAGTATTTTTTTCAGCTCAAGCACACCCGCCACTTGCACACACATGTTTATACAGGATTGTGCCAGAACTTCAGGGATGCAGTGAAAGTGTATAATATGGGCTACAAGCAGTGACACCTAACAGTATGTGGGTTAGCATTACCAGTAGGGCCAGTAGGACACAGCTCTCAACACCAGCCAGAAGAGCTGCTGAGAGGGGTCCTGGAATTCACACGCATAATTATCACTCTCTGCTCAATGGCTTTTAAAGGCTCACCGTACACGCAGACGTGTCTTTGTGTATGTGTGTGTGTGCGTGCATATTTGTGTGTAGGACATATGATGGCATGTGTGTTTGTCTTTGTGTGGTTTTGGGAACAATGCCACATTCAGTTGTATCAGCATCACTCACCTCTTTGCTAATTCATATTTTGGTTAGAGCCTCTTTTCTGTTTGTTTTGACAATTCGGTGTGGGAAACACAAACATATGTGAACTGTTCACTCTCCATGTTTTTCATACCTACATGCGTCTCCTTGTGTTGTACAGTATCACTTGCAGGTACCGTCTTGCGTTCTGGCATTAATGAACTGAATGTGAACAGCTGTTCGGTGAGCTTTGAGTTGTTTTGCTCCAACACTAGGTGTCAGTGTTGTGTCTAGCTCTCATAATACCGGCAACAAATTTACATTCCTCACTTTATTACAGACTTTGAAATTCTCTGACTGAAGGGCTCATTAAATGACAGAGACAGGATATTACTCAAAAATGCTCAGATTTAAATTTCACTATTACCAATATTGTTAGAGGAAAATTTGGTGATGACACGACACTGACCATTCATTCCCCCACGTTGAAAGTCCCTCATAGAACAAAGAACCTGCAATAAAGTGGTACACACGCGCTTGTTAATAAAGCGTCTGAAGTTTTGTGTCGACTGATTAATTCATCAATTAAGCTTGTACTCCTCTTTCTTTCAAGTTTTATGAAACACCCCATAAAAAGCCAAACACATCTTTAAAACAAAATTCCTCTATTAAAACTCATTTATAGATTACAACTGGTTTAGATTCCTTCCTTCAAGTCCATAAAATGCAAACCCATATTATAGCCTATTTATTACTGTGCTATTAAAAAAAATTAAGCAAGAAAGTGCATGACCTGTTGAATGTCTGATCTTTTAAATAGCCCACATAACAAATTGTTTCAGTCAAATGAGAAAACAGTTTGACCTTTCCTAGAGCCTCTCAATAAAGACGTGATAAGGACTGAGGAGAACACACTCCATTATACCTATATTACTGGTTAGAAAGCCAGTGAAGATGGCTCTGCAGAATGTCAGCAACATACTGTGAACTACGGGGCAGCAGCTTCATGTGCTAACAAGCCATGATGTCTGCCCTTTCACATCTTTCACAGCTCTGCATAATGTCTCTTGGTTTCATGTAATTCATTCATCAATCACGTCATCACTCGCATTGCAAAAATTCTTCAATTACCTGCACACTTGGGCTACAATCAACCAACTTTAGCTGAGGGAGGTGACTTCTGTGCAGGGAGGAGGGAAAAGGGCAGAGCATCTCCAATCTTTGAGGAGTGAAGAAATAAACTGCACACACTATTTACTCGCTTACATGCTTATTAATTTTTTTATTTAAACACCTGCGCACTGAGATGTCAATCAGAAAAAAAAATCAGGTTAATAAACATCAGATTTCACACAGAGACAGTCTTTCGCATTCACTAATTCTATATGAGATGTTTACCAGGTGATACTGCATCTCCCTCATCTTCCTTAGTACTCCTACATGGCCTGATCTGTTTTCTTAACCTGCATTTGTGCTGCAATTGGTAAATGCAAAATCAATACTGTACATGATAATTAAGGGTTAATCTATCTTAAGCTTACAGCCCCCCAAATAGAAAACCCTTCAGCAGACATCTTTTGACCTTCTGCAAAATTGTTTTGACCTCATTTGGAGTCCTTGCGCTAAACATTTATCCAAATACTTTTAGTCACCTCTGGGTTAGTAAAGATATAATACATAATCCAGCAAAAATATGTTTTCAGTGTCAACAATACTCATTCTGTTATATTCTGTTATTATTAACATTTCTACAAAGACTTGGTATGGTAACCATATCTCAGCAAAGATCCAGTTTTTACCATTTATTCCTGCACTAAATGTGCATTGCACGTGAGGACGATATACAGGAAAAGCATGTCATGAATTATTGATCATAGCTCTGGCTTTGCTTGGTCTATTGACACAAACAGTTTGAAGTCCAAACACAGGTTGAAATGGAGACTCACCCAGGCTGCGTCCTGCTGCTCCATCATCTTAAATTGGCAATGTCATCTGGACACGCTGGCGCATCTGTCGACTCCAGAGGGCCAAAAAAAAAAGGGGGATTTTTTCCTCCAGTTTTTCTGGATTTTTTTATTTTTTTTTTTTTACCTTGACCCACATATGGTAAAAATTTAATGAGGTGATCTAGGGGTCACAGGCCATATTTTTGCAAATTCAGTATGAATCGGACTGATAGCTGTGTTAGCAAACAGACAGACAGACATGCCAAAAACAATACCCCGTTCCTCCTTCAAGTAAAAATTTCCATTGTAAACAAATTAGAAAAAGTACATACTGCATTCTTGTACAAGTGTGTATACTACATAATGTCTTTCTATTTATGTAATCAATAACAACAAGCCAGATATAATGTATATATGTACAATGTATTCACAACATGTTATACTCATGTGTCCACTGAAATATTACTACATAATGCACCCATACTACATAATCTGCTGATATCAAGGCATTATGTGTAACATCACTATAATCATAAGGCAACCATGTACAAAACATAATGCAATCATGTTGTTTGCAGTTGAGCAATATTGCTGAGCAGTAGGTATGGCTTTAATATTGCTCAATGATGAGTCATAGTCTATACTATTTATGGTAGGTACAGTCAATCACACAGCACAATATGATCACATGATTAGGCTTAGCCAATCAGGCACGAGAAAGACTGGCTCCATTATCTATTTTTTCGCCTGCAGCATGTCGGAGTCTCACACACACACACATGCTGCCTGTCATGCGTCGTGGGCTTATTCCACAGTCCACTCAGAGAGAAAGCTCTTCTTTGTGGAGTGCCCACAGCTCCAGACACGTAATTCATGCGGGCAACTGGATGTTTCTACTGTGTTTTCATTTGACACAATGTACGCTCATGAGTTAATAATTGTGAGTTAATGATCCAAAAGATTTTTGATTTCACCTGTAAGCAATAAGATTTATGGAAATTCCATACAAGCTAACATGTATGACTTAATTCACATAATTGTTTTTATTCTCAGACAAGGTGCTTAGCAGAGGTCACTTGTACATTTTAGATCAAATTGGCATGCATTTTATAAGCTAATGGTGGGCTATTATTGCTTATGTTTGGCGTGTGTTGTACTGTAATAGTATTTTTATTTCATAACAATCATGGCTGACGCTAGGGTAAACCTTACCATTACCTGGTTGTCACTAGTAAAAGCAAGTCAGACATGTGATGATGTTTCTCAGGGCACTCCAGTGGCGTATGTAGCTGGCTGTGAGAACAAGTCAAAGAGGCAAAGCAGTGTGCGCAGTCAAGCAGAATTATAAAAAATACAATTGTTGGGCTTTACATGCATTTAATTGGGAACTGATGTCAATTTAAAATTATAAAGTAGAAAAAGAAAAAACCAAACTGTACTTGTCAGGTGAGAGGTTAAAAGTGCAGGTGCTTCAGCACCACCTGGGGTCTACCTGTGTACATGCCTGAATGCGATGCAAACTACTGTATGCCCATGGCAGAAACAACTTTTTCTTTTCTTGTTTCTACTGTATAATTTCTGTGGCAATTGCTGTTAAGTGTTGTTTGGGCTGACTTTTAACTTTGCTGGGAACTTTATGTTAATAATTAAACAGTAAAAGTAAGAACTTGTGTGCCCGCATTAGGATTGGTAGGGCTTCTCCTGAGTCAGAATGGACCCACGGTGGTGACGCAAGGCAATAAACGCAATCACCCGCAATGAGTGTGTGTGTTGTGTTACTTAACAGACCTTTGCCTTTCCTTGTCATTTGTGACTGTCGCTCAATAGATTACACATAAATTCTACATGATCAAGCACAGTGAGCTGTGGTTCATCTTTGGGGAAAATAAGCTTTACTGTCAGAATTACACGAGTTATATGGTAAAAATGAACAGCTGTACAATTTTATTTAAAAATGAAAAAGGTAAGTTTTAGAGTCCTGCTTGTTAACCGAAACCATTCCAATTTTCTCAACATGGAGGGCTTTAAAGACACATTAATTTCATACTTTATATTTCCATAGGATGTCCTTTCACTTTGTCTGAAACTTTCTATTTCAGCTGGCCTCGTGTGATTTCAGATTTTCTCTCTGAGTGGTAATTTTACATGTGAATATAACAAAGATCACAGAACAACTGAGACTTTCACATATGTGAACAATGATTTTATCAGACAACTGCTTTGTTATAAGATTTTGGAAAATAAAATGATGTACCAATTAAGTTGCTTATGTATTAAAAGGTGGAATGACAACAACAACAAAGGAGAGCATGTAAATCACTCAGGTTCCAGGAAGCAAGCAGCAGGATTTTTAACTCACAAGGAGTAATATTGAAATCCTTATTCTGATAACCAGAGAGCAAACTGTGTATGTAAAACTTCAAACTGGCTCGACTGTCCCTGTAATGACAGGGAATTTTGATACTGACCAACCTATTCTAGGAAATCAACTTGTATTAGAAGTTTGTGAGTTTAATAAAAAAGACCTGGCGGTGTACATTTCTCACATCGTTAGCTGATGTGGTTCAGCTAGCATTCCACAGTGATTCAGCAAGGTGTGCGATGCCAAGGAGGAGGAAAGCAACTGCTCAGTCGTCATGAGCAAGAGGAAATGAACCCATATGAGCAGTGTTTGTTTTTGTATCGCAGGCACACTCGATGCAATGGCTAATCTTTTATCTGAAGAATCTAAAGTACGTGATGCAAGTCTGAAAAGAATGTGGTGATCCATGTGGACTTGGGTACCTATATGAAGTTGCATGCTTTGCACGTCATAGAGGAAATTGCAAGATTATGCCTTAGGCCTCGCCAGTAGTAATTACCGAAGAAGTGGCCTATAATCTGTGGTTGTTCTGTGATGTGTGTCAGTATTACTGTGATTGTGAGGAGGCCGGGGTGGCATTGTGGCACATATTTTTGTACTCTTCTAAAAAGGTTGTTTGTGGCCCTCACATGTGTATGATGTCAACTTTACACCTCACCTTTTGCGTGAAAAAAAAAAGATAGCTGCTAATGTATTGTGGCTGACCGGAAAAAAAAATGTGATGAAGTACATCTGAAATACTTGATTATGTTTTCAAAGGTGGAAACTGCAGAAATAGCACATTATGGCTATTATCTATCATCGGATAGAGAGAGCCTCAACTTTTGAAGAATAAAATACAATAAAGATTTTCATATCACAGCCTGAGGACAGTGAAAGCTCACTTTTAAAAATCTCACGTTTGATCTCACAACATCACTGCCATATGTTTAATTAATTAGCAGTTTTTCCTTGGATCGTTCTTTGTCTTTCTTTCGTCACCTTACCCCTTGGCACCCATATCCACAACAGGATTAAAGTATCTTTGAAATTCTTATTGAATCAAAAGTTATATTTTCCAGCCAATCATAATCTTTGTGTCATTAAGGCTTGATTAAAGCCCTTCTTTGGCAGCGAGCACCTGCTCTACCTGCCATCAGCTCCTCATGTGGTTTCTGCAGCTGCTGTCTTGGCTGGCCAATTGCTGATTTAGTTCCAAGCCCTGAAGCACTTTACCATCAACGCTCACTCACAGCTACCACATTAAGGTTGGTGACAAATGACCCCCGAGGTCATGTCAAATCATAGCACCACATCATAACACCTCATAGCAACTCACAACAGCTCACGGCAGCGCTAAATACATCGTACCAGTCAGGGCTTTGACGCATGCCAGCCTTATTAACCACAAATGGAGTCTGAGTGTTGGATGCATCTGCTGATGTGCAATTAGGGATTTCCCAGGTAGAGAGGTAAGGTCATTAGGGCAAACAGGTGGCATTACAGGAAATATTGAAATAATACAATTTTGTGATCTGACACCTGTCTACTTTTGAGTTACGACTCCAAGCACAATTGTTCCAAATAGCAGTTACAATGTAAGAAGAACATACACAAGCTACTTAGGCAATAAAACTAGATACAATATCTTTGAGAGCGGTGCAGCTAAACTTCCAAGGCTGTCACTTTTCAAATAACATCAAACTCAGTAGATTTCATATTAACCCATTATTTCGTTATGTATGTACAGTTTGTAATGCATTCTAAAAAAATCCAAAAACAACCTACTTTCCTTCTCTACATATTGTTGGGCATTAGAGAGGCCAGAGAAGCTTTTGCTATGAAATGGTGAGAATAAGAAAGGAGGGATACAAAAAGGGAGAGGGGAGTGTTTTGTTTGAAAAAATGCTTGTACTTTCAAAAGACTTTTGTCAGTCTTTACCCTCTCCTGTGTTTCCCTTTCCTTGGTGCTGATTTATGGCTTGTCTGTTGCTAGGGTACGGATACGCACTGTGGTTCTTCATCACTCTGAATGGAGACGATGTACTGCCAGAACCCGGTCCAGACTCAGATAGTGCGTGCATAACATAACCTGAAGTAACCGCTGCTTAATGTGCCATTTTAAAAAAACTACACGCCTTAGTGGGTGGCTGAGGCTCAGGAGGTAGAGCAGGTCATCTACTGTACTAATCGGAAGGCTGGTGGTTCAGTTCCCGGCTGCTCCAGTCTGCATGCCAAAGTATCCTTGGGCAAGATACTGAACCCCAAGTTGCTCTCGGATGCAACTGTCAGAGTATGAATGTGTGTGAATGCTAGATAGAAAGATAAAAAAACAAAAAACAAAACAGTGCTTGTATGAATGTGTGTGTGTGTGAATGGGTAAATGCAAACATATTGTATAAAGTGCTTTGAGTGCTCAGCTAGAGTAGAAAAGCAGAGTGCAGTAACCTCAGTTTTACCTGAATTCAGAAGCAGGGAATTAGAAGTCATCCAGGACATTGTATATTTAAGACATTAAGATGAGGATAAGGAATAAAACAATGCTGGTCTATATTATGAAACCAGAGTTTAGATCTGTCTGATATGGCCACAGACTTCAGAAGTAGACTACTACCACTGCCGCTCTATTACTACCTGTTCACTAGCACACAGGCTAATTACCTCTTAATGGCTTAATGAGACCTGTGGGTTTGACTCAGCAGGAAACAACTGTTCTGTTTTACATCCACTAGCATGCTCCTGTAGCATGACTCACCATGCTTGACTTAGTTCTTAACTCCATGCACAGACCGTTTACAGGTCCGCCTGCCTGTCTCGCTGCCTTACTGGTATAAGGAGAACTCAAGGGGGTGAATGATTTAACAAAAAGATGGAATAAAGGGTGAGATTAGGAGTAATTCTTGTTTGTGAGATATGGATACCGACGACAGCTTTAAGAGTTTCTTGTCCCTCTCTTAAATTTTTATATACTTTTTACTTAGTCACAACCACTAACATTAATTACCTATTTTTTCTTGAGTCATATGATAAAAATATATTTACAGCATACAGAACTAACATAAAGCCAAGCACTTTTTTAAAGAAGTCGAGTCACCTTTTTCAAGCTGCACACTTTTCACCTGCGCATTTTCTCATAAAAGTGTACATAACGGTATTACAAAATTATTTACTACAACCATGTTTCACAGTGTTTACAACACAACTCCATGAAATCTGGTTAAATATTACTGTTAATAAATTCCTTGTCAGAACTAAGACGTAACATATCAACAAAATGTTGCGTCACTTCATCTCCTGATGGAAACAAGACCCGGGTCAGGCAGTGTTAAACCTTTAGGATTCTATAATCCTTTCTTAATGCTGGTTCACTCTTCCACTTAAATGATTCTTAATGTTTGAAGCTAAGCTGACAAGATGGAGGTACTGACATTCAGCTGACAATCCAGCAGTAAAGGGCTGCCAGCTCCAGTTTGTAATCCCTCTGAGGGCAGTTGTCTTATGCAAATTTGCAGACCACCCGTTACCACTGAAAAGGATTAGAAACCCACTGCAGTGATCCCATAGCCACTTTGATTTTTCTACTTCTTATTTTTCCCCCCCATGCTTGAGTTGATACATGTCACTTTCAGAGAGATTGCAGTTAGTTGAACTAAACAGTTTGGACTGTAAGTCCCTAAAATCATTAACCACATCAAATAAGGTGACTGTAAGAAAAAAGTGGATACGTCCAGATAACATGATGAACAGCAACATCTACGTTAACAAAAGGATGCGGCATTTATTTTACTTTTTAAATGGTAGGTGCAAAATGTGATGGAAAAAGAAAAAAAAAGATTTTTGATAGAATGCACCTATTATGAGGATTTAACATGAAAGTCACAAAAAGTCATTCAATAATCTCCCATTCAAAGAAAAAAATCTGGCAGTGCGGAACTTTCATTGAGGTACAGTAAATTCCAACAACTCTAAACCAACTTATGGCACTAATTCACTACTATAAGCGCAATCTTACTGCGACAATATAGATTTATCAACACACAACTTAAGGACTGACGGGAGCTCCAGAATGCGGTGTTGTTAGAATTGTTTGCAGTCATGTGCATCCACTCTCAGTGCATGAAGAGGAGGCACACCTGCAGTCACGCCATACCGCTCTCTCATCACATCCACTAGGACTCATTTACATGGACAAATGCACTCTTCTTGCACTCCGTGAGGCTGAATTTGTGTATCTTCAACAATGTTCATGTAATTGCAGGGTTTGCATGAATTTGGTTCTTTTTTAGTATTTTTGCTTCTGTGAGATTGCTTCATTCAAAAATAAATGCGTAAATGTGAAGACAATCAGCAAAAGTTGTGATTTGAAGAAAATTAGACACTGAACTTGGCACTGTCAGTTTCTTAATGGTAACATTACTTTATGGTAATATAATTGTAAACAATGCATTATACAGCGGGGGAACTAATTATTTGATCACCTACCGAATTTGTAAGTTTGCTCGCTTCCAAAGAAATGGAGAGTCTCTAATTTTTATGGTAGTTTCATTTTAATGGAGAGACAGAATTTCAGCCACACCTCCCG
>JAVDPK010001867.1:422656-446552 GCA_034780415.1 Cichlasoma orientale
GTGTGTGTGTGTGTGTGTGTGTGTGTGTGTGTGTGTGTGTGTGTGTGTGTGTGTGTGTGTGTGTGTGTGTGTGGAAGTAAATATGTGGAAGTTTAGCTGCGTGGGCCAGACAGATGCAAGAGGTGTCCTTGTAATTCTGCTCTTAAATTTTTTGACTGGCAGACAGGATATTTACAGGGTTCATTCGCAGAGCACTGGGCTGCCCTTCCCCAAAATAGGAGAAAAAAAAAGAAAAAGATTTGCACGCTATTTTATTTGTGTTTGTCTTTGCCTTGGCTTCTTGTGAGGTGCATTTTACGACACTGGGTGAATTAATGTGTTTGTCATGCCTGCGGTCGAGCCTGTGAGGTCAGCGTGGATTCTGGATTTTGTTTTGAACACATGATTAGCAAATAAGCAAATGTTATGCTCTTGGCAAACAACAAAAAATATATATATTTTGCCTACTGGGTAGGCAGATTTATGTCAGGGAAATAAAAAAGATAGCAAATGGTTGAATTTCAGGAAATGAAATGACAAAAGACAATCTAACCACCTACTCTTAATTTTACTGGAGAATGATCAAAACACGGTTAGCTAATCAGGGACAGATGATCTTAATGTGCAATCTGTAGGATGTTAAACACTGCCGCCTAAAATGGTCCTATGCACTTCTTTAAAGATCAGTGAACCTTTCAACTTTAACAACCGAGCATGTTGTGAATTAGTGCCAGCATGCCAAATTGAACCACAAGACAGTCCGGTGCTGACCTTTGAACTTGACTATACACACCAGGTTGATGTTGGCACTCAATTTTCTTGTGTGCTGTGCTATGTCTGTGTGGGTGTTCATTCATCTTCCTGTGGTTGCTGTGAGGCTATTGGAGGCTGTCATGCAGACATGCATGGGAAAGGTTTGTCGTGGCCTGATGTGCATTTATTCATAGCAACACATGGTTAGCTTGGGTTTGTTTAGTTGCAGGACAAAGTTCAAGGGCCTGCAGCCAGCATTTAATTGGTAAACACAATCATGTTTTCAAAAACACATTTTATGGCTGTCATGGGGGCGGTAAGGAAAAAGAGACTGAAAGATATATATTTATTCGCACATTAGCTGTCACGGCATATTTTGCGTTTGCTATACAGTAAAAGTGCCAGAGGTTGTAAAGGAACAATTTTGATTAGTTACTCATGTTTAAATGAGCTTTTATATGGATTTGTACTCTGATTGTTACTTTAAATCATGGTTTTAAAACCTTCATGTCCATGCACACACACAAACACACACACACACACACACACACACACACACACACACACACACACACGCACACACACACACACACGCACGCACGCACACACACATTATTATCTATTTGACAATATTGTCAATACATAAGAACAGTTTAGTGTAGTTGGAGCTTCCCACCTGCTTTTGAAAAGTTTATCTAGATGTTGACCTTTTTAGAAGGGAGGGTGGTTATGGGGAAGGAGCAAGAGCTGGGAGACACACTCGCTAGTTATATGCATGCTAGGTGATACTCGCACTCATGTAACTCACACACAAACACTCCTTACTCTAACAGTCCTGAGGGATTAGTAATGGTTTCTTGGCAGTGAGCCAGGCTTCTAGCACCACTCATCATTGTGAACCCATATCGAGGGGATTTTTAGCTAACCTCCCGGTGTTTTTCTCGCACTGAACTCATATGTTTTCATCCTGACAGCACATGTTAAAAGAAGAGTGATCACTGTAATCATGGTAAAACATAAAGAGTTCAAATGAAGACCAAATGTTTGTGTAGAAGTGGTTCTAAATTGCATGCACTGTATTTGTGATTTGTGCATTCATGCTGCTTTTATAACAATTCCGCTAATGGTTTTATGGCCACCAGTCACCATGGCAGCACTGGAAGCCAAAAGAAGTGCACCCTGGGAGGACTATAAGAGTGTGTTGAGTGTCTTCAGGATTAGGACCACAGGGCTATTTTTCATTTTGCTTTTGGGCCACCAAACACGAGAGTAATGGGAAGCATTGCCTCTCCCAGAATCTAATCTCCCTTCAGCACTTGAGGCCATGCAGGAGAGTGGGAGGATAGTGTGGGTCTGGGCGTGAGTTCATGTGTCTATTTGTAAGCGAGTGAGTAAGGACCAGATGATGCATGCTAACAAGTGCAGCCATGGAATATTAATCACAGTCCTTAGTTTCACGAGTGCTTTGGCTGAGGACTGTATCAGCATTCATGACACGTCCACACTTGAACAGCAGCACACTAACTGCTACTTTAAGTCATTTTGTTAGTTTGTTTTTAAGCCAGTCCAAAAGTAGTTCTTCTGGATTTGTTTTCTTAAATGGAAATTTGTCAACAGGGATCTATTATCATATTTTTGTCCATTATGACTATTGCTTACATTCTCCTCCAAGTAGAGATTGTGAACACTGATAAAAAACCAAAACAAAACATTGATTTAAACAACAATTAAGACCCTTGAATCCCTCTAGGTCATCCTGCGTGGCAATTTAAGGTAGCTTCTGTGTAGTCAGAGAAATAGGAGTAAACATGAAGAGACATAAAGTCCATAGAACCTCTCATCTAGTCAAGTCCACAATTTGTGGAACAAAGATATAATTTTTGTAGTTTTTCCCCAGTACACCACCCAGAGTGGATTTTAAATCAAACAATCAATATGTGACTAAAATGCAGACTTTCAGCTTTAATTCAGGCCAAAAAATCGTTTTGCCTCAACTGTTTTGGAATTAAAGCAGTTTTTTTTTTATCCCCATTCCCCCATTTTCAGTGGCTCAAAAATAATTGGACCAGCAGTTTCATGGCCAGGTGAGGCCTTTTCCCTTGTTATTTCATGACAGATGAAGCAGACATAATATTGGAAGTTGATTCAAAATGTTGACTTTGTATTTTATAGCTTTTTGAAATATGATGCCCAAAGAGATGTCAGTGCAAGTAAGGGAGACCATCATTAGGCTGAAAAATCAAATAAACCTAAAAAAGAAGTAGCAAAAATTTCAGATGTGGCCAAATCAACAATCTGGTAGATTCTTTAAAAGAAAGGAATGCACTGGCCAGCTCAGCATCACCAAAAGGCATGAAAGACCAGAGTCATCATACTAAAGTGCATGATGACCAAATTATTTCCATGATTAGGAAAAACAACTTCACAGATCTATTCAAATCAAGAACATTCTCGAGGAGGTAGGCGTATCATTGTCTTCATGAATGGAAATAAAGAGGGTTTACAACAAACCACTGGCTACAGTCAAGAGCAAGAAGGCCAGATGAGACGCTCCCAGAAAACATGTAAAAGAGTTTGCACAGGTCTGTAAAAAATTATTTGGACATATCAAACCAAGATTAACTTGTACCAGAATGATGGGAGAAGGAAAAAATGAACAAGGAGAGAAACAAAGCATACCACATCATCTGTCAAACATGGTAGTGTTATCATAAGGAACCTTCACAAAGAGCTTAAAAAACATTGTATAGGTTGGAATGGCAAGACCACTAAAGTCTGAACAAACTTGTAGGGACTGTAGGAACAGTTACTGTCTTTTTAAATTGTTACTTTTCATAATAGGCCACCGTATTATTCCTGGCATGTATTCTTGTTATGTAGATATATTACAGATATTGTCATGGTAGTCAGAGTGAGGAAAGATGAACGACCAAGTCTGCAGTTATTTATAAACACATATTCCTTTCAGAGATGACAGAGGTATTTGGTAATTTTTGCCCAGAGATATGTTCAGTAATTTTGAAAAAGGTGTACCACCACTGTACTGTAGAAGTATCAGTACACCCCCTTCAGACTTCACTAAAAATTAGTGGCAAGTTCAGCAATAGATTTCAAAGGCTCTGAAATGACTATAGATCATTCTGTTAGAGAGGTGTTGACTCCCATTTACAGAAGCACCATGTCCAGATTGCTGCCAGATAAGTGGTTTTAAATGTGATGTGCAAAAAACATATACTGTACACACACACTGTTCAATGTGAAGATTGGCAAGTCTGCTGAAAGTGTCAGTACAGCTTGATGTGTTAAACTTACTACGCATTAAACTCATTAATCAATGTCTTTTTGGGCCTGATCCTTTCAGTTTTGTGTTTCAGCTTTGAAGAAAGTAAATTCTGTCAATGGGTTTTATGCAGAATTAATACCTGCAAGTCAGTTAAAACACATTTTGTTGAATTTTTGTACTTCGTATTCAGAATTGTTTAATATTTTATGTCTACAGTTGTAAAACCTGCACTGGCAGTCTTGCATTTAAAACGGGTCAATAAACTATGAGGTTTCTGGACTTGAATCAAACCTTGTATGCAAGTTATGAAGAGTGGTTTCACTTTTTACTCAAATTCTTTACGTGTTTGTCTGAAAAACTTGTAAAATTAAGTTTTGTTGCAGTGAATGGGTTTTGGCCTTATGCTAATATTTAATATTGCAAAGCACTGTGTTTTTTCATGTGGTGCAACCTGAGAAACAAATCAGTTCTGGCAGAACAGCGCATGCCACTTCATTAGTTACACATTGCTATTACCGGGTTGGACCCCATTTTTGCCTTCAGAACTGCCTTAATTCTTTGTTGCCAAGATTCGACAAGATGCTGGAAACATTCCTCAGAGGTTCTGGTGCATATTGGCATGATAGAATCACACATAGGTTTAGGTTTCTTTCAGTTTAGTAAGTAAATAAGCGTAAGTAAATACAGTACCAGTCAAACGTTTGGACACACTGGTGCTGTACATGTACTCCAGCTGTACCATAATAGGGTAAGAGCAATGTACTATTAAATATGATATATTTTTGTACTAGGTTATAAAAGTACATTTTGTTAATGGGGGTACAGAAATGTAATGTACCATATTCACAGGTAGGTCAAAGGTCAAATAAATCTTTATTATCTCCAGGGGGGCAAATAGTTTTGCAGCTAGCAGTGACATTAAAACAACAATAAAACACAGCTGCAATCTCACATATATAAGAATAAATTTTTAAAAAATCACCTCGTGTACAGTGCCCGTAACCTACTTTGGTACAGCTGGAGTGACAAAGCATTCATACCTTTTATGGTCCAACAGAACACGTTGTCTAACATCTGTTTCAGCTCCACAATGCTAGATAATAAAAATCCCAACTATATTTAGTTTTGAGTTATTGAGCTCTTTGGGGGTTTTTTTTATCTTCTGTTTAATTAAGCATTTATTTATAGTTCACCTTTTTGAGTTATCTTCTTTTTTGATATTGTATTTACTTTATGAGCTACATATTTGTTCATGTTTTGGCTGCTGTGATGATAATTTCCCAAGTTTTGGGATAAATAAAGTACATCTTATCTTATTTATACTGGTAAGTAAACAGTTGATTGAACATAAGTGTGTCAGAAAATTGGAAGAACAAAACAAAGCAGGGATGAAATAATAGATACAACACAAAAGGAGTCATTTCAAAATCAGGAAATGAAAACTAAACATAACAATCTAAAACTTAGAGAATTTGCAGGATGTACAGAAACTAAAAACAGACTTCGGGCTTTAAAAATTGAAGCAAACTGAAAAGAAAAAAGAACTATATATATTTTGAACAGCTCACAATGCATAAAACCTGTAACACAGTTTCATATTTAGACATACTTGTTGTTAACACTTATACACATTCTTTGTCCTCATATTAAGATCCATCAAATACATTACTTTAATGCTTTTATATAACAGTATAAATGCACCAAGGAAATATCAGTGGTGGACCCAGTTGAGTCATCAATGCTGTTGTGTCACTGTTAAAAGCTGATGGATGTCAGTGCTGACATTTCCTCAGGTATACAGTACAGAACAAACTTTGCCCGAGGAAGGAAGACATACAAAACTCAGCTACCACTTTCTAGTGTGTGGTTCTTCCAGTCAGGTGGACTGAGTGGTTACCTGCAAAACAGAGGCGCACAGTGCACAAAAACACACATGCACATACACGAACACGGACATGCACTTCATGCTTAATGGTTTCTGTGGAAAGCGGCCAAACTCACTGAAGATCTTCTCTTCTCTTCTGTATTCCATCTATCCTTCCCACTTTCTTGCCCTTTTCATTCTCTTCTCTCCCATCTCTCTCCATCCCTCTCTCCCTCTCCTTCTAAGAGCATATGCCCTTAAACGCTCCCTCCTCCGCACTAGCTCCTTATGAAAGACACAATCCAACACAGAAAAAATGGAGATGTGAGATGTTTGTGGAATCACAGTCTGTCGCAGTATATATTGCGCCCCACACAGAACAGGCCTGGAGACACAATACCACATTATCATCCTTCCTGTTGCGTAAAAGCACTTCAAGAGACTTCCGTTTTATTTCTTAGAGTTTCTCTTTTCTGATTTAAACACAGAGGTCATGAGTAGGGCTATTGCAACAGGCTTACACAAAAAGCAGATGGGTGCTGGTCGGGAATGTGGGGGATTTCTTTAAATTGATAAAAATTGGTCTTTGGCCATTCTACCCACGCATCAGCTGGATCAGTATTTTATTATGCTCCATTTTCTTTTTCTGCAAAGGCATGTTTAAAGATGCAGAAGATAACATACAGAGATGTGGTGGCTGTGTGATCCAGCATACCGATGCTGGCCTCCAACGGTGCAGATGAGCATTTAAAAATTAGTAGAATAATGTCAATATTTCCACTAGGTTCAGTATCGGCGCACACAGTTTTACACCTTTAATGCTCTGCTAAGGGTAGCGTCTTTACCTTACAATATAAAGCTCAGCTGAAGAAGGGATTGTTACAGACACTCGTTTTTGATGCTTGATCGTGCCTCTGATCCAACAAAACATGGTCAGAGTCCAAGTTTATTTAAAATTAATTATATTATATTTAAAACATTCAGTTTTTATTGTTTGCAACAGACAGGAAGCTTTTCATTATGACCCAATTTTATATTATTATTTTTGTTTGTTTCAGTGATCTTTCATTTGATGCTTATACTGTATACAATGTAGCTAACTTACAAAAGGTCAGCGGTGGAACTGTAATGACTAAGAAACAATAGCAGTGTTTCAGATTACTTGGTCACTTTAGGGTTTTTCTAACCTTGGTGTACTTTGGCAGATACCCCATATTAAAAAATTAAAGGTTGTGTTTCTTTACTTGCACTGGAGTCAAGAATGTAAAATCCATGACATGCAGCAGGCTTTTTTCAGAGAGATCAATTACACGAGCAGCTGTGGGTGACTCAGGATAAGCTGAATTGGTTGGTTAGTTGGTTCTGGATCACGAAGCGGAAGGTCAGCAACATGGAACATTTCCTCTCGTCATTGTAATACGTGGATTTTGCCCTTTGTAGCACAGTTTGGTCAAACACAATGAAAAGAGGCCATATTATAGATCATTGGATGACATTCTTTAAAAAAAAAAAAAAAAAAAAAGCTTTTTTTTTTCAATGCTGCAACACATGTCTACATTCCTTCTCCAGATGTTTGTTGTTTTGGCTGCACAGAGTTGCTACATTTTTCCATAAGAATTACTTTTTTGGTCACAAATTTCACTTGAATACTTTGTATCCTAATTTGTCACGCAGCAACAGTCTTACTTCTGACAATGGAGACACATATGAAAGCAGAATGCAAGGATATACAAGATGTTTGAGAATACTGAATGAAATAGTGTGAATCCACGCTATCACTTTAGATGTGCCCTCTCCTCCAGCTCAGTAACACAGTAAGTAGACAGAAAGGGAGTGACCTTCATTTCATATACTCTTTCATTTTAAATATCCAAGTTTCAGTCTATCACTTTCATTTTCTGTTACTAAATGTAATACGGTTATAATATGCATAAATCTCCCTCTCACATGTCTTCCTCAAACTCGGATCTTCTAGGAGTTTGCAGTTATGACTGGGCTCTTCTGGACAGTGACCTCATGCACTGGAGCCACTCACAAATTTGAGGGTTGCCGTCTCTAGCGATCATGTTACCACTGGGACCACTTTAGACTCCATCTTCCACATCTATTCTTGATGTTCCTTCAGCATCTAATGTTTCTGTTTCTGTGCACTATTTGGTTATGCTGCTCCGTATATGGTGTAGCTTGCATCTTACATCCTGCTACCTGACACTTACCACTCCGTGCACTCCTTCTTTTTGTTGCTTGTAGAGTTTCAGTCTGCCAGACTTTGGGTGGAACCATCCCTTGCATTGCAAGGAGTTTTCCTGTTTTAACCCCAGTGGGATCAGTCTCTTTATTAGGCCAGCTTACTTTTCCATCTGGATATCTGATGACCGGAAGGCCTACTGGATGATGACTTGGATCTTATTTCTATCACTGACCTGGTTTCTGATTACCTGTCTTACCTTCTGGGGGTATTTGGCTGTGGCCAACCTCCTTGTATTCTCATCATGTTTCCCAGTGGCCTGTGGGATACCCAGGTAGTTGTAGTTGCCCTGTGTGTCTGACATCCTTCATTTACACCATTTCAGTACTGATCAACTTCCTTTGCCAGCATATGGCCACATCATTCCAAATGACATCCTGATGTCCTCACTGTAGTTACTGGTTGAACACCAGTGGCTTTGGTCTGTGACACCAGTGGAGACAGTGTATCACCTGGCTACATTCCATATTGATGGTGACTTATACAATGGTCTTCGAGTTGGCTTTTACTGTTCTCTTCCACAGCTGCAGTAAGTTCTTAATGAATGTTATCAGTGCACCATTGGCCCTGTATATTGCTGAACACTCCAGTTATTCATGTGTGGGGATTCCTGTCCTAAGCTTTCCTATATACAATTCAAGCAGTTATGCGGTTGGTCTGCTAATTCTTAGAATATTGTTCGATCAACCAGTATCTGGTGCTTTGACCTCTGCAGTTGTTTTCAGTACCCTTTGCAGCTTTGTCATGCCTTGACTTGTGAATATTTCAGAAGCAGAGCTTTTTGTATTCAAGGGTCTTTTATTTTTAAAATGAATTAAAGATTCTTTATGCCATTCCTGTTTCTAACTTCCTGCTCTCTGACAGAGCCATGCCCAACGTATTCCCGCTGAGGATCTTTGATGGATGGCTGCTGTCATGATGTTGCCTGATTCTTGCTCTGGGAGGTTGTTGTGATCTTAGATCCACCAGCCACTTGGCATTGGTGTGTGACACCTCCTTTTTGCAGATGTTCTTAAAGTGACGTTAGTAAGACTAATTAACTGTGTTTGTAAAAATTAGACACAAACATGAAGTTACAGTTCTGCAATCAGCTGGAAGACTGCACAAACAAATTTGGGTTTCAAATGACCAGAAGTTTCAATTTAAGAAAATTAAGAATAAATAGTATAGTTTTATTTTCTATCCTATGTATCAATATGTTTTTCTTCTTTGTTTTATCTTATATGTTGTGTAAAAATAAGTGCCAAGAATGGTTTGTGTAAATGAATAGTGGGATCCTGAATTGCATTGTTCATTTCAGAGGAATACAACAAATCTGGTCTTAATAATTCTAGGTTTCTATCCAATCTGTCTTTCTAATTAATCTAGCTTTATTAAATCATAGTGTCAGTCAAAGCAGCAGTGATAAAAACTACCTCAAACAGCTTCCCTTCCCGAGGTTCAGCTAAACATAGTTTTCCAACTCCGAGGTACTGTACAAGCGATATGGCTCAGTACTATGTCTTGGTCAGGTCATGGATTTTTTTTTTTTTTGTCTTACCAACCTGTGTAAAGTGGACACTTTGTCACCCCCACCCCACCCCACCCCACCTCTTCACAGAGCTCCAGAACCCCAACAACACATAGGATTAATGCATATAATAAAGCATGTAGCTGAATGGGTTTTGTATAGAGCAGAAAGGAGGTAATGCTCTGTGTTTTCTAAATGGGGGAGCAGAGGGCCTTTCAGAGGGAAAACATGCTGATTACTGTATTGTAAAATGGCTTTTGATTCCCCTTGCCTGCTTTAATCCCAGGACACAACAGTGGCCTTGTCTCCCACCAATTCCAATTGAGACTCTAAGAAGACTTGCATTGCAGCAAGCAGGGTTTAATTGTGAACTCACTCAGTTATTAAAGAAGCCAGGGCCTACTGAATTGGAGACTGGTGGGCCAGTCCTTCACTGCTTTTGACTATTATGGCTCTTTCTTTCTAGACTGTGGTTCGCAGTTTGTTGTTTGCTGTGCATAGGCCCTGGATGAATACAGGCTCCTCACTATAGAAATCTTTCTTTTTCTTCCTCTAAGTTTTTCCTCCTCTTCTACTACTGGCTTCCAGGGAACGCAATTATAGTGTGGAATTTTATGGGAGGATAGAGCAGTAGTGGGGAGTGGAGGGTGAGCAGGCCAGCAAGGCTATTATCTGTCACATAGGGTTGAATGTCCCCCCTCGCCCTCCCAGCAAACACAAAAGGAGTGGTCAGAGCCGAACTGGAGAGCGGCCCCATCTTAAGAATGGAAACGATCAGGGGTGGCTGGTTCCTGCTGGCTTTATGCCTGAGGATGTTCACCCTGCAAAACTGTTTGGTCTCACTAATAACATACTTCAAAACTCCAATCTGAAAATATTCCTGAAGAATAGACAATTGTCTGCAGATAATCAATAAACAAATTTTTACCAGTTTTACCATAAACTGTAAAATCTATTTATTTAAGTCTAGACTGATGATACTGCCGATGTTTTGTAATTTTTGCATGATTTTGTTGGTTGTTGTTTTGTTTTTGGCTTGGAGTTGCATTTCCAAATGTACAAATTAAAATATATGTGGGGTAAAAAGTTTAAGAAACTCTAAAAACTTTAAAAAAAATAAGGACAATTCAAGAATGATTCATTCAATAAAACTGGAAATAGCTTATAGAAATGGTCAGGTTGGATTATTAAGGCAAAAATAGCAGCAAAAGTAACATGAAATGCATTTCACACTCAACAATAAGTAGGGACTGTATGTGATGTTTCAGAAAAAGAGTAAAACAGAACTCCCATCCAGCTCTGTGTTTTACCACAACATTCCTTCCCATCCATCCACCTAGTTCTCCAACGGACAATAGTGGATTGAGGACACCCGGAGCAGGCCAGCCTCTCTGGGGCCTTTGCGCTGTTTGTCAGTATGGGTAAATAGAGGTTCTTTAATATCCGCCAGGGGGTTGAGAGGTGGGAGTGCGGTCAGAGTATGGAGCTCACTGAACTGGCAGCCATGCAGGCCATTGTTGCTGTTTGTTAACAGGTGTGTGTGCTTAAATGGGAGCCTTTCAGTGGAGCTGCTACACGAACCCGTGGGGCCCGAGCACCTCTCACCCCCTCACAGTGTTCTCATCAATGACAGCTTTTCAGCAGCCCGGGGAAAAGGAGGAGGAGGAAAGGAGGATGATGAGGCTGGCTGAGAGATTAAAAGTGAGAGGACAGACTGCGCTACAGTGCACGAGGTTTAGAAGGTGCATTGCAATCTGGGAAACTGAATTTCAAGTTACTCAGGAGGAATTTCGCATATACATAATACACATACAATCCACTGATGCAATAGTTCATTATGGAAAATTTACATACTTTGGGTTCTTTCCGAGGGGGGTACATGGCTGTATTTTAAATACAGATCTGTACTTTGGGCACTAGCATAAAGCCAAGCATTAGAAAAAGATTTGTTTAAAATTTCCATGTTTTTATGCAAAAAAAAAAAATGCATATAAACACCCAGGGAAACCAGTATATCCCAGTGGTCAGGTGATTTGGGCACATGCTCTTAGTAACCGAGTCCTTGCTTGAGTCTTTGCCAGCTATACACTCTCCTTTCCTCACATTTCCTGTCTATCTGTATTGTATGCCACCATATAAATAAACGCAAAATGTCACAAACCAATCTTAAACTTATCTCTTTCTAGGAG
This sequence comes from Cichlasoma orientale, assembly GCA_034780415.1. NCBI lineage: Eukaryota > Metazoa > Chordata > Actinopteri > Cichliformes > Cichlidae > Cichlasoma > Cichlasoma orientale. The sequence goes on from JAVDPK010001867.1 coordinate 434,483, forward strand.
GGAACATATTTCCAAAAAATGTTACCTGTCCTGCATGGTCTAAGTTGTCTATTTACAAAGGATTTCTTTGGGTCTTTACATTGCTCTTCTGTTGACACTGCAAAACTGTTTCACAGTCGGTTGGCCATCACATTTTCCTTCCCATGTCACCCCTGTCTGTGACACACCAAGGCCCAAGAAAAAAAGGTCAAGTCTTACGCATTTTCACCACGCGTGTATCAGGAAAAATCGTTATCCTGTGGCTGTGGAGGTCTAAAAACAGAGGGCAATGAGTCTCCCCCCCGCTATATTGGGTTGTGTGCTGAGGATTACTGTACCAAGAGTAAAAGAGAGAGCAAGCGAGAGAGAAGGAAAGCTGTATGAATGATAACCTAGCCACACTGCTCCATGGAACCCTGCCCTGTTAATAGTTTCCACCATGGGCAAGTGAGGAGGAGACAGCGAGAAAAAGAAGGGAAATGAAGAGAGAGAGAAAAGAGGGGAAGCAGTAGAAGATGCTTCCTGTGTGGCTGGATGGGTGCTGGCCACACCACAGAGAAGGAACCTGCCTTGGGCACTGTGGAAGAACTGATGAAAGCTGCACTTTCCTCCTATTGCAAATAAAAATAGATTTATTGTCTTGTCAACATACAGCAGCTATTTGGCTTTATTAGTTAATATGATTATGATCATTTCTTCAAGAGAGCATGCTGAAATAACTTTTTTTTTTGCACAGGGAAGAAAGTTCTTTCTGACTAACACATTTCTTTCAAGCATTATATTTGGACTGGCAACTTGACCCAATGTTTGTTTTTTCTTCATTTTCAATTGGATCACACTACTTCGGACTGGTTTGGTCTGGCCTAGTCTGAGCAAACCTGATTGGTTTCCAGGTTCTGTATCTCACCACATGTCAATATAAGCCCAGTCTTTCAACATGGCCCAGAGAACGTCCAATTCCTCTTCAAAGTCGACTTCATATATGGAAATATATCCACAAATATTCTGTTAGACGCTCAAATGTGCTAACAGATTAGAAATAGATGACAGATTATTTTGTGGAGTCTCAGTATCGTGCTTTGCGGGTTCTGAGCCCTCAGCTGTGTGGATGAGATGGTGAGATCTGTTTGCTTTCGTTGCTGCTCAGCGTGCTCGATTTAACGTAGGAATGATCTACAATGGCATTGATGGGTAGCTGTACCTGTACAAGGGGATTATATTAGATATGAACTTATTTATTTTTAGCACATTCAATTTTCTGCCCATCCAGCCTGTGGCGCACTGTGCGTGAAGCAGAGTGACCTACACACAAAAACGATTCTTGGAACCAAGTGCTTCTATCGTCAGGTGGTGAAATATGATTTTGGTACCCATGAACAAGACAAAAACAAACCGAGGCCTGCAGCGCCCAAGTCACCACAGGCCTTGGCATTGTCAGGCTTCAGCGGTATAGCAGCAGTATACAGTAAGAGGCAGTTATGCATTGCGGATTATACATGTCGGTGGAGCCCCGCTGATATGACGGGTTAAGGGAGCAGTCCACTCTGTCCCTTTGGGAGATCCTTACTCCAGGCAAAACTCAAGTATAGCGATGTTTTCCTCTATAGGGTCGAGGAGCCGTGACATGTTAAACGCTTTAAGCATAAATAGAGTAAAGTATATTTAGGGAGAGTCCAGAAAAGAGTCCCCCACGCTTGACTTCCAAACCACACACGTCTTTAATCCTGAACTACACAGAACAGATCTAATTCCAGAAAATTCTGGAGGAAAGAATATGATTAAATATTCTTCATACTGCACTGCACATAGTTCTAAATATATAGATATATAACTAGATCTAGGCATTGGAATTGGTCTGTTAGAGTAATATATTATGTCATCTCATTGTTTAATAGCAATATTTGTTTATTTTGTTTAGTTGTGTGACAATTTCATTACAGCTGAGAACTGTATACTGCCTGAACTTCATTAACTGATAAGTTATTGCATTTCTTTGCGTGTCATTAAAGTTGCATTAATCAATAATATTTTACTAACAACTGAGAAAATTACTATGTCTAATGTGAAATGTGCTGCCCACGGTAATTAACTCACAGCTATGGTTGGGTACCGAACATGGTAATTTTAAGGGTACTGACTGAATTACACTGGAACCACAGAGTACCAATTCACACTAAATCAACAACTGCCAAATTTCAGTACCAGAGCACATCTGGGTTAGAAGATGACAGCAAGTGAGGCAATCTGTTGTCACCCCTGTGACATGTTGAAGCACAACACGTGGTGGTGGTGGCAAAGCAAACGCAGTCTCAGGTGTGGTTGCACTCAAAACTCAACTGTCTCTTCAACTCTGCTCTCTCCAACATTTAGTGCAAAATGGAAAGCTGGCCATGGCGCACGTCTAAGCTGAGAAAACAACTGGTCGAACACCAAATATGTTTATTAGCTGAAGAGAGTTTAGCATATTTGATAGCCAGAAAGCTAGATTCACCAAAGGACCTGCAGCCAAACATTAGCATGTCTGTCGCCAATGTGTAAGAAGCTGAATCCATGGATGAGACATGGATGGAGACATCGACAGCTTCCCTGACATCTTCTTTAGGTGATCAGGTAGTTGGATAATGCTTTTTTTCCCCCCACTATGCTGGTTGATGTTTTAGCATTTTTACACAGGCTGCACTGAGCTTTCGTATTTATGGTAAACAAACACAGCATGTGAGACAGTAGGTCTGAAACCTTAGTGTGTAACTATAACCAATGCGAGTCAAATATTAACGTTTAATATTGTAGTATGCAGACAGTTGGACACTAATGTCAACATCACAGACTTTATTAAACAGTAACCAAGGCAGCTGGTGTGGTGTGTAAAATGTAAATAAGTAAGAAAATGTTTCAATTAAGACATTTGAACTTATTATGTAAGTGAAACTGTGAATTTGTTTTAAAAATTAGCTGGGTACCGGTACCAAATTCCAGGCACCAGTACTGGTTCAAACATAAAAGTTACACAGTGCTACGTATCCCCACTTATGTCACCGGCTCAGTTTTACTGCTCTTATTAGTATGATTTCCAGATGCAACATTGTTTTCAGTAAAAACAAGTAAAGAAAAAATTAAAAGATGAGCCAATATGTCAATATTCAACTTACTTTGCAGGAAACACATCTTGAAATAAATAAATGTGTGCTGAATTGATGAATTGACCACCTGTTTGTTAAGACTTTAAGTAAAACTAGTTTATAAGGCTATAATGTCGTAAATCGCTGGATTTACCCTGAGTAGGAGGAAAAGCACTTTAGGGGTCACCACAGCAGATCATTTGCCTCCATCTCACCCTATCCCTAGCATCCACCTATATCACACCAACCCTTTGCATGTCCTCTGTCACAAACCTCCTCTGATGCCTTCTTCTTTTCCTCCTGCCTGGCAGCTCCATGTTTAGCATCCTCTGTCCAGTACACCCACCATCCCTCCTCTGTACATGTCCATATCATCTCAGCATCTCAGCCTTGCCTCTCTAACTTTGTCTCCAAGCTGCTCACTCACTCCCAGTGAAAATCCTAATATCTTCAACTCTACCACCTCCAACTCAGCCTCCTGTCTTTTTTGTTAGTGCCACCATCTCCACAATGCAACGCATGATCAATATCACTGTCAGTCACTTTTAATTTCACACAGAATGTTAATTCAGTTTCCAACTGGATAAAGGTTCCATTTCTTAGGAAAGACAAGTCACATTATTTTTAAATTAGTCACACATCATTTGTCAGTGGGCAAATCATTTGAAAAGAATAATACTGTGACACAGATTTGTTGGCTGGAGTAGCGACATGGAAGGGGGTCATAGAAACCTTGCAGTGACCCCTATGATTGGTCTCCATGTGTGTCCCGAACCTTCATCTGGGAAAAACGTGTAACAATTGTGATTCTGAGTAACAAGTCTTTGAACTGGATTTTGCTCTGATGCGCATGCTGAAAATGAGTAGAGCGCTTCCAAAAAAGATGTGCACTTGAGAAGTTAACAGGAATGCAGACTGACAGTCTTTGGGGCTTTTTTTTGTGTGTTTTTCTAGAGCATCTGTCTTCCTGCTCTGGCTCAAAGAGACAAGCTGGAGGAAGCATTTTGCTACCCTCCAAGGCCTTGAATGTGGGGAGTAAATCATCCGCACATTGCGTGAGACCAGACTGTTGTTCACTGGTGTCTGTGACAGGACTCATCAGCACAGCATTAATTAGGGATAAATACAAAGCATAAACAATAAACATCTGACCACAAAAGCCACAACTACCTCCCGTACCATTTCAGAGCTTTGCCAAAAAAAGTAAATATAATAATCTTTTCAAGATTAGTTTCCTCCCACGTAGCCAGAGAACCCAGCTAAGTGAAATATATTATTCAGCTTATATTAGTTAAAAGATGACATTTCACAGAATCTAGCAAGCCAGCTTTAGATTGTGTTTTGCTGGGACTCGCTACAGATGTGCATGCTGGCATAATATGTTATTTCTGAAATAACCTTTTCATGAGTGTTGTGGATCTGGACTTGTGTCTGAGTTGTGTTAGAGCATTTGTTTAAACCATATGCAGTGTTTTCTGTTAGTTCAGCCCTTTACACAAATACCGAGATGGCGAAGAACGCAACAGTTAGACGGGACTTCACTGGCTGCCATCCTGCTATGTTCAACTTCTATCTGCCTCTAAATAACATCAGATTGCCATATCGGTGTCTGGCTGAAGATGGGTGGCCATGTCATTGAACAAAAAAACGCCCTTTTAATGCTGGGAATTCAATAATATTTTCCTTCTAAAATGACGAGTGAGAAATGAGAGCCGCTAACATAACAGCATAAAGCTTGTCAACATGCTGTCAACATCTAAAGGCTCGATCCCAAACATCTACAGCCTTTATGGGGCTTTTCTGTTTTATTGCCCACTTTAAAATATTGGGAAGAAAAACAATCAGCAAGAAATTAAAGGTAACAAACTTTGATGAAAATGATCAGATCCTAACAGGGTTACTTTTTTTTTTTTTTTATCACATTTTAACAGGGTAACCTGTAATCTGTAAGCTATTGCAATTCAAAAGTAACCTTTCCAACACTCTTTATGGAGAACTGTGTTTAAATAGTTCTGCCTGTGTGTGTGTGTGGGGGTGTGTGTGGTTGAATGGGAGTAAGTGAGTGCGTGCAGAAGGGGGGATGGTTGAGGGGACAGCTGTAACGGAATCACTTCATAAGTGAAATACCACTCCCCGTACAATAGCCAGCCACAAACCAGAGCTGTGGTGCAAATGTTTTTCCAACATGGCATGGATTTATCCCTGCATACTGGGATTAAAAAATGCATTTTTCACTTACTTCAAATGAGCTACCAGAGGAGGTTATGACTGGTACACACGGGCTTTGGAATCTCAGCTACACTTCAACAGTTTTGTACTATGTTGGATGTTTTTGTCTGTCCTAACACAGTCCTGTGCTTCCAGTTGTATTGTTCAGATTTCTAGAGCCTCAGCTGATGATCACATATGTCTTCCCTGCTGTTTCACCTTTTCATTTTGGAGACAAGTTTACCGAGACAGGCTTTAGAGTGCCTACATCAATGAAGACAGTCTATTGAAGGGCAGATAAAGGGTGCTAAAATGCATTCGTTCTACATAGTTTCACATGCTGAGAGCTACTTTGCATCCATCGCCCCGAAGGGTTAAAATTCAATAGACCCTCACCCTGAATTTGTAGAATGGTCTTATTGAGGAGACCGAGGGGATGAACTACATTCCAGAGGTCTGTTGGGAGAAAACAAGATGGCCGTGTGTGACATGTGGCTTTGTTGGCGGGCAAGGGATGTCTCTCATGGCCATCAGGGTGTCAGAACCAGTTACCTCTAATCGCTCCTGATAGGCAGAGAGGGCCCGGGCACAAACACAGGGCCTCGTGATTCAAATCGCAGTCGCTTACAAAAACGCACCATGACCACACATTGACAGATTAACATTCCGCATGTTTAACTCATATCTCAGGAGCTGTGAAAAAGCAGTGACAAACTCCCTCCCAGATTCCAAATCACATTGTTCCTGTTTTCTTCCCTTGCACCCTCCGTGATGTGAACCTGAGGGAACAGCAGCATTGGAATTTCCAAGATGGAATTCCTCTGAATGTCCGTTTGACCTGACTCACCACTTAGTGTCAGCACAGGGAACGCAATCATTAACAACTGGACCATGGTGAACGCTGACTAGAATAGCTGTTGTGACCCAGGACTAATGACTGGCATGGCCACTATAGACAGGGAAATCCTATGGCCATGACTCCACATTTGTTTTTGTTTTTTTCAATTGCCATAGGCAACTTAACGAATGTGTTATCCCAGTGGTAGTTATATTATTCCTGAGAACTTGAAAAGAAGGCAACTGGACTTCTTTGGGTTTAAGAGAGTCCCAGGTAATCAAATTTAGTTTATTACCTGGGTCTTTGTTTTAGAACAGAAGACGCCTCTTGGATGAGAGGCCCTGGATTTGTTACATGGATTTGTTCATTAAATAACAGATATGTTGTGTCATTATGGATGTTTTCACCACAAGAATGGTGGGAAATGTTTTTATAATTTCCATCCGTCCATCCATCCATCCATCCAACCATTTTATTCCGCTTATCTGGGGCCGTGTTGCAGGGGCAGCAGCCCTAAAAGAGAAACCTAGACCTCCCTCCCCCCAGCCACATCCTCCAGGTTATTCTAGAGGAACACCAAGGCATTCTCAGGCCAGCTGAGAGATGTAATCTCTCCAATGTGTTCTGGGTCTGCCCTGGGGCCTCCTCACAGTAGGACATGCCTGGAACACCACACCCAAGAAGCACTCAGGAAGCATCCTAGTCAGATGCCTGAACCACCTCAACTGTCTCATTTCAATGTGGAGGATTACTGGCTCTACTCTGACTCCCTCCTGAATGACTGCACTCCTCACCTTATCTCTAACAGAGAGACCAGCCACCCTTCGGAGGAAGCTCATTTCTGCCACTTGTATCCGTATCTCATTCTTTCGGTCACTACCCAAAGCTCATGACCATAGGCGGACGGTAGGGACGTAGACCAAGCGGTAAATCATATGCTCAGCTCTCTCTTCACCACGATGGACCGGTGCAGCGTTCGCATCACTGCAGCCGCAGCCCCAATCCAAAAAAGGGCTTGTTGCTGCCACCTTTTTACCCCTCCCGAACTACAGGGATATAATTTACGTGAATGGCCCTGCTCGTTCTCTCCATCTGTTGGACTCTGTTTATCATGGGGTATTAAGATTCATAACTGATTGTGAACATCTACAGTAACACACCACTGTACTTCATAGTCACCGGTTGATTGGTCCTTGTTGGCCTCACGGCGGATAGTTCATTGGTATCATCATCTACAAATCTATTTCTGGTTTACCCCCATCTTATTTATTTGATTACATGTTGCGTAAACAGTTAGTCATAGTCTGCGGTCCCAAGACTTTATTACATTCATTGTTCCATCAGTTCGTCTAGAGCTCGGAAAGAAAGCATTCTCCTCTGCCCCATCAGACTCGCAGCTATCTCAATTGATTTCGCTCATAGACTTTAAAAGACATATAAATGATTTTGTGAAATCCTCACTGGGAAATTGTTCTTGTTTCAATATGACTGTGTAAACCTTTGGCACTTTATTCACTAGTTTATTGTTTCTATTTTATTGTTGTAATTTTATTATGCTTGTTTGAAACGGGTCTCTCTTGCAAATGAGACACTGAGTCTAAATGGGACTACCAGTATAAATAAAGATTAAATAAAAATAAATCCCTCGGGACACAATCTGTCGTCTCATTGCGAGCATGCCCCAGCATTGTCAGGCATGCATGCAAGCACGTGGGGGCCATACAAACTACTGAGTACCATTTTGAGTTGCTGCAAGGAAATTTCCTAAGAATGAACTAACCTGACCCGTCATTCAGGGTGTCTTTGAATTCAGCCCTCTGTAGGCTGATACTTTTCATTTCCATCAAACAACGTGGCATCCTCTTGTTCCTAACACATTACTTAATCCATATCAGTAGAGACGTCCAGCATGATTTTTTTTCTCATTGAGCTCTGATGTGTTCTTTTAATTAACAAAATTTTGAGAAGGCGTAATGCCATTTAGATCAGTTCTGTGTCTCCTGTGGAAGAGTGGCACTTGTGGCTGTTTTTGCCCACATGCTAAAGTGGTAAACACCAATTTCAAAATAATGTGTGCTGTTGACCACAGTTTCTGACCCTCATTTACTGATGTCTTTCCCATAGTTCTAAATAAATATTTCACTTTACTTATTGTCTATACTGAAACAGTAGTGAGGTTGGCAGCTTTTGTGACTAAAGCTCTGGCCATCCACACTTTAACACTGGACCCTTTTTCATGCTACAGATCATGATTTGATCTTAATTGCCAAACTGTTGCATGCAGTTCACCTGTGTATTCACCACTCGTGTATTCATCTTTATTGTGCTAACTTTGTAACAGGAATTTACTGCACTGATATGATACATTTTTTGGTTCTTGGAGTCTTTTGGGGGGTTTTTGGTTGTTTTTTTGTTGGGTTTTTTTTCGGCTGTGGCAAGGGTTCCAAAAATGTTGATAAAAACTTCTCAAACCACAACTGCAACAAAACTTACCTCCATCTTTATTCAAGTGTCATCAGAACTGTGTCTAAATATGGAGTAACCAGCCTTTTTTCTCTCTCTCTCTAATGTCTGCCAGTGGGATGAAAAACATTTGTAACTTATGGAATATTGAGAACACTAATCACACTGGAGGTTATACTGTACAGAACATCTTAACACAAAGTCAAAAACCAAGCAACAAAAATGTGGAGAAAAAAAAATTTATTCAAAGCCTTGGTAACTCAAGTTACTCAAGTCAGTCTAACGAATGTAACATGTTTATACAGCAACTAATTATATATCAACCACTAAAAGCATTCCTTTGGTATGTCCAAATATCAAATACATGACAACTGGAAAATCTTCAAATGAGTAGTTAAGCTAAGACATTAGTAACATTCAGTCCAGAAGCACTGTGTTAGCTAATACGTGTTTTTCTTAGTGATCAACATGGTTGATTCAAGGTGTGATGTATTTTTATTAGAAATTGAAACAAATCATCGCACTGATGTCAAAACATACTAAGGTTTCACTTGTACTGAAAGCTTATTCAGTGCACAGCGACACACACGTTTCAGTATGGTTAAAATGGAAGCAGGTAGACACTCGTCTCTGCAGTTGCCTAACGCGAATGATCAGAAACCGGCATCTGGTGCAGTATAGCACACGTGCCTGCCAACACAGTGAGGGCTCCCCTCACCGCTCTGACCACACATGGCTCTCCAAGCTCCTTTGGCACAGAACCATAGCAGTATGCCATATCTCTTTTCCACGTGATATATCTACCACTGTCCTCCTGTGCAATCCGCAAGGTCTTTATGTGGGTTGGGAGTGATGGAGGGTTAGTTCTAAACTCTTTCCATGAGATTCGCGGTGGTGCACCTGTTTATCGAAAGCCCGGGAAAACGCTAGAGCTACTGTGGCAGATGATTCTCAGTCTTTTTGAGTCAGAGCAAAGTGTCAGTGAGCATCTCAGACATCTCATTGCTTCGCCAAAATTGTAGAGTGGAGTTTTGCTCTCCACACGAAAACATGCCACGTTGGTTTCATTTGATATCTGATCACAGATTATGTTCCCCAGTCATAATTAGGAAATATTTCTTTCGAACATTTGGTGCCAGCAACATTATATTATGGTTAAAGGAAACCATTCATGCAATGTTGAAACAGCAGAGCTGAAAAAATATGTCACGTTTGAAAAATGTACTCAAGTGTTCAGTCTTATTGGAGGCCTTTTTTTTTTCTCCGAGCAGCCAAATGAGTGTAACCAACACTTGTCAACAGCCAAACCATCAAATAACTGACGTGCAACATATTTTAAACCAAAGAGCGAGCAGGCTACCACAACAGCCCTAACAAAACCAAGCTCTTCGAGCAGGGGGCTGTAAATGAATCCAAATAAGACACAACGCCACCCAGAAACAGCTGTTGGGGAATCATGGGAAAAGAAAGTGGACAGACAGGGCAGTGAGGACTCATGTGGGGTCCTTTTCAGTGCTGGGGAGGAGGAACCTGTGAAAGGGCCAGCCATAGGGGAGAAAGGAGTCTCTCATGGCCATTGTGTGTGAATATGCCAGCCTCTAGACCCATCTCCTTCTGACCCACACTCACGCTCTCTCTTACCGAGCCTTTTTTCAGTGGGAAAGTTTCTGATTATTTGTGCACCTTTTTTCCACTTTTTATTATCTCTAATGTGGATTATTTGATGTGTCAGAGATATCTTCATTTGCTTGTACTGCTTTATACTCAGACTGTGTTTGCATCATGTATACATAACTGTATAATTGTAATTTTAGAATAATTTAGAATTTTGACCTTCAATTTAGTAATAGCACTGTAATTACTCAATACATTTGAGCTATCTTTAAATACGGTAACACCTGGAAAAAATACTAAATGCTCACTTCACAAAAATGATTTTTTTTAAAATAAACAATTAAGAGACCTTATATCAAGGTGTTTTCTGTACAATCAAGTCAAATCTATTTTATTTTTTGTACCATAATATCACAAATTTGCACATACCAAGTTTTGAATCAGTATAATCTGTAGCACTAAAACTGAGTTGGTTACCATACTGAAAAAAGGACACCACTCTCGTGCTTTCATCAATATACAGTCACCTAGACAACGCCAGCTCATGTGTTTGTGTACTTTTTAATTTTAGAGTAGCTGAGTGAATGGTGAGAGGTCAATATTAATACAATATTAATAAAAAAATATACATCTGACTACCTTGTACTGAATGTTGTTGTTCTACAGAGATTTTTTAAAATCTATTTCTTCTACAGTATTCTGATGACTGCTCCAGTATGCCACTAACCTCTTATCTTGTCTGACATATTCATGTGAGTGATCATGAAAAGGCTGGGCATGGAATAGGTCACTAACCTTAAATATCTGGGAATAATTATTAACAATACTCACTGATAAGACAATTAACTAATTATTGACAACTCACATTTCAGACCATAAAAGCATACATAAAAAGCAAGGTCTCTCCCTCAATGTTCTCACCTTTAAAATCATGTCCTGGCATGGGAACCTCTCGGATGAGTAACACAAACTAAATTAGGAAGCTTTACATCAGTACAACTATAATAAAAGAACTCGTAATAAACCGAAATCTGCTAAAGCCCCAGTCACTGCAGGACAGTCAGTGACACCCTGACAACCCCAAATGCTTGGGACCTCCAGCAACTGCTATAAACAACTGAACTTCAATAAGGAGAGATCATTTGGAAGAACTGAAAATGATTTACTGAGATTAAAAAAAGTAGGCTCTGATGACCCGTCATGGCAGAACGGAATCCCATGACAGAGTTTAGAACAGGACCTGTTGGAGTCTAGATGCTGGTGGTGGTGAAGATGAAGGTGGAGGCTTGGATGGAGCTCTGAGTAACTCGGGTGAAGTGGAGATGGGGAGAAGGTGGGTTGAACAAATGAGAACCTGCAAGGGAGAATGACAGAAAAGCACAGAGATTTAAACCACACAGAGTGGATTCTGATTGGCTCAAAGAAGGCGGTAAAGAAGATGATTGGACTAGTGTAATGATGTCAGAATTGAGTTTGACAGCATGGGAAAGAGGTAGTGATGTAAAGAACAGACTAGCAACCGAACACCTAGGAAAGCAGGCGGACGAGTGATTACGGATCTGCCTTTTGAATGTACACATAAGCTTGATTTCAAATTTTCATTAGCTAGGTGGCTGACATTGGGATACAGATTTTTCCCTAGTGAAGGGTGGCTGCTCGAAGGTCCCCAAACGGTCTCTAGGCCTGTGCGACTGGAGCTTTAGATGGAAATCTGTTTCCACGACAGGGCTTTCCTTTAGAGGTACTGATATGAATGTAGTTAATTCATAAAACTCACACTGCACGAAAAGAGGGATTTTTGACCCCGTATACTGACGCGGGCGCCTCTAGTACACGTCAGCTATCGGCA
>JAVDPK010001867.1:459843-481959 GCA_034780415.1 Cichlasoma orientale
TGTGTGTGTGTGTGTGTGTGTGTGTGTGTGTGTGTGTGTGTGTGTGTGTGTGTGTGTGTGTGTGTGTGTGCGTTTTTTTTTTGTTTTTTTTTACAATTTTCGTTTTTTTTTTTCATCAATTAGTAGTAATAGTAATAGTGATAGTAATAATCAACAAAGCCCCCCTCCTCCCCTTACACTTGTCATTTAAAATGCCAAACATGAACAAAATCCAGATGTAACTTCATAAAATTCCGTTTACATATAGTGATGCATATGTATGCGCCTCCATCTGGCAAATTGCAGATGCACTGCTTGGATCAGTGTTGGATTTCCTGGATTTCATCAAACCAACATTCCCAGTTTAGCTCATTAATTCAGCTGATGCTGAATGATGATGGAAGTAGCACACAGAAATGAATGTTTTATGGACTATGAGCACGACTAAAAATAAAATGTCAGAAACTGGCCTGAGCAATCAGACTCCTATCTAATACCTATGCAATCCACCCGACACTCATGGTGTGCATGCATTGTCAAACAAACTGAGCTTCGCTGAGACCGCTGCATCCTTAATAAGTTCTTACACTGTAAAAAAGAAACATTTTGGCTTTTCCTTCAGTCTCAACAAAAAAGAATCTGACACATCCTCACAGCATTTGAGTTTCCAAGTCTCAGAGAGAGAACAGCAATAGTGCCAACTCCAACCCAGAGAGCTGCCAGTACCCTGGCATGCAGCGTAGACCCTATCAGTCCGCTGTGTTAACACTAGCATTGTCGGCCTGCTTTCACACCCTGAATAGATGCAGTCAAATGGCAGTGACATGTTTTGGTATTGTGCAGACAACTGCAATAATATCCTGTTCCTGACTTTACACTTCATAATTCCATGAAAGGAACTGGAAAGGATAAATGGCAGTCCTCCATCTGGCAACCACTGGGGCAGGCTCCATTTTCCCAGTGAACATTATACAGCTGAAGTTATTAATTAGATCCAGTTTTCAATTTAATATTGTCTTTTCTCTTTTAGTCACCTCCCACACTCTCTCTGTCTTTCCTATGTTCGTTAACATTCATGATGAAGTTTGGCAGCATGTTCTCTAAGAAATAAGCTGCTGATCAATTGACTGATCACAGTTCTCTGTCACATGTTTGTGTGACTTTGAGCTCTTTATCTGGGACTGTTTGTGTTTTCAAAGGGACACATTAGCACAACCATCCCTGCATCTATGGATGAACATGTGTTTGTGATTAAATCCATTCATGGAAAGTTTGGCGGAAAATTACGCCCTGTTATCGGCGACTTAAAGAATAAATAATAATTCTTCTTTGTAATTACTCCCATAGTGCAGCCAGCTGTATTTAGTTGCTCCAGACATCATTTATATCATGATAAGACTGTATTCATCAAACTATTGCTGACATGTGAAGCAGCATTGCTGCAACACAGTTGGGATCTGCAAAAACAAGTTTAATCCAATTATGTAGCCTTCTTTGTTTAGAGTTAAGTGTGCTCTGTCTGTGATGGACGTTTACAGTTTACAATGGACATATAATATGTTTTTACTTCAATATTTTTCCAAACAAGCTTGGTTACGTTTCTCACTTCCTGTTTTTTATTTGTTTGCTTTTGTTACATTATGGCCAAAATGTGTTAAAAAGAAGAAGAAAAAAAAAAGCTCATTGCAAATGAGATTTACTTTTGCACCCAGTACACATGAAACAAAGAATAAAGGCATCTGTCTTTACCTTTCTGCCTGCTTCATTGTTGTGCAAGTTCATCAGACGACGTGGAGTCTTTTTAATCTCGCGGGCATCCACAAAGCGCCGGGAGAACTCGATGCCGTACTTGATATCAGCCGAGCATCCTCCCCATTTCCAGCCTTCTTCCTGATTATAATAACCTTGCTTCTCCCTGTCACATCCACACTGACTCAGATTGCCTTGGCTGCATGCTGCTGTGATAGCGTGGGCCACCCCAGCTGCCGTGATGGCGTAGGTAAAAGCTGCTTCCCGGCTGCCTGAAAGAGAATAAAGATATTGTTTGAGAAATACTTAAACGAAATGAGATTTTAACAGCTTGAGAAAAGTGCCAATAATCTCAAATTGTAATTCAAAATATTTTAGTATTTCTCAAAAAAGTACAATAGCAATCAAACACAAAGCCATCTAATGAAAAGGAAACTTTTAGCACTCCGCTCCACTCAGTATTGCACAGGGAACAGAATTTGATTTTGAAAATGCCACAGATATTCCAAAATCTTTCCCATCGTCTTGATAAGCCACCATTTTGCATTCCTCCCATAAACAGCTTGCATTCTGTACCTTGGTAGAAATGTGGTCATACTTCCCACCACAAATTCCTTGGGCCTAGCCTGCAAGAGTGCAGTGTTGGAATTCCAGTGTGGGGAGAGCTGGTGTAGGTGCTGTCCAAAGTGCTGAATTCCTCTACAGGAGCACCTTGTACTGCTGCCCACACTGCACACAGTTGGGGTCTGCAGGTCTCGCTGCCTCAGATACTGATCACTGACAAGAAAGGAAGTGTCGTGGTGCCTAAAGCAGATGGTACCAGGACTTCAAAAGATAAGAGAAGCAGCTAAACCTGATAGAGTTCATTTTACCTGTGTATCATAGTCTGTACTCCAGTCTGAAAAGGCTTTAAAGACAATACAATACTGGCCATGAATGCAGTCAAACTGCAGGTTCACCTTATTCCTTATGCGCTGAAAAGCTCTCTACTTAAGCTTATGTCACTAGATAAAATATAATGTGCACTGTCATCGGTCAAAAATAAGCAATAGGGTCACAGTTATGGAAAAAAATACAGAATATATATATATATATATATATATATATATGTGTGTGTGTGTGTGTGTGTGTGGAAGGTGTGGATTAGATGTTCCCAATGCCCAGGGTGCAGACTTCAAATATTTTGTTTTGCCAATAAGAGGGATAACAGAGAAACAAAGAGACAATGGTAACGGAAAAATGCTGGAACCAGCAAATGTTTGACAGTTCTCATTGATAAATAAAATTAATGACTAACTTAGGTACTGTGATTAAGATTATTTGTATTATTTAACCAATACAATAAGTCACATTCTTATCACAAATTCATCCTGTCAACAGTTACTTTGAATTTTAGTGATGGATTTAGGATTAAACAGGATCTCAAGGACCTAGGTACAAATTTAGCTAAAAGGAGGATGACAATAGTCATGTCATACAATTCCGCTCACTTCCTGAATATCTGAAGGAACTGTACTATTTCCCCTAATGGCTACAAAGGGATCTGACTTAAAAGGCATCTTCTCTGGGTACGGAAAAGACTGGGGGTTATTACAACCATGGTCTCCCTTCAAGTGGCAATAATCTAGAAGGGGCCAATCCTCAGAAACAAGGCTAACCAGAGAGTGTTTTAAGGGGCCTTTCAGCCTTTGGAGAAGAATGTTTTGTAAGTCTTTGATGTATGTTGTGTAATGTACTCAGTTGAAATTATTGGAATCACTCTAGGTAAAATGTGTTTTTTCGTTCTGCACTTCAGAGAGCCAAAAGCTCCCTGCTGGTTCATCATTTCTTAGTTTATCATATTTGGTAGTTTGCAAACAAACATCACTGTGTTTCTTTAGACCGAAAAATCAGTTCCTGCTGCTGGATATTGTAAATAGATGCCAATACATAATGCAAAAAAAAAAAACTTCATTAATCAAATCATCTGTAGTCAGAGACTGATTTATTTGTAAGTAAACTCTAGTAGAATCTGGATAGAGTTCTAGTCATTGTTCATGTATTATTGTTGGTATATTTTAACCAGTTAAATCACAGTGTAATGCATTTGACTGCATCTTCTAAACATGTCAGATGTTTCCAGTGGATCAGCATTTACAGCAAGTACAAAAGTACAAAAATGATAAAGTGAAAATTACAAGGAAACAAGATATAAGCTGCTTTACGGATGCAAAGGAAATACTCGATGGCTTGTGTTATCCACTATGGTTTATACTGGTTACTAATTTGTATTCAACTTTTTTATTTAAAAAGTAATGTGCTTTATATACTGCTAAATATACTGCTAATATGCAGCCATTTGCAGCTGTTTTCCATTTCATTTCCTCTTCTTTTTTGAGAGGGACTTTTTACACCTCCTATTCTGGTCTCAGGGGCATTTTTGAACTCCCAGAGATGTTTTCACCCAAAGCCACTGTTAATTTCCTACCCTGGCACTGGTACTGTAGACTTAATACCATAGCCACAGGTTTGCCCGATGGGCACTGACTCACAACCACTTGCTTCTTTGGTTAGTAGCAGAGCTGTGCCCCACCAGCTTGTGGTGACATTCTGCTGCCCCCACCTCATGCACAAATGCAGTCACACAGCTGTAATGTAGATCTGTTCACATGCATACGCATGCATGCAAACACTCAGTGACCGGCCACATAATAAAATAACACGACACACTTCCACTACCCTCCACCCTTACGCACATACACTGTTAAAAACACATTTACACGTAGATGCACAAACAGAGCGTCGCTGTAATGTTTAAAACAGGATAAAGGCAGTTTCCAGAGAAAGGGTGGTACTCTGAGCTCTAGATGCGTGCACATTTCGGGGCCCAATTCGTGCTGTTCACGGGGCGAATGATGACAATTGGAATAGAGAATGCTTTAATGCTGTTTCCCTGAAAGCAACTGACTCATAAATCAAAGATTGAAAGGTTACGAACAAAATAAGTGGAGTGAAGCCAACAAGCTAGTTCAGACAAGCAACTCGAGCCACACTGCGTCATGCACACTAACATGCTTCGCTCTCCACATGTCATATTCCAAACACACTCCCTCCCGATTTGGTGGACTAGCTGCACAATTTCCCATCTCCCCTTCCGACATGTCAGTGCACTACCCTGCTGTTTAACCCCTTTACCAACACAGCATCACCTGTAGGCTCTGGGTGAACGTTTACTCATTACCTCCGATTTCTATATGTATCATATTTGGAGAGGGTGATGAGCTCAGAGCCAAGATACCGAACACTGTATTCTGCTGTCAAATTGTTTGGCTAAATTATATTAATGTAGTCACCAAACCTACATTTTAACAGAAATGCATAGGTGTACTGTGCAGATTCTGTGTGTGAAGCATCCTTTTACGCCTGTGCCCTCGGGAAAGAAAAGGCCCCGAACAGATGTGTGTTTGATGAAATTTTGAAGGGAAAAATGCACCCATAACAGCAGCAAAAAGCCCCAAAGAGGCTGGCCCCAGAGTCCTGACAGCACTCCAGGAGGAACCACCCTGGGATAGCCTTGCTAGCTGCCAGTGGAAAATTGGAGTGACCAGAAAAACCTCAATGAACTTGGAAACATCCAGGAGAGAAGAATGGGGGAATATTAAACCAGATGTCTAATGGAGTTTAGTGGCAAGTGTCTGCTACAGCAGCCAAGAAAGCAGGCAAGAAGATCAGCCTTGTTTCACTGAGAACAGGTAAGGGAGCTAATAAACAAGCATAAAATCTTCTGTTATAGCCCTGCGTTAGGGGCTAAAACTAGAAATGTTCTGAAGGCTACTGATGCAGTATGCTTTGGCCTTCACATTACCGGACCACACCACTTTGGACACCGGCCCCCGCTGCAATGCCCGCCGTGTCTTTTGACCATCTGCCGAAAGTAGGACATAAAAAGAAATCTCTGGATGTAGTGGCTTGCCGCTAAAACTGCAATCTGTGTTTAGAGACGGAGGCGGGCACACCGCTAGCCAAAATTCACATGACACAACATAGAAGATTTACAACCGTGGATACTATACAGGCAGTGCTAGTGTAGTATAGACAAGCTGATGTAGTAACACTGCCGCTGACCTCAACAGGCCTTGCTTTCTTCTCTCTTCACCGGCCATGGTTAGGCTATGTTGCTGACAGGAGAGGAAAGGGAAAAGATATACTGAAGGGACTTGGACAAAGAACTGGCTGTAGAGCGCCCTTTTCTCTCCAAAAACCAGGCCAAGGTCAGTCATGTTGTGCGCTTGCCCCATCATGAGACAAATGTTTAAAATATACCGAAAA
This sequence comes from Cichlasoma orientale, assembly GCA_034780415.1. Classification (NCBI taxonomy): domain Eukaryota; kingdom Metazoa; phylum Chordata; class Actinopteri; order Cichliformes; family Cichlidae; genus Cichlasoma; species Cichlasoma orientale. The sequence goes on from JAVDPK010001867.1 coordinate 465,880, forward strand.
AAGTCACGAGAGAACAAAAATGACCCGACAACCTGCACGTTACACTTCTCACATTCATCCGTTACTATTATGACTAACCTCACTTTTACAAAGTAGCCAGTGTAGATGTTGAGCTAATTTATTTTACTAGTACTGCCAGCCAGAAACAAATTCCTTCTGTCCTATTCAGCACACTTCCCCATAAAACATGACCGTGATTCTGAGAATTCAGATTGCACAAGTACACAGGAAGGTGCGCAGGCTGAGAGGGATGTAGTGAAGCGCGCGGCTTTAAAAACATCACAGCAAAGATGTGATTCGGTTACTGCAAAGGTGAGGTGGACCAGAGGATGGGTAAAGGACTGGAGAGAAGTAGTTTAGGCTGGATTCCTGGTGGGGTGGGGAGGCGGTGTTTGCTGAACAACAGCAAAACACACGCATGCACAAACACTTAAACACACACACACACAAATGCACACAGAAACCGGCAGGTTTCCAGCAGGGTGGCTGAATTGCCTCTCCACACAAGCCAAGCCTGCTGGTGCTGGAGCAGTGAAGGGGAAAGCCTTTTAATGTCCCCTCATCCCAGACATGCACTCACACCCCGGGGACACGGGAGGGTTGGATTGCATAAGAAATTTCAACAACACCGCAACACACCAGAATTTCAAGTTTCACTTCCATTATGAATAAGAACATCTTGTCACAGGCAAAAGGCACACAGTGAACAAAGGGAAAAGTGTCACCTGCTGGTGGCCAAGAGTCTTTACACCTATGGTGGGATTTTGACAGGATACAAAAAAACATGACGACAAACCTTTTTTTTTTAAATAAAGCATACGGCAGTTCTAGCCAACTCTATTTTTAAAGTTAAAAAAAGGAGATAACCAGAGTGCTTAGGACTGCTGTTTCCCAAGTAACATCTAACTCATTTTTTTTTAAAAACAAAATCTCAAGTTTTTCTACTTTTTCCCTGCCTTGCAGCAAAAGTATACAAATTGAATCAAAACACTGAAGCCAAAAAAAGCCGCTGGTCATCATTTTAGAAGGCAAAACCAAAGCATCATGCAGTAAAATCAGAATATGAAACACACCAGTCACTCTGCAGCAGGGTGAATCAAATGGAAATATGATGTTCCTTTTAAACACTGTGCACATAAGTTAATGTATACGACATAACAAAGTTATTTTACATCACTGTACACATATAATAAAGTTATGACACCAAAAATACTGAAAATAAGCTCTAACCAAAGCCATACTGGTGCTGGAATTCTGTCTCCAGGGCCCCATGGAAGGGGAAGAAAGTTGGAGGAAAACCCCTCGCTTTGTGTACCAATCACTGAACTGACTACTGCGCTCTCTACTACTGTTTTCCGTTCCGCTTTATGTACCGTTGCTATGAACATATGCTCCCAGCAAATTATAGACAAAGTTGTGGTCCGTGAGGTTTGCAGCTTGAGGAATTAGCACAGCCATGTTCCTGTACAATAAAATAATATTGTTTTACCAGAACTAGGCTCCACATTCTCTGAGAACTCACATCGCAGAGCTGAGGAAGTGACACGCTTTGGCGCAGTCACTCACTGTAGGTTCTCGAGTTTGATTCGCGTAATAAGGAGGGCTTTGAGCAGTAAAGCTAAAACAATTATGAGAGTATTTAACTTTGCCGGTACAGCATTAAATGCTGAGAATTTAAGTAAGCTGCCTCCCAGGCAAAGAAAATTGGGCTGGCACAAAACATTTCAAAAGCATCCTTTCTCTTCTCTGATCTGCCTGAGGTGGAGATAAAGCTTTTCGACTGAATACCGAGGCTTGCTAAAACAAGCACAAATCCTTCTTTCCACCCTTTCATCCTAATAATGAGTCCAAATCAGGACCTCACCTGCACAGATCTACAAACGCAGGCCGCCGTGTGCTGTACGAGGCATTCATCAAGTTCATGCGAGGACAATGTTGAGGATTTTCCTCAATTTCAATCTTATTTGAATTTGTTTCATCTTCAACGGAAACATATTTACTGAGATACGTGTGAATCCCGCAGCATATCACTGAAGACATCATTATCCTCATCACTATAATCAACGAGTCAAATATGCCACTGATGACATGGTTCCTCTCTCATTACAAAAGAAACCTCCAGACTTAAACATTTTCATATTTGCTGATATTCATCACACAGTCAAATAAAGCTCCGTGTCTCTCAGCATCTTCTCCCTCCAGCCGGTGCCTCTGCCTTAAAATGCAGCAACACTCCCCATCTATGCGCGCTCACCTAAGTGGGCCAGTGGCGATGTGATTGTTGGCACATGCAAATGTCCAGTGGTGGGCCAGCATGTAGAGAATACAGCGATGGGCCTGGGATTGTGTGGAACAAAGCACAGAGTGAGATTACAGTTGATCCTCTTGCATCCTGTTTCCTCCTGTGTCTAGCTGCAGTGGCAGACACAGACAGACACAGATCCCACTGATAACACGGGGCTACAGGCAAGGGAGGAGCAAACAATACATACATATATACATACATACATGCACAGGGGCCACAAGGGACGGACCCCTGAACAACTCCGGGCCATGTAAGCAGACAGACTGTGGGTGGGCAGCAGAGAGAATTAGAAAGTGGTGAGGAAAAGGAGAGGGATCCCAGCACCCGACACGCCCACACGGTCTGAGACAGAGACAGAGCTGATGAATGAACAAGCCGAGGGACCTGGCAATGATAGTGCTGTTCGGTTGCGTAGGACGACAGGCCACACCCTAGATACAGGCACATGATGTGGGCAGGGGATGTGAGGCAAAACACTTGGAGAAAACGCATAAGAGATGACCTTTGCTGCCAATGAGGACCACAGCCCACAGGCTGTAGAACAACAAAGCATCAGACTCTCCTATCTGATAAAGTTAGGGAAAGCTCCTACACACAGGCGCACACAAACACATCTGACCGCTCTAGTTTCTCTGGACTCACATGGAGGAAGGCAGAGAGGATTAGCGCAACCCACATGATGATGGGCTGAAAAATAGGCCTTTTATCCACCACCGCTCCACCATGACACAATGCACGCGTCATTTCCACGCTGTTATCCGCACCGTGCCAACTACTTGGCTGCCTGGGAGTGAATCTGCTGTTTTGCTGGCAGATCGGCGCTATGATGCATCAGATCTTTTATCAGTTTGGAATAACAGCTTCAATTTTCCGTCCTTTTATGATAACATTTTTTTTTTTATCTCTATGGGATAGCAGAATTGGGTGAATGATTACATATTTGAGTTGGTAACCACAGTATGCCTGAAGGGCGTAAAACCAACAAGAACTAATCCCACAAAGGGAAAAAGCCTCAGTGGCATTGAGATGATTGATGGCATTTCAGGAGAGTTCACTGGTGTCAAAGTATCCACTTGTGTGCTCTTGTTTAAAAAAAAAAACAGTTTTGAAGAATGGCTTTTTAACTGTCTTTGTTAAGCTAGTCCTTGTACGTCAAACAGAGTAACGTGCCATTTTTTTTTTCTGCGAAGCTTTACTCCCAGCCAATCATAGCCTTTAAAACACGAGATGTCAGTTTATCCATCTATGCCATATTATTTCTTCTTTGAATTTTGAATAATTGTGGGGTTTGACAGTGTAGATGGCTGACATGACTGATTCCTTTGCTTTGCTTTGTTTATACTCGCCTCCAATGCCTGTTTTTAATGTCACGATCACTGTGTGATTTAAAAGGAGTTTGTTGGAAATGTTCAGCCGCTCAAAATGAACATTTTCAACTTGCATTAGCTCTTACTGTGCCAAAAAGAGAAAACAAAGCAATAGCCGAACCACGTGGTCATTTGAATAGATTTTCTTGTCCGTTCGTTATTAGCCTCAGGTTAGACTGCGATGTTTTACTTGCATTCTGCGGAGATATGATTTCACCACAAATGACCATCGACTGATTCCGAGAAGGGGAAGGAGCTCCACCAAAGAATTTATAATCTGCAAGCATTCTGTTGTCCTCAGCCCAAGAGCTTGTAGTGCGGTGCGTAAGATGAATTGGAGACATGTGGGAAAAAGCAAATTAATGGCTACTTCAAGTCTTCAACAACAAATAAAACGTGGGCATCATAATTATTAATTATGACTGTTCGGGAAATTTAATGGCACCACAGGGATTCTCAAATAACACCAAAGTCACCAAAGTAATTTTAAAATATATATATTATATAATTAACTACAGCAACAATGTGGCAAAAAGGGTCTCACACAGATTTTTTTTTTTCTCTGATTTTTCGGTTCAGAATGGGGAAAAAGATGCTAAAAATGGCTCATCGGTTGTTTCTGGCACACTTTATTCTTCATGAATTCAGGTTTTCTAAAAGGGAATGCTGTATACAACACTAAGCCAAAATTCCCAAACTTTTATCAACCACATCCCCTTTGCACTTACTTATCCACCTCCACTGTTTAACTGGGGAATTCGATTCAAAAACAACAACCTCCCTCAGTTATGTCTGGCTCTTCGTGTCTGTAGTGACCTTTCGTCTCCTCTGAGAGGTAGCTCCGCATCTCCAGCTCCCGATCAAGTACGTGCCTGTCCGGGAGTTCTTTCCACACAAATGGTTTTCAATGAACCTGCTGACTTAAACATCCTTTCTGGTGTCTAGATGCTGGTTTGGCCCCTGCAGCCCTGTAGTTCTGGCAGGTGGATCAACCACTGCCTTCACCACACTCTTGATCCTCTGAGAGGAAATGGGTGAAAGAGAAAGGAAAGAGGAAACAACTAGCCAGAAGGTGATATTACGGAGGAGGATGGGGAAACGCAGGCATGAACACACCTCTTTACCCTACTTCCATTTCCTTTTTTTTTTTTCCTTTTTTCTTTTTTGTGACCCATAGCTTGGGGCAGCATTTCTGCACCTGAGAATGAGACAGCACACAAAAAAATTGTACCTATAAAAAGCAAAGCAACAATTTTACCTTGGTTTGGCTTAAAGAGGTATGCCCTCTTTAAACCAAACTTAAATTCAAATCTTTGTTTTTGTCAGAACAATGGGAAAAAATTAATCACCGTGTTCCCTCGGCAGCAAATGGCTCACCTGCTCAAGTGCTGTTTCTGCTCTTGTGCAATGAGCCAAAGGCAGCATGATTGAACTTTTGCAATTTTTCACTACCAGTACAACAAGAAACCTCTTTCACATGAAAAGCATGGATCGGGATGGTGACAAACTGGTTGGAAAGTCAAACAAAGAGTAACCAGAGCAGGCCATTTTATGACAAGGGGGCCAGTGTTGGCCTTTGATGCTGAGTGTAGCTGTTGAAAGGTGTCCATTTTCAAGCTCTAATCACTGACTTCAAGTGCATTGCAATTTGAACAGAGCTGTAAGGTATTCATAGGCAGTTCTTTTAAGTGAAGGGCATCTCTATTACAGGTAGTTAGCCAAAGGAATGTCTCATTGCACACAGGATGAGGCTCTACCAAGTCAAAACATGTCATTAAAAAAGAGGAACGAAGTTCAAATATGCTTTGATAAGGAGATCGATAACCAAAAAGCTGAATCGACCACGGATGACGAGCAGACTAAATGCGATAGAAAAATGAAGCAAGTTCACAGCATATGCATGCTAAATTTGAGTTATGCGGCAGAGAACACTGAGATTGCGTTTGTATGTGAAACACAACACTTAATTATGCACAATAAATTGGTATCAACAAATCACTGCTGTGGGATCAGTCTTGACAGGAGTATTTAAAATAGAATGATTCATTCAGAAACCAGGCCAGGGATTGGAGGGCAGACCACAATTGCCATTCTTATCCTGAACCCCCCAAACCCACCACCCCCCTTTCCTCCTAAGCCGCTGATGGATGTGTTTCTAATTTTATTATTGCTTCTTAATAGACTGCAACAAGTCACTCAATAACACCCATTTCTGTTAGCACTGGATAATTCATTCCACATTTCTGCAGGCTGATGGTACCAACTCATGCCAACACTGTAGCGGGGCACAAGGAAGAATGCTAAATCTGCTTTTGCAGAGGAAAGAGAGACACAGTCAAATTGCTAGTTTCAAATCTCAGCGCAGAGTTTACGGTGTTGTACTCCAATTTGTCAGTTAGTGCATAATAAGCAAGCTAACACTCGCTGCAAAACAGTGGAACTGTTGAGTGGTAGAGCTTCAACAGTTATGTGGGTTCATTTATTTATTTATTTATTTTTACCTCAGTTCATCTACTGTCAAGGGAGGGGAGATGCCAACAGAAGCCATCCTTTAATACGAATGATTAAAGTAGAAAAGTGAAATAAATACCAAATAGATAGCCTTTGAATCATCTCTGCTGAACAGATATATCTTGGGTCCTGTAATACTCAATAACCCAGCTATTAATGTGCGTTTTCTTGGAAAGTGAATGTAATATCTTGGACCAGCTCCAGAAAAGAAAGACTGCCTCCAAGAGAAGGCAGTACAGAGAGAATGCATAAGACTTGCGGTCGGCTGATCTTTACTTCTTGAAAAACTGCCGACATCTCCTCCCTTCAGTCCAAAACTAAGGCTGCATCACAGAGCGGGGGGGTGGGGGTGGGGAGTAGTGTTCATAATTTGGGGGATTTGAATGAAAAACCTAAACAGAAGAAGAACGTGAACAGCTTTTCCCCTATACTTGATTATGATGATGTCGGAATCTGCAGATTTGAAGCAGGGATCGGAACGTTTCCTCGGAGGGGTGTATTCCATGATTTCATATGCCATGCTAAAGAATTCCATAATGCATACAGACGTGGTTAGAAAACATGGTTACATCTTCAATCAAGAGCAATAATCACTGGAAACTATCACAACTGCAAATGTCACATGCAATCTGCTGGCAGCTTGAAATTCAGGTGTTGAGACGAAATACAGTCGCCCACTTTTCCACTGTGTCTGACAGGGCAGTTCTGCAGTAGCTGTGGTGTCTGTGGTTTCCTACGATGACCTAGTGGGACAGCGCTAAACTGAAACAGCACAGTTAAATCACATCCAGTACCCTCTCCTGCAGCAGAGCGCTTGATCTCATTTCTTCAAGACGCAGTAATCACACACCTGTATCCAGCAGTCACAGTTCAAGCACATAAATATTATTATATTAAACCTATAAAAAGAGGAAAGCTATACTACTCCTTATACCGATTGATTTCTCCTGTTAGAGGGGCTTCGTGTGTGCATGTGCACATAACAAGAAATTCATTAGAGAAGTCCACTGACAGGGAGACAGAGCTGGCATTACCACTGAACCACGAAGCTCTATCATAAAAACACCTTCTGTGACACTGATACGTAAACATTAAAACACAATATCACTCATTCACATTCTCAGACTGCTTATGGGCACTCTGCACACTATGACTCTGTGTACCAGCACATCTTACTGGGATCATCTTGTAGAGAGACAGGTGAAAAAGCATGCACATTTATGCATCACTTCTGGTAAGTAATATTGTGATAATGGTTGGCACACCTGGTATAGGCTCAACTTAAACAGCCATGAATCAACACGCAACATATGCTACTCTTTGTGATGCAAGCACAGACCCCGAGGTAGAGATCTGGGAGATTCACAATGTCATGATCAAACTTCACGCTATGCACTTGTGGCCAGTCACCAACCTATGAGTAACTGCCGGCCAATGAGGCTGCAGCCACAAGTTGCGGTTTAGGTGCGACAATTGAGAGATGGCCAGATGTTTTCCAAACAGCTTACAACAATTTCCCAGCTGATTCTGCAGAACAGACCATCTTGCACGCCAAGTTACCGATGTAGTGGAGTGGAGTGGAAATCATGGGTACGACTGCATAATGACATGTTTAATCATCTGATTGCTAATTTGTTCCCAACATCATAAACATTTTATAGGAACAAAAGCCAAAAACAAAAATCTGAGTCCTCTGCATCATCAAAGCCTTATGGTGTCTCTGCGGTGTCCCTTGAAATATCCAATTAAGAATTAAAACACAAGGCAGTTGTATTTGCAGTTTTTTCACTACCCTAAATTTACCCTCAATTGGTTTGTTTTTCCCACAATTTGATCAATGGCAGTAAGAAATAACTGTTAAACAAGTGTCTTTCAGAGCAGTTACGCCTTCTAAAACCAATCTGATGAACTAACATCCTCCACAGACCAAGCCATGGTTTCCTCCAAATGTGCAACAAGTTCTCTGAGTAGAAATTTATGTGTAAGGATTTTTTTTATAGCGTTCACATCAGCTGCAGAGATGCAGACTGAGAGGATTTGGTGTCACTGCACTGACACACACGGTGCCGTATAATGTGCCCTTTTGCAGATCACAAATGCGAAGTAACTGAGCGAGTTTAAGTTCTACTGGCACGTGTTCTTTTGATGTAACACTCATTTCACATAAATCTGTACAGTTCAGCCTCTTTTACTGCACATTAACTTTGTGTGTGGTTCAAACATGACAATAGAAAATGGGATGGAGGGGTGGGGGATTTTTGTGGTGATTAGTTTTGAACATAAATGAGGGAAAATAAGTTGAAAAATAAGTCCTTGTTGGCTGGTTATTTTATTTATTCATTGAATAACCCCAAAATCTGCCTTGGGAACCCTAACTTAAATCAAGTTCCATGTTGGTCTAGAGGAAGACGTCATCATAGGGATACTTTATTGAGAAGGCCACCAAGTCCCATCATTATAGAACAATCATGACAGGCCCAGCAGTCATCAGTCTCTGACTATAACTGGACACCAATAGTGATGTGCTCAGTGCGGGCACATCTACTATGGAAACCAAACAAGTAAGCACAAAATTCAAATGACGCCATTACTAAATATAATATAGATGCTGCATCGCTGACAAAAAGCAGAGAAGACCCCCTATAGCGATGAATATATGTTTAATACTAAAATTTACTTTGGGTAAGCCGTGTAATACATGAAAGCATTAATAGCTGAGAGGCGCAGATGCATCCAAAGGACCACTGCCGAATATCACTTATAAATCTCTGAGTGCTTCAAAGGCCATAAAATAAAAGTACAAAAGCAAGTTAAAAGAGGGGGATGTTGTTGAGGAAAACAACATGAGCTTCATTACCAAAGAAAGCGCCACATTCACAACACGGGGGGAAAAAAATGCTTTTGCTAAAAGGAGCTGGAGCTAATTCAGCTGCTGCTTAAGAGGAGGGATTGTGAACAGAGCCACTGGATTAAATGCACAGCCCAACCGCAGTGTAATGACAACAAAGCATCTAAATGAAAGGAAATATATAAAAGTCCCCGTAAAACAAAAGCAGAGCAGAAGAGATTTGCAGAAGTTTGAGACGTTCCTCAAACCAAAGTGTTTTTAAATGTAAATGTTTGCCCTCTTCTGGAGCTTTTTCTGTCTGCGCACGCTCAAATGAACCAGCCAGGCATGGACACAACCAATTTAGCCCAATTAACAACAGATGTGTCCATCTGTGTTGGTTTGACACGAGTTCTCTGCAGCAACACCGTTAGCTGCCTCTTCATTTCCAACATCGTTTTTCAAGCCGTGCGCTTTCCCCACTACAGCTGCCGTGCTTTTCGGTAGCTTTTCCATAATTTTGACATGGCCAGCTATGGTGGGCACGCTGCTAACCGACACACTCGCTGCAGAAACTGCATCAGCAAAATAACTCCAGAGGACACTGGAGAAATACGGCATTTTCAGCTGGGATGAGGACAGCAAAGATGGGGTGGAATCAGCGGCATGCGAAATCCTCTTGAGCAACATGAATGGTTATACAATAGAGAATCAAAAGAGACTGTGCATTACTGGTTTGAGTTTGAACTGTGTGATGTGTGCAGCTTGGGTTTGGCTTGTTACGAGCCATATTTCATGGGGTTCAGAGGGTCAGGCCCTGGTACCACATTTTTGATGCTCTCGTGGTACTATTTCACAAAACTGTGACAATAAGATGGCTCGAACCATGCATTATGTAACTTCTTCTTTTTTTTTTAATAAGAAAATTACTGGTATTATTACTGTCAGCTAGATTGCCACTGCCAAATTAATAGTTGCGATCGCAGGCAGAGAAACAAATTCTCTACCGTCTGCTCAGCGTGGCACTCTGGCTACACAAAAGCATCTAAGTTTTAGTCCTTTCATCATTAAGGTTTTCATTTAGTGATGTGAATAATCGTTAGGGGGACACGCCAACAAGCACGTGTGAAGCTCGATCCCTGATAAAGTGATTTCTCATGACCAGGCAGCAACCTTATCGCTTACACATTCCTACCCTTAACCTCATGAACCTTGATTTTCTCCTAACGTACCCCTTAAGCAGCTACAAACCCACAAAACTATGACTCTATACTGTACAACAGCGGCACAAATGGTTTGCTTCATTATGATATTCAAGCAGTATATTGCTCACACTGAGGTTATATTCACACCAATGTAATGCCAAATATAGAGTTATTATGAGGGAGTGTATATGAGCTTTTCAATGCAGTGAATTTATGTTTTTATGAATTTAGTGAAGAATGTGTGCTGCTAATGTAAAATATCATTTAAGCTGTATTATTAAGTAGGGGGATTAGGTTATTCTGGGGTGACCAAGAGTTTTATGTCATTTCTTCTGCGTAGCATATGGTTATTATGCTATGCGGAAGAGTAGGGTAGGGTAGGAGACAATAACACTGAACCTAACTTCAACCCCACTCCAAAGGCCTCATAATTAAACGTGCTCATTAAAGAAGAGATCAGTGTCAGAAATTCCATCATTTTGAAAAAAAAAATAAATGCACAGCTCCATGATCAAAACCTGCATAGGTTCGTCACATGTATAGCCATACAGAGCACACAAACATGGACACAAGCACACACTATGCCCTTTCAATTTGTGAAAGAACGCAGACTAACCTACTCGCAGCTCCTGACCGAAGACTGTTCTTTCTCCCAGCGCCGAACAGTTCCAGCGTCCATATCGAAACTGGTATTGACACTCATTGATGCCCATCTGGGCCCCTTCGCCCACAACAATTATGGCGTCTGGGCGGCTCTGGCAGATGGCCCGCTGGCGAGGTGCCAGCCCTGGAATCTTGTTGCAGATGATGTTGGCACCCAGAGCCACCACTGAGGACAGGGCCCTGCCAAAGCAAGAAAAACACACCACCACACACACGCAGACATGCATTCATAGACACAGACACGCAGCAGCACGCATAGATGTGTGCATTGTTGTACACACACACACACACACACAGGCACACAGACACACACAAACAAACTCAGTTAGAACCTCCAGAGGATGGTCAGATTGACTCACTTACATGAGACTCTCCAGAACAGGATTCAATTCAGCCCGTGATGGATGCACATTCCATAGTAAAGTGAAAGCTGTACTGCATGAGAGTATTACCATTTAATGGATTAGAGGTAAATGAAAAACCTGAAAGCTTTAATCCAACCTATAAAAAATGTAAAAAAAAAAATTGCTAAAACAGCCCAGAGAGAGACAATGAGATGCTTATTTGACTGCTCACAAACACCATTCCCCAATGGTTTGGAAGACCTGAGTTTAAGTAATTTGTTTGGGTTTTTGTGTCAATTGTTAGGTAACATACGAGTGTGAATAGCTTCCAGACTTGTGTACGCACTGTGCAGACCACCTCAGTGCCTGATGCTGCAGTTTTCAGCATTCACTTTTTAACCAAATGTCATGCCATTTGTATGATTTGTGTAATCATGTGCTTGAAGCTTACTTGGGGTGTAAATTGCCCATAAATTTCACGACATCCTATAACTGGTTTGCAGTGAACATACGCGAGGTTTTCAACACTGGTTTTCTTCATTGGTGATGCAGTAATATCTTGTATAATAAATAACACCTCCTCCTCTCTCCTTTTCTCCTCAAACAGACAACACGTTTGATCACTTGACTTCATAACAGTCAGAGCAGCATATGTTTGCGATAGCTTTACAGCCACTGAGAACACCAAAACAGATTACCAAAAAAAAAAAAAAACTCGCAGACTTTCTCCAAGATTCTGTTTATAGCCCCTGAAACCATGTAGATACATACTTTTCAAACATGTCAGGGACAGGGAGCCATAAATGAGCGCGGAGGCAAACACTGCGTTTGAAGTATGATGTCGACCTCCGAAGTATTGACCACAAACGGGGCAAACCAACACAGGCAAGTTGTGTGTCAGCGAAAAGCAATGGCAAAATATATAAGGGGTGAAATGGAAGAATGGATGAAGGAGAGAAACAGACTGCAGAGACACAGCTCTTAGGGATGAAGATTTTAGGTCGGAGCGCTCTGGTTCTGGGAGCTCTGAGATTTGATTTCGGATTATTAAAAACTCTCAGACGACCGTGTTCTCTTTCTGATTGTTGTTTGAGTTCCTCCACAATGGAAGAACAACATAAATCTCGATTTCAAAGACAAATGTTAGACTAAATCCAAAGTGCAGTGAGAGGAGTATCTGTTACCAAACTTAGGACTACACACATTCTCTTGGTCTTGCAGTCAGGGGAGTGCACTAAAGCATATAAAAGGGACACGCAAATGGGTACGCTGTTGATTTTACCAACTCCACGCTCAAAGTTACCATAAACGATAGCTTTAAAGACTTTTTTTTTTTAGTTGTTGTCAATGTGTTAGGATGCACATTTTCATAGAAATAGAAAATAGAAAATCACAAGGCTGATGTTTACTAGACAAAAAAAGAATAATTAAATTTGGTCGCGCAAACAAACGTGCATCACTACACTAGATGTGAAAAAATAAAATAAAAGAAGAATTAAAAATAATAATAACAAAATCCCCTTTTTAGGAAACAGGCCGTTCATCTGGTGCCTTCTGTATTCACAGTCAACACTGAAGCCTGCTGCTTTTTTCACTCCCGCTTTGCTTTCTCAGCTGTAAAGTGGCTTGAACTTCTCTGACCCTCTTTGACCCTCTGCTGCATGCGTGGTAGTTCATGACAACGGTGACCTCCAGTTTGTACAAGGCGGAAAGGCAGGCTCATTAAGATGAGTAACGTGCAACTGGGGAAATCCACTTTCTTCCATAATGAACATTAGAGATGAATAAAGCGGGTTTGTTTGCCCCGCTGAAGATCCAACACAACAGCACGCTGATATTTTTAGGTCTGACAAAGAGACCTCTTAATAGCCTCCTTTGTTAGCTGTTTCTCATGTCCTTTACATGCTAATTTACAGAATCACAGTCTACTGTGGGCAAACACGACCAACAGACAACACCAAACAGAGAATTCCAGAGCTAAGCTTTTAAATCCCTGCATCATCAAAGTGCGCAAATGCGATTCTGTTTGCTTAGTGTATGCTCTATGTATGCCAGCAGCGTGGGGACAGCTCGCCCACAGTCACACAGATCCCCCATAAGATGGACTGTCAATATTAAGTAAAGTTAAGTTTCATGTAATAATAAGCTAAAGCAGCGATTAATGCAAACTGTGTGGGGTTTAATTGATTAGCGATGTCACTGGATTATGGCTTAGCAGTGATGCTGCAGAGAGATGAGAGGAGGTGTTACGCGTGTGTTAACTGTAAAGCAGCAGGTGGAATGCATTTGTGCCCAGCCTGATCACTCTGCACATTCTGCACATTCTGATTTTTTTTTAAGATAAACTAATTGTGCACAAGCATTTTAAGAACTCTGCTTTTAGACCATTTTATAAATTATTAATATTGTTGATAAAAACATAGTAATTTCCGTGTTACGTTGATCACAAAAAAACCTTAACACTGAACAGGCACCACTGGCCTCGGTCAGTGTGAAGTCATTTCTGTGGAAGAGCTCGAATCTTAACCGGTCTGTGCGGCGAGAAGCTTAAAGATTCCATCACAGTGCAGTGTGGCCTTAAGAGCAACTATCATCTGCGTCATGGCATGCAGTTTGCTTACAGCCACCTGCTTCATCACATGGAACACTTTGAACATAACTGACAGACTGTTAAGTTCCCAGGCATGCATTTTCTACTGAGGAAGGCACTCACAGAAATGCCCGAGGCACAACTTACTTAAGTCAAGTGAATAAATCCTCTTCCCCCCCCCCCCCCCCTTGATGAAATTAACAGTAAATTTAACAGTGAGCTCAACTGCCTGCATTTGCTTCTCATTTACAAATGTAAGTATTTAAGATGAGCAGGGCAATAAAGTGTTTTAGAATTAAAAACAAGATCCTATCTGTGCTGTTTAAACCATATGCACACCCACAGACAGTTGTCAGATTGTTTCCACAGGCTCGGTGTGCAGTGACCCCAAAGGTCCACATAGATATATACTTTGGCTCAGCGCATATTTACTACCCACAGCCCTGCAAAAAATTTTACAGTTTTACATGCCAAAACATTTCCTGTAGTTTTGATGAAAGGGTATTGTATTATTTTGAATCTATGTTTAAATGTTCTCCTCGTAGCTTATCCTGTGGTTAATACACCACTGAAAACATACTTAAATAATCAAAACAAACAATGGTATGTAACTTTGATGTGTATGCCATCACTATACTTAGTAGTGTAGCCTACTTTTAACTGAAAACCAAAAACCACATCTATTTCAGCATCAGGTTTGGGGTCTCCGGGCAGCAAAGGATGGAGCAAGGGACCATGCTTGAGTAATTATTTTGGAAACTTTAAGAAAGCCACTGTTCTGCAAGATACTTTAATTCAAAGCTCAGCGCATTATAGTGCCAATCACGTACATGTTGCAGGGAGATATTTTAAGATGCGGCTTCAAACGATAATATCGAAATATCCCAAATGAAGGCGAGATGAGGTAATGCGTGGCGATGATCTTTCACGCGCTCTGGCAGGTTAAAGGTGCCTCCATACGTAAAAGGGACACATATGGTATTAAGTTTTCCTCACAGGGGAAAAAAACAGAATCTCCGCATCTAATTGTCTTGAACATCTCTGCCGCTCAGTGGCCAAAATGAATCAATGTTGCAGTTTCCAAAGTATCATTTTCCTGATTTTGTAAACTGTTTGAAATCCGACAGCCTAAAGCACAGGAGCCCTGCTTACTCTCGAGACGTGCTCACTGAGGGATGGCACATTAGAGCGTCGAGCTTTACACCAAATTACTACATTCCCACGTGGATCGTTTTCCCGGGTGTTTCCACTGATGAGTATTCTCTTTCGGAGTTCACGTTTGGATAACATTAGGTCTGTTAAACAAGCTGCGCTCGAGTTAAATAAAATGTACTGCCTGAGTTGCACTTCTGTCAGACCTGATCCCTGTTCGTTACAGTTCGGTGTCACGGTGTAAATAACTTTAACCTGTGGATGGGCAAGGACCAAAATAATCCACTTCGGAAACGGATTTTGAATATTAGGACAAAGAAAATATAGCCTGTTGTCAAGCAAGGAGGTTGCAAGAAGAGTAAAACCCAACCCGTGCGTCTATGTGTTGCTGAGGATGAGCGCGCGCACCCCCTGAAGTTAAGGACCCGTTAATTGGCTCAAACTTACAGGTAGCTGCCACTCGTCAGGATCAGGAAAATCTGCGGATAGTAGACTGACAGCAGTACACTGCGCGACGAGAAGAGGATCATGATGACATTGAGCAAACGGCCACGCTCGGTTTGAGTGAGACGACACAGACTGCGATGGAAAAAAAAAAACCTTCTTTAATTCCCGGCTTTAGATCCCTTTTCGCACAAAATCAAAAAGAACTTGCTGTGCGTCTCCTTGTATTTGCGCGGTGACTCTACGCAGCTCCAAGCTCCCAGGGCCGTGTGTGCGCTGAGATTGGCTCTGTCATCTCTGAGCAGCGGAGGTTGTTACACAGTACTGTGGGTTCCCGAGCCGGAATGATGATGGTTTTAGGGATTTTGCATGGCAGAAAAGTGCCTCTCTCCGCTCTCATGAGAGTCGTGCCTGCCATTGGGCAGGGAGAGACACTGTTATCCGCCCACTTTGCCACAGCGGGACAATAGGGTGACACTCATCTGATTCCCGTTGGACGCGCAGAAGGTTTCATTCATCATTATCACCCCCCAACCAACCAACCCACTCACCCACCCACACCCGCCACCACCACCCCAACCCACCATCCAGCCAAAAATAAACAAACATAGAGGTTGGCTGCTTCAGCCTCACACTATCAGCAGAGCTCCATGTGTAAAAAATCAGCACATT
>JAVDPK010001867.1:489112-513512 GCA_034780415.1 Cichlasoma orientale
ACACACACACACACACACACACACACACACACACACACACACACACACACACACACACACACACACACACAAACGCAAACATCGATCTGAACAGCTGGGAGTGTTTGCTGTATGAGTGGGTCTTTCGTTCTCCTCTCGGTCTCACACAATGACCCATGCACTGTCTGTGTTTGCACTTCTCCCAACTCAAACAGCATGCGTTTCCGTCCCATGGCCATTCAAGCACACTCTGAGGCTTGCTTTTGTGAAAGCTCACACAAACCGGCAAGGCTTGGCCTCAGGTCACAGTAAGAAAACAAGGGCCAAGTTCATTGAGAAATCAAGCAGAATCTCAGAAATGTACCTGATACACGTCTCCCAGTGTTTTCTCCTCCGGCGAATGATAATGTTTTGGCATTCCAATCAGGGTCACAGAGATATTAACCACGCACTGTTTCAGTGGCAGGCACAAAGACAGACGTGCTGCGGGGAAGAAGCTGGTAAGCTGAGTTTACAGAGCCAGCGGAGCTGTGTTGTCTTCACTCAGTTGCAGAGCAGTTCATAAAAATGTGGCTAACAATGAACTCTTTGCAAAATGAACAAAATATAATTTCATAAAAGCTTTCTCTTTTATTGTCTTACATTACATCATAGGTTATTTGCACAATGAAATTATATTTAAGTCAAATTAACTTCAAAGGGCCAAACTTGTTTTTCTTTTTTTTGTTGTTGTTTTTTTTTTCTCCAGAATTTCATTATTCCGCTGACAAACCCGGCATCAATCACTCTAGATGAGCGCATAAGCTAAGTGTCCTTTTTAAAACATTTTTGAAAGTGTTCGGCCATTCTCAGGCCACTCCGTCTTTACATGTGCCTTTCCCCTCAATCCATCCCTACTGTTTCTTTTGCATTTGGCAGACTGAGGTTTCTATACTGATGGCCTGATATGTTTGGATATAAGAATGTGGTTTTCATTTTTTGGCACCGTAAGAGGGTCTTTTCATATACTATCCCAACTATCCCATACTATCCCAACACCAAACACAGCATATGCAATATGTAAAGACCATCTGTGGCATCCACTCGCTGATGGCTTGGCAGCTGTATAGTGAGGCATAATAATAGTGGTCTGATACACTGCAGTGTGTGATACTTACTGTGTGCTTTTTCAGGTTTGTTGATGTGAAGTGATATTTAAGCTCGATTTCTGTTGATATAAGAGCGCAATTAGCTTGACCAATCATCCTTAAAATTTCCTTTGTGGTACATGCCAAGATTTCATGTTATGCAATGGTTATATTTCTTCCTGCAAGCTTAAAGTACGAACAACAGCCGCCGGTACATTTAGTTTCTTTGTTGGGTTTATTTTTTTCTAACTGTTACAGTTGCACAGTGCAGCAGGTAGCTATTTTTCATACCTTTTATTTGATTTTATTTAGCATTTAAATCCTCAGGAAGGAAAAAATAAATCATGAAAATAGCCTGGGCAGATGAAGCAACCACTATTTAAATAGTGAATCCAAACACATGGCCCATCACACGACCTCACTACATTTTCATACTGCATCAAACACAATAGCAATGACGAAAAGCTGTAAATCGTCACCTGGTGTGTTTAGAAAGCCAAGAAAAGATCCTCAGTTATGAAGGGTTAACACAGAGAGACAGGCAATCATTCACACTTGCATTCACACCTATGGGAAATTTAGAATCACCACTAATGGTATGTCTTTGGACTGTGATAAAAAGCTGGAGTACCCTGAGAGAACCCACATAGACATGGAGAGAACATGCAAACCCAACACAGAAGGGCCAAAAACCTTTTTCATCTTCTCAATTACAAAAGAAAAAGTTTCAGAAACGCTGAGTTAAACTAGATGGCGTGTAATTCATATGCCATTTCATGATAGCAGGCTGCACTGGTAAACATTACGTTGCTTTTGCATGAGAGCTGGAGGTAGAGCATGTGCAAGGCACAATAAAGTAGCATGTTGAGGCATGAGGCACTGGCCTCGAGTCAAGTCGGCATAACAGTATGGAAGTGGAATGAAGCGGGAAAAGGGCAAGAATGAAGAATCTCTCCTTTCATTATAGATTGTTAATTTATTATCCCAGTTAAAGATCTCCAAACTAACAACACATTAGCAAAAGTCATGTTGCAATCAGGTCAATCATTTCTATCGTTTGCTTCATAACATGAAATCTTGATGCAGCTCTTTCTGCACTGTCTGTTACTTAAAAGAAACTCCAGTCTAAGGTGGGTTCAAAGCATTAAGAGCTTCTCTGGCATCCCCAGACTGGGCCTGGCATCAGGCTGCTTGTCAGACACAGGTTCTCTTTGTTGTGTCAGCCACACACTGAACCTTGCAGGGGCCTCGCATACACAAAGGAATGTTTGGATGGATCTGTTACACAGCCACACACACTGCTTGTTTGCCTGTTTGACTCCACAACAGTAATCTGACATCTAAATTGGGTCAAGGAAGTTATTGTAGTTCCTAAAAGTTGGACAGTGGATAGAGAGACAGCCAGGAGGAGAATTCAAGAGAGAGAGAGAGAGAGAGAGAGAAATCATTCTGGGTCAGGAGGGTCATACTCAGAATTCCTTGAATTGTCAAGAACAATGAATGTCAAAGACGTTGCCCTGGTGACACCGGTATAGAGACACTGACAGATTAGTGCCTTGCTTAGTTTGCATGTATTTCAAGGGTAAGCAGACCACACATAAATGGTGTTTTTTTTTCCCTTTAAAAAAAGCTATGAATGAATATATACATTATTTGAAGCTATTTATCTCTTTCAAGCTGCTTTGAGGATTTAAATCCCACACAATTTGAACAGGCTGTCAACACACACTCCATTTCACTTCTCACGCTGGCCTCCCGTTCACCCTACACTTTTCTTCCTGTGTGTTTGTGTCTGCAAAAGCCCACTTTGTTGTGTCTGAGCAGTGAAACATCACAGTGAGGAATGACTTCCTGTGAAAAAGTGACTGCTATTTCAACTCGCGAGCTGGGCTGCCTGCGGTTTGTCTGTCTCTCGGTCTGTGCGTCTGCCCTCAAGTTTCCCCTCGGCGCACAGAGGAAGAAGACATTTCCGCAGAGACACGAGAGTGACAGCCAGCGTTGCTAAAGCCGTGGCTCCCTGTCAGCATTCTCGTCTCCACTGGAACTACAAACAGAGAGGATCTTGGGCTGCTTGAAAACAAGGGGGGGGGGGGACACTACAGTTCCACTGGACTCGGTCTGTGGCTACTTTGAGAGGTTCCTTCTTTCTTCTTACCTCCTCAGGTCCTCCTTGCATCTGGTATGAGGGTTTTGGGTGAAGATTAGAACAGTTACAGAAGAGAAACCATCCTCCACACTGAGGCTGGAGCCATTACCTCAGCCTCCACCAGCATGACAATGATATTTTCAGTCTTAGCATAAACCCCTTTATAAACTATAGCTGCAGAGACATGAAAGGCTTTCCATTTGGTTTTATTTTGTTGCGGCACAACACTTTTTTTTCTTTTTTTTTTTACTGCATGCATTCCTCCAGAATTAACAGAAGGTCTCCTTTGTTTAGACCATCTTAGAACATTTAGGACATGCAAGAGCAAAAGTCATTATGCGCCTTCAATGAGAGGCTGTTGTACTGTAACTGTGGAATGGTAATGTAGCAGTGTGGTGATGTGGACATGGACGCTCAGATCATACTGCAATTTGGAATTAGTTACTGAACAAAAGGGATTAAAGTGAGCAGAGTAGAGATTACTATCATTATTAGAACCGCATCTACCCGGTCGCATTTTCTGGTCTCTGAATTCAGTTGTAACATAATCAAAAGTGACTAAAAGAAAACAGAGACCAAAATGTTCTTCCATTCCCCATATGCTGAGTATTCACAGTATTTATTTTATTCTTCGCAGAATTTATTTGTTTTTGGTCAATTCGGCCACCTCCGTATCTCCTGGAGCCAATATTACACCCAGGAGTGGTTGGTGTATGAGTGGATTAGAACTTTTCCATTGACCAGCGGTTTGCAGAGGTTATAATCTTGCACCCTAAAGACAGATTTCCCGTTAAGCCTAGGAAAGCTGTCTGACACCACTTACTGGAATCTACCAGAATTTGTAGAAAATGCCTGTTGGCAGAGACACAGATGCACATAAAGCTCACAGAGAGTGGCAGATAGCAAATGTGAACAATGCAATTCCTCCTATTATATCAATGGTGCACAAGGGCAATAAATTTGTCTTTCTTTTATCTACATTTAGCTTGAACAGAATAACGGCTCCCAAGCGTACACAGTGCTGGCGCCAGATACTGTCGGACAGATAAATCATTCATAACCAAGCGATTAAATATATTTAGGGATATATTGGTGGTTAATGGGTGGTTGGATCCTGGCACTCCTGTATAAAATTCAGACTTGACCGCTGTCATCAGGAATCCATTCGAATGATGATGTGTTTGGGAATCCATGCCCATCTGTGTGTGGTATAATAAATTAGAGCAATATGTCAAGAATCTATGTACATGTGATGTGCAGAGGAGACATTCTGTTAAAATACTGATCTTTGGGGTGTTATCTGCAACTCTCACCAACAGGGTCACGTAGAACGTAACAACGCTTTTCTGTTTTGGCATTAAGAATACGGCATAAGTAGCTCAGTAATCCTAAATGTTACCGAGATTATCAGTAAAGCTTTAAGTAATGCAAATTCTGGTTTTCTGCTGTCTGTTTATGATAGAATGGCTATTGTTTAATGCTTTTGTGAGCAGCATAAGCTGCCAGTAAAAGGCATGGAAAGCAAAGTGGCGGCGGAGCCTTTCCAGTAGGTGGAGACAAAGTGTGCAGCACAAAATCCTGCAGGAGAAGCTGTCAGGTGATTTGAAAGGCAGTCTGCTTTCTATTTCTGTTTATTTCCAGTTAATTATCAAGTAAATGTACACACAGAGAAAACAGGAAGTTAAGAGTTTTTTTTTTAATTAAGAAAAAGGGCAGCAGTGATGATGATAAGGGGATTTTTTTTTTTAACTCCCAGCTGTGAACACAAGCTGTCAGACAAAACAGGTAACATGGGTTTTGTAGAAAGAGGGCTGACCAGTGAGTTTTGCTTTTGATTTGCATTTAATCTTTAAGGAGTGAGGTTAAAAACGGCTAGTCTGAACTCTCAGTTTTTGTGGACACCCAGCAGAGGGAGTTGTTGGACAAGCTTTGAGGCACCAGTGGGAAGGAGGTTCTTAAGCAGTCCAGAGCAACTGGATCCGGCCCACGCAGATCAGAGGTCTGACTGCTCCCCGGCCCCTTCTCCATCTTTACTCTTGCCATTTCTGAAAGTATGACTATGATAACAGACCATTCTGACACTGCGGATGGCAGCATTGTGTCCCCAGGTAAATACGGCATTTGTGTATCTGTTCGTCAGTAATCTGCAGTTATGTTTTTGTTCAAAATCTCTAAAGTTAAATTAAACTTATAAATAATGAGTAATGAGAAGTGTTAGATGTGCAAACAACCATCCAGGCAATGAAAGTGTATATCAGGAGATTTGCCATTATCTATGAACCAGCGGCAGAAATCCTCTCGAAGTGACTTTTTGAATTCGCTCTTTGTCTTGATCACATTTTTACTCAACAAGCCTCACAGAAAAGCCCTCTTTTACTCTTTTCTTCCCTCTTTATTAATCACAATGAACTAAAGTTGAGACAGATTGACCAGCTGGCTAATGGAGACTCAGTCCCTGCTTGCACGCTATTGCACACATGAATATCATTAATAACTTCATTAGCACTTCCTGACTATGGTCAATACCACTGTGGATTGGATTGCCAACTTGATTGTATATGTGTGCGTAAGTAACTGTAAGGGGTCGGAGGTGGGGGCTTGAATCTTGATTGCATACCATTTTCTAGATTCAGAGGAACACATCTCCTCCAATTCCAGCCTTGCTGTGTGATTGAAACAGTGTCTGGCTTGGACACCCCACACTCCCAGTCCCACTAGGCGTATCAATGTACAGCAACTGTACCCCTATTAAGACGCAAAAAGAGCTTGATCAAAGATAAACATTGTGGCCGTTGATGTGAGTCAAAGTGCATTTTACCGTTGGGTTCTGTTTTAGCATGTAGCACAAACCACTTAAAGATCAAACACATGTTAATCCTCCGTTTAATAGATCTCGGTAGAGCTTGGCTGGAATTAAGAGTTGAACCTGTCTCCTCTCATAGTGTGCGGACAGATTTAAAAAATCTGGACTATATCTATATATGTATAGTGCTATACGCAACTTTACAAACTGAATAACAATCACAAGTGCACTCAGTGACCTGATTATTCCCCTGTGAGGAAATGTCACTCATATCCATGAGTGCACGGAGTAAAGATTTTAAATCTTTCAGAGCAGCATGGTTTCTATCAGCACCATGCATTTTAACTACAGCCTTTCTGTAACCGCAATAGTACTTAGGAACCCGTGCTCTCGGAACTTTGCTTAAGAGCTTCTCAGCGTTTATAGACAGTGTCCTCTGTCATATTTCTTAATAGAAAATATTCCTTATTAAATTATATCCTTTTTTACTCTTATTCTTAACAGTCTCGAGATAAAACTAAAACAATGTTGAGAAGTATTGGTTGTGTAGACAAAATCAGACCAAAAGTGTCTGAAAACTGACTTCTAAATCTAATTAAGCAACAATTTTGCAATGAATGGTATGCTTCTTCATTATAATAAACATGGGTACTGCTTACTTCGACTCTACCCCCAAAATGATGATACTCCTGCTTTACATATTCAGTGGTGCATTGAATTCACAGATGAAAATGTTTCCCCAACATATAGTTTTTACTTCTGTTTCACATTAGTTTAAAAAGCTCATTTTCAGCTTTATGTTGGATTTCTAGAAATCTGAACTTTACATTCATTACTATTTTAAAAAAATTATACAAGTTATAAGAGCCAATAGACTTAGGGCTGAGCTCAAAAGATTGGTCAGGTCAGTTTGATGTGTTGGGGTGGGAACTAACAACTTATTGGCTCTGCTGATTGGATTTATTGAAAATGATAGTATAAGGCTAGTCTTACTCATTACAGTGTCAACATTATTGCTGTTTAAACCAATTTTTGTAACATATTTTAGATCTTTTTTTAATAGGTTTGACTATAGTCATAGCAAATTTCCATCCATCCATCCATCCATCCATCCATCCATCCGTTTTCTGCTGCTTATCCCGATCTAGGTCACAATCTAAGAAGACATGCCCAGACCTCCCCGGCCACTTCTTCCAGCAATCTGTCAATCTCTCGCTCCCTTCTTCCCTCATTCATGAACAAGACCTCAAGCTACTTAAACTCCTCCACAAGCTGGAGGTCATTGCTCAGTGGAGCCAACAAAACCACTTCATCTGCAACTAGCAGACACAGGATCCTTAGACCACTGAACTGAACAACCTCTACCCCTTGGCTGCGCCTACAAATTCTATCCATAAAAATTCTGACCAGAATCGTGACAAAGGGCAGCCCTAGCCAACACCCACTGGGAATGAGTTTGACTTGTTGACATTAACGGGAACCAAACTCTCACTCACTGGCCTTATGTGCCAGTCTCCCCTAGCACTACCCACAAGATGCAGAGAGTGGGCCAATGTTTTCTCCAAGTCCACAAAACACTTGTAAACTGGTTGGGCAAACTTGCATATCTTTGAATCCTTGAATATCTTTGAGAAGAAAAGAACTGGTCCAGTGTTCCACGACCAGGATGAAAACAGCATTGTTCCTTCTTGACGGCAGACTCAGCTAGTAAACAGACTCTTCCAGTACCCTGGCACAGACCTACTCAGGGAAGCTGAGGAGTGTGATCCACATGACATTGGAACATACCCTCGGTCCTTCTTGAAAAGAGGGACCACCACCGCAGTTACCATTGTCCCCAGGTTCCACACAATGTTGCAGAGGCCTGTCAACCTGTACAGCAACATCCAAAGCCTTAAGGAGCTTCGGGTGAACTTCACCCCAGGGGCCGAGCCACCAGGGAATTTTTTAACTACTTTGGTCATCTCAGCCACAGTGATGGGCAAATTACTGCTTTCTCTATGGAAGGCATGTCAGTGAAGAGAAAATATTCCTTCCACTGACCCCGATTATATCCTCATTTCAGGTCAGCAGCACTCCATCCCCACCACATACAATGTAGGTAGGAAGCTGCTTTCTTTTCCCAAGTCGCTTGTCGATTTGCCAGAATTGCTTTGAGGACAACTGAAAGCTTTGTTACTGGTCTGACGTAACTCCTCACACTCCTGAATTTTGGTTCCTTAGCTGTGCCTTGCTTTGTTATTGGTACCTGTCAGCTATGTCCAGAGTCTAAGAAGGCAACAAATCTCAAAAGGACTTTGTTGTTGTTTTTATAGCTTGCTGGTTCACTTCACCTCTCATGTCCACTATTTGGTTTAGAGACTGACACCACAACAGGCACTAACCTAAGCAATGGAGGTCCAGGATATGGTCCACTCAGACTCAGTGTCCCCAGCCTCCCTTGGAATGCAGTCAAAGTTCTTACAGAGATGGGAGCTGAGATCTCTTGGAATAGGACCTCAGCCTGTCACTCCCAGCACACTCTCGCTAACATTTGGAGTCCCTACACTTCTTGGAGTCCCTTGGTGGGGTGTAGGAATGTGCCTGAGGAATCAAAGGAGACTGTGTACTCTGAGAACACCTGGGGACAATTGGGATACATTTCCCAACCCAAAGGTGCAGGGAAGCCACCCTGGGGAAACCCCCAGTGTACAGAGTCTGAGCCAGTATGCAAGTATGCAAAGCCCTGCTCAGCACTGCTTACCATGGGCAATGTGGAATAAAGCCCAGCTCCTCTCCAAGTGATTGGTTCCAGAACCCGTGCTTTATGATTAGGTAATCCCAGTTGTAACTGCCTGATATCGCTCAACCTCAAGCACAAACTCAGACTCCTTCCCCAACTGAGAGGTGATGATCCGTGTCCCTAAAGCCACTTTAAGCAGCCAGGGATTTGACCACTGTTGACTGCCACCCAGTCAACAAAGTATTGGACCCCTATAACTCCTCGCGGCACTATACTTCTTGTGCCACATTCAAAGCATTATCATTACCTGTTCTGGTCCATTCAATAGGAAAGAAAAAGTCACTCCCTTTACCATGGCTACAAAAAATTTCCCACTTTACTTCCCACTGTAAATATTCACCACAGTTTAGTGACTTCAATAGACCATTCTTATTGTAGTTGTTACATTTTGTCTTTGTAATGAGGGATTATTGCTTATGTATTAGTTGTGCTCAATTTTAGTTCTACCTCAAAATAAGATAATTGTGTTACACTGTTTGCTTGTTTGGAATCCATTTCACTTATTCAGTTTCAAAATAAAGGCCCAAACTAGAAAGCATAAAGCCAAGGTTGTGAAAAACTGGAACTACCCTTTAATGTAGCAGACAAATTAGGACATAATTGTTTAAATTACACTGCATTTCCCACTCTCTCTCTCGCTTTTTTAAATTTAAACAAACTTTCTCCTTCTGTTTTTTCTGTATTTGTGTCAGCAGATATCCTGATGAAAGTGACAAGAAAATACACTGTTATTAATTAGATTATGTTTTTTTCCCCCCCCCAAATACTGCATGTTCAAGAAAGATAAAAATCAAGCTCCAGTGACCCAGTAAATTATACTCACTGAGTGTGCACCAAATTTTCTATCCATATACAATCAATCTTGCTGCGTCTAGACCCATTTGCACCTTTTAACAGAGCAGACCCCGGAGCTATAAACTGCTCGACTATGACACCCGCTGCATGTGTAAACTCTACGGCTCAAGTTCCTTCCTAATCATACGGGTCAGATAAAAGTTCAGTGAGTAATATTCACATGTGTGCCAATTTAAGCTGATCTCCTTCCTTTGCTGTTTAGTCACTGCGCAGGGTTAAAATGTACCCTTTGGCCATACTTTTCGCTGCACTTTGCACAGCAAAAAGCGAACACAGATGCTTTTTAAGCATTAAAATGAGAACAAGAGCCAAGACATTACATAAAGGCTCTGTGGGCTACTTTTGGTTTATTGCGCCTTTTTGTCCATATATCTCATTTAAAAGCAAAAGTTTTTCTTGCTGATGATTCTTTCACTTGAGCCACCGTTGCTGCTCCAAAGTCATTTCCTGCTCACCGTGCCCCTTCTAGCTCTGTCACTGGGGGAGACAGGTCTCTGTCACTGATACATGGACAGTCTCTGTAAAGTAAGTCTGTGGGGATGCCATTGCAAAGTGACACCAGGAGGCCCAGTGTGCTGATTCAACCAGTGCAGACGAGGAGGGGTTGAAGGGAAATAAAGACTGACGCAGGGAGGAACAAAACCATCTCCGTACAGCAACTGAAATATCTCAAGCTGAGCTCTGTGCCAGACATGACGCTTTGTCTGAACCAGATTGTGAGCGTTTAAATACAAAAATAAAATGGACGTGCACAAAAAAGGAAGCTTGATCTCCTCTGGTGATAAGGTGTTTACACTAAAACACACTGCAAACGCTTCTATAAATAGCCTTCTTGTGAACGAGTCCCATTTTCCTTTCCACACAGATGCTCATTTTTTATCGTTTTGCAGTTCTTAAAGATCCTTGACCTTGCCTGACCCCCCCGAGCATTCCATCACAAAGGAAGTGATTGTTTCGGCCTTGCATGAGGACAATGTGTGTTTGTCATCTCTGGAAGGAGTGTGTGCGTGTGTGTGTGTGCGTGTGTGTGCATGTCGGGGGGGCTTTTTTGGGCTGGGAGGCAAGGGGACTGAGTGCAAGAGATATACAGTATTATGCAGGGAGCAGTGTTGATCGCTCCATGCTGTAAGTTCTCTGAGGTCACTTACTGTAAAGGAAAGTATGTTGTTCAGTGATAAAGCCTGACAGGCCTGACTAAGCCTCACTAAAGTCTTTCCTGTTGGGTTTTTCATGTTGTTTGGGTTTTTTAGAGCATTGGCATGTAATGATGAATTTTGTATTTCACTGACTTTGCAGATATAACATCCTCCCACCTTTGAGCTATGGTAACGCGTGCCCACGAAACCGATTTTACAAGTGAGGTGCCGTCAACGTTGGATATTAATAGTGGTTTGAAGTGTGAGGCCAACGCGATCATTTCATAAGCAGAAAAGCGGCATTTGTCAAGGCTGCTTCTGACAGCTCATTACAACATGTGATGAATAACATATGCCGTGATGAATAACAGAACTGCAGCGGGGTTGTGGGGATGGCCCAGCAGACAATCTGCGGCAGCAAAGAGGGATAAAACCCTCAAATAGAGACCCTCCAAGTGCACTGAAAGGGATTAGAAGCCATAATGCCCTGACAAACACTCAGCAATAAATGAACTGGATGGCACATGCAACAATCTCTTGTGAATGTGTGTGTGCCCACACAAGTGTCACACATAGGCTATAGAATACAGTCTACTACAAGCATACAATGAAAGAATAAATGCGAAACACACGTGCATGTGTTTGAGCCAAATTGTTATTCGTGCTGCACATGGTTGTATGTATATTACAGAAAAACAAATTTCCTGCTATATGTTGATATTTGAATCTTAAGCCAACTGTTTTTCATTTGCACTGGCCGGGGTGAGTGAGTTCATGGAGTCTCATGACTGAAAATAGAGAGCTCAACTGACTGTGTTATCAAGGCCTGCCCCACATCTTGTTAAGGCACGTCTGCCAGCCTATCTAAGCCTATCACTGCGCAACAAACAAGACCCACATACACACACCCCCACGAAAGCACTTGATGGCATAGGTGCTCATCCCTTCAGACTTGTCCTTAAAAGCAGGTCACAGGTAAGTTGAGGGGAGTCCCACACCCTGTTTGTGTCACGGCATTTCTGGCCCTGTGTCGGTGTCAGGTTGACTTCTTGCAGACAACAGCATATGGAGCAGCTTTTGTCAACAATAACAGGGTGAAGCGCTACACCTGAAGTACCGCGAAAGCCCACGTGATCACTTTACCTGAGATGACCCTTTTCCACGTGAGCGTGACTCACACTGACTTTGCTGTGATTTTTTTTTTTGTTGTTGTTTTCATGCTTCCTATAAGAATGTAACATGATCTTCTTCTGCACATTAAATGAAACCACTGGCTCACTGGTTTGCACCAGGACTTGTATCGGTTGTGAGGTATTTTTAAATAGTCTTGACTAAATTTGTGTTAGCTTAAAAAAAACGGAGTCGTTTTGTAAAATAAATATTTAAAAAGGGTCTAGTTTAACGAGCTCTTATCTGCATTGGTATAGCAAATATGTACTTGGTTGTGTATGACAGCGATTACAATACTTTAGAGTCTAGAAACTCAAATTAAAGCACAGAGAAGTGGCTCAAAGGAATATAGTGTTACTTTCAAAACACTGCTCTTAATTTAACAGAGACTCGGTTTCACTTTGACACGTGAGCCCCCAAAACTAGATGTGCTTCGTGGAGTATACATGATTAAATGTTGTGTTTTAGGCTTCTAAGAAATTTATCTCCTGGAGGGTTTCTACAGAATATTAAGACTTAATATCAGCTAAAGCTAATAAGAGGGACAGATAATACTTTTAAGCAGGAAATTGCCCATAATTTGGTATTTACATTAGGAACACAATCACAGCTTCGATCTAAGCTGTATGATTTTAATGGGTGAGTTTTGTATTTAAACAGTAAAGGTTTCTGCTCTGTATTTGCAGGTGTATTTCATCATGTGAACTTTCTAGCTGGGCTTTCGAAACACCTTTCAGTCAAAGCAATTAACAGGTTTCCTCTTATGTAATTTGAGAGCTGAGTGCTGATGACTGTAAACCATTCATGCCATAAGGCTTTACCTTACAGAGTCTCAAGTAAATGCTGCCAAAGAACTTGTAATTTGAGCTATATTCGCTGAGGATGGTAGACTTGTTGTGTTTTCTGCATGCTGTTTCTCTTTGTTATTACAACCAGTTAGGTTTCTTTATTGTGTTATTTTCCTTCAGACCAGGTGGCTACTTCTTGATTTCATATTCAACTTAAATTTATAGGTATATCATTTTTTTTAACCTGTATTTAACCGGGGAGCGAAACTCTTGATATTAAGAAGCTCTTTTCAATGGTACAAGCATGGGGAGAACATGCAAACTCCACTGGGAAGGGGCCTCGCCAGGTTTGAACCCAGGAATCTCTTGCCGTGCTTGCAGTGCTAATCACTGAGCCACCATACTGCCTATTTTTATTATTATTAATTAGAAGAACACACCAGTGAGAACAGGTCCTACTGTAAAGGCATGAGTCACCTGTCATGTCTTTACAATTTAGCTAGGAAAAGGTGAAACACGTGTAGCCATTTATTGAAGCATGTACAAAAATGAATGGAAACTCAGTATACAAGGCAAAAACAGGGTTTGTACAATTCTAACAAGCTTAAAGTCAATATTGGTGTCATCACCTTTATTCTTCATCATAGCCTGAACGCTCCGAGGCAGCTTTCTTGTTATTGCTTTAAGAAGTCTTCAGGAAGAGTTCTCCAGGCTCCTAGAAGGACATTCAAAGCTCTTCCTTGGATGTTGGCTGCTTTTTGTTCTGTTCTCTGTCAAAATCAGACACTTTCCAGATGGTTTTGCATGGTGGATCAAATTCTGATGGTACTTTTCTGCATTTATAATTCCATCAGCTTTGACCAGATCTCCAGCACCACTGGCTGAAGTGCAGCCCCAAATCGTGACAGAGCCTCCACCGTGCTTTACGGATGCCTGTAGACACTCACTGTTGTACCTCTCTCCCGACCTTCTTCATACATATTAACAATAATTTGAACCAAAACGTTCAAATTAGGATTCATCACTCCATCAGACTTGTTGCCACTGATTTTCAGTTCTTGTGTAATTTGGCACACCTCAGCTTTTTTACTCTGTTTCCTTCCCTTAAGAATGGCTTCTTAACAGCCACCCTTCCACTGAGACCATTTCTGATGAGGCTTCAGCGAACAGTAGATGGATCAGCTGAAGGGCCAGATGCATCTCTCAGGTTCTGTGTCAGGTCTTTGTTGGATATGTTCATCTGCTGCAGATTGTCTGTTAGGCTTACCACTTCTTCTTTTGTCCTCCCTTGTCTAGTTTCCTCAGATTTTTTAAAGTCACACTGCACACCATTGCACACTGCACACCACCACATTTTCAGCTAATGACTCTTTGGGAATTGCCTTATTGGTGCAAAAATACAATTTTATGCCTGTCAAAGTGTGTTATCTTCGTTTTTTCATAGATTCAACTTAATAAATAGGAACAAATGATGTGCTTTTTGTGACCGGCTGCTAGTAACAAAATGCCTAAAGATAAGACTGGTTCTTTGTTGTCTGTTATGTGTAGAAACAACACTGGTTGAGTTAGATACTTTTTTTATGCTTGAATGATTTATAGGTCAGTATTAAGTGGCTTAAAGATATTCCTGTAAAAATGGTCAGGTTCAGGGACTCGACTGAAAATGAGTGAAAAAGCAAATGAATCTTTGGACAGACAGCGGCAGCGGGGTCTGGGTTGAGAAAGTGTCTTTGTTGAATGTAACAGTGACACCTGAAGCTCACTCTAAAACCTCCATCTTTTAGATGGAGGTACGGTAACTATGTGTGTAAGTGTAAAAATGCAAAAGAGTTGCAACTAGTAAGATTAACAGCAACAGTGTTTTTTCTATGCCTGCCGCTGCTGAAAATTGGCTCATGCAGACAGTAACGTAAAGGTGCACACCTTTGATGTTGCAAGAAGCAAAATCTTTATCGTCCTTGTTCACACATAAAACACAGAAACAGACTTCTGAAATTCTTCACCCCTGAAGAAAATTTTCAAATGCTAAAACACCAGAATTTATCATTCGCTGTTCCAAAGACACTCGTGCCACCAGCGCGACCCTTGCCTCACATAGCTCCATTTGTATCGGCACGAAAGTGGTGAACAACTCTAAACAAATGGACTTCCACCCAGAACTCTGTGACTGAGCTGTTTCTCTGTGGAAAAAAAAACAAACAAACTTAGCAGCATTCTGTAAACTCCCACGGGGTATTCTGCTGAAGTCAGATATAGTCCTCTTATTGTTTAGGGAGCAGATATTGGAAAGTAGGATGAATGGGAGAGCTGGTCAGATGGGGTTTGTTTTTAACACAGCACCTTTTGGCATAACCATCTTGTACTTCTGCTTCTGGCAAACAATGCCTATTACCTTCCTCTCCCCAGCCACTGGCTTCCCTCCAGACTGGAGGCTTGGTCCATTCAACAAACTGAAGTGGTTCAGTTTTTCCAGGAGTTCATCGTGCAGGTTGGTTGTTGGTGTGTTGTTGCGCTCTCTGGTGATGGCAGACACAAACACCGGTTGCTCGGCCAGTGTTGATGTGAAATGCCGTTAGAATAGTGCTATTTCATCCTCACGTGCTAGACTAAGGACACACAAGAAGCTATATTGGCTCACTATACTTGGTGGTGTGCAAACTGGTATTAGGGTACATACTGTCAATTTGGAGATTATTGTTTTTTATAGCTGTTCTTTTCTGGAGGGGCTATGTTGCTTTACCTTTCTCTTTAAAGTACTGCCAAGATGTTATATGAGATTTCAGACACATGATATACTTAGCCAGGTCACAGATTTAACTTTTTTCTTCTTTACAAAAGCTTGTGTAATTTTGGGGAGTCTGTTTTGGATCGGAATCATGCTGGAATATTTCTCTTCTGTCAAGCTTCTGGAGACTGGGAGTCATCTTTTCCACCAGCACTTCGGCATATCCAAAAGCATTCACGGTGCCCTCTATAAACACCCCAACACCTTTTGCACTCGTGCAGCCAAATATCACACCGTGCAACACTGTTGCTGTTGGGACTTTCACTTTGGTAGTCACTGGATAGGTTCACACAAAAAATATTGATTTCATTTGAACTTTTTCTCACTGAAAGAATATACTTCTAATATTCACCATGCTGTCCATAGAGGATGGTGTTAGGTAATGTCTTTGCACTGTAGTCTGAACCACACGCTTTTCACAGTGAGATTGCATAAGTCAACGGCAAAGTCACCATATCCACACACACACACACACACAAAAAAAAACCCCTCAAAGCTATTTCTGAAAGAAAATCCTACAAATGTCTAATGGGATCAAGTGATCAGTTGGGGAGGTTTTATATCCAAAAGAAGAGGTCATCTTCAGAGAGACACAGCGTGAACTGCAACTTGACTAGTTGGCATAAAACGATTTCTAACCTTGAATTCTAGTTTTAACAGCATGTTTAAAACTAGGCTGCTGATATTTAGAATTCTCGAGAGGTGAATGCAGTTTGTCGGATCTCGATATTTACTTCAATACTGCAGTACAGGCAATGCTTCATAACTGAAGTAGTCAATATTCCCGAGTGTCATTAAGTCAAAGGCACTGATAGCATATACGTTCATACGTTGTATATCTATTATTACATATACTGCATATAAGTATCTAAACTATCTAAATATAACACATAAAACATTCACATACAGTACGATATAGCAGGTCTGAAAACTGTAAGTTCAAAAATTGGCATGCGATATGTAAAACATGTAAATTTTTTATGCACTCTTGCTGTTTATGAAAAAGCCGTGGGAAAGGTAGTGGCAGGTCCATCCAACATATGACCGTGAACTGAACTAATTGAAGATTATGGTGGGGAGTATGCCATGCCTCTGCCAGAAGATAATCCCTCATCAGCTGCTGTCTGGACTCAGAATGAGGAGTGCATTTCATGCAGGGGCTCCCCCTGTGGAGCTGCAGAAACTGAGAGGCAGCCTGTTTAATTACTAGCTCCACTACAAGCTGGTGGAACACTGAGACTGGGGTGGAACAGCGAACTAAGGTTCTGGGAGTCCTATGGTGTGGGGGGTGGGTAAGGGAATGCCTAACCCCCCCTGACTGTGGAAAACACGAACAATGAGATTTTGTTTAGACTGAAGGCTCTCCAGCTTTGCCTCAGTTGCCATTGTTCCCGGACTTTTTCTTCAGTCCTCGCAGGTTACAAATCCAGACGCATATTGAGTCATTCATGAATCTGTCAATGACAGGGTGAAGCCCATGTACGGAACCCTGCTGGGAATTTAATAAACATGTTTTCCTTCAGAAGTACCTCTGAAAGTTAACGGCACAAGCACAAGGGAGAACGAGAGAAAGTTAATGACATCCAAGAAATGTGAAATCTGATGCCAGTTTTGCTTTACAGTGTTTTGGATTTTATGCAGCATTTTACTGGATGCATTGTTTGTAAGCTTGGTCGTCTGAGCGCTGAAACACAACAGAAATTATGTTTAAGTCACATGTTTAAGTCGTAATTCTGCGCGATTTATACAAAAAGTATAGTCCTATTTTCTCAGTCCAAAGCAAATAAACTCCTCTGCTACAAATATATATAAAGCAGAAATAGGGTCCATACACCAGTGAGAATCGGCTCTTTGTGTAAAGCAGCCTTGTCCAACTTCAGCAAAACACTCTGTTTACAAAGAAGCATTGCTTAGCGAACTGTGAGCCTCGAGAGCCTCCAAGGTCAAGCATCTCAGCAGAATCACAGGCAACCTCAAGGATTTACCCCCATAGTGGCAATTCACATACCCCTGGATGACGGGTAATGCTTTTAAAAGCAATAAGACCAGACATAATCCTTAATCAAAATATCTATTGGTTTTGTATACGTGAGGCGGTTGCGCTAGGACTCTTGATCAAACAGAAGAGGATGCAGATAAGCAAGGACAATGATGCCCACTGACAAAACAAAGCTAAATTCAAAACGTGGTAGTACTCTGCTGATCCGGTGGGTAACGTGTGATTCATCACATGGCAGAACAGACGTCTCTCCCAAACAGTTTAACATCATTTGATTTGACAAGCAGAGTCATAGTTGTGTCTTTGTCATTGCATTTGTTTCTGGAGGAGCCAGATGAGGAACTGCTGAGGCAAAACCATGGCGTTTCCAGACAGTCTGTGCCTCGTCTCCTCTTTTCAGCAACTGCTCTGAAGACCGACAAATGGTTCAACAACCTTACAGAATCAATATTGTAACCACCTGGTGGAATCGATATTGTTTTGGAGAGCTCATTCACAATTTTTCTTGATAAAAGTGCGATTTTAACCGCACATTTTTGCATTTTTTTCTTATAATTTTTCATGTTTCACACGGCAGATCTGTCACAGATAAATGCTTAATGTTCAGGTTTTTCTGAATTTAAAAAAGTCAGGACAGTTAAGACAATTCTTTAACATTTTTAAGTGCAGCAAAGGCAAAAGTACACAAACTGAAACATAACTAGGGATTAACGCCACACAAAAGGTGCACCGTTTGCCCCACTTTCTTTGTGGAAGCAGTCAGAAATCCCTGACATTTCACAACATTTCCTTCGGCACATGCACTCACGGTGCCTAACTCTTGCCCTGAGCACACAGCTCTGTGAACCCGCTCACCTCATCCAGTAATCCTTACTACCTTAACTGCAGTTATGTTGTCACATGAACTGCAGAGCTTGAAAAGCTGTGCATGCACAATCTGGAGAGGACACGTCACAAACAAAAGCCACACTCATGCACAGCTAATCTCATTACCCATGTCTCTATGCAGTATGGGGTCAACAGGGTTGCCTTGCTTGTGCCAGCGCACTGCGCCAGGATCAAAACGATCATTAAAGTCACCTCGGTGTGAAAGGTGGTGTTTGTTTGCTATCAAGAGATCTAAGTGGGCCTGGCTTCAGTGCAAAGCATGTTGCTGGGCAAAAGTTGTTTATGAGCCCCGGATGAAAAGTCAGAGCAGCCTGTGTTTACTGTCTGTCAAGTCTGGTATTTCAGAGCTTTTCGTGCAACAGGTGCAACTTAAGATACTGTGAGAGTGAGCTATTCTGAGTGATAGCTCAAATCACCATTCAAAGGACTGCAGAGTGAGTTACTGACTGCTCAAGTGCACGCTACAAGAAGCATGCTAAGTGCTTGACTAATGACAAATGGTAACCTGGTCTCAAAATCTCTGCGGAACTTGGAGCACAAATAAGAAAATATGACCAAACAATTATCTATTTACTGGAAAGCAGCTTGCACACACAAAATCACCAAAGTGTGGCTATTTTAAAGAGCTCTAATTATAATCTTAATAAGTGAAATAGCAGTGTATCCCAGCGGAAATTAGAAAGTATAGTGATCTAAATAAAGTTGCTGTTACAATAATTGTCTTTGCTTTGAATCGACATGACTGAATATGAGTGGCAATAATCACAGGGAAGAGTCCAATACTCTTCTACTACTGTTTTACGCAAATAGCCATCATTTTAATAAGGAACTTCTAGAGCAAATTCCACAAAACTGCAGCAGCTGAATGACATTTTTAGTCCCAGGAACTAAAATATTATAGGTCGCTCCGTGCATGCACCAGCGCTTCATAATATAAACCTCAAACTCTGCATGCAGTGCTCCAGCAGGAAAGGCACCGCAGCCACATACACATCAGGACCTGAATTATCCGCAGAGCAATGATCAAAAAAACAAAACGAAACCAAATAAATATTTTGTTTCCCCATAAAACACTAGTCAACCCCTGTTGGCTGCAATAACTTGCAGAACAGCCTTTACGCACATTCAGAATCGCCATGAAGCCTTGTGTGGGGATATTGGGGACAGCCCGCGCAGCGGATGAAACAGATGAAAAGCTTTCTCTGGGACGCGCAATAATCCTGTCCTCACGAAAGCCGTCAGACCACCACGCAGATTATAACTCGGCGGATCATCACTTTTTTTTTCTCCCCCCCAGGTTGTTTGTATTTAACCAAACGCAGCGGTGACATTCTTAAGTTCCCCTCCAGAACCAAAACAGCGCACAGCAGCTGCAGCAGCCGGACTGAACACCTTAACATGTCGTTGTTTCTCGGTTTCCACTCGTGCCTGTTGCGCTGTGGACTCAAGACATTTGCAGCACATGGTGCGCTGTTACGGTGAGTCGCCAGCAACTTTTCTTTGTTCCACAGCACGCATTTAACAGTGTGACTTCATCTGGAAATGGACACAAAAATAATTTGACGTTTTGCAGCCACGGGAGCTACCACAGAGAAAAATAAAATAAAAATAATATCAGTGGAATATTTAGAGCGTGACTTGTAAAAGATTCTTCGTGTAAAGCAGAGACAGGATAAGGTGGTTTTTATGGTGTCGGAACTCCCGTGTGGCGCTGATAACTGTTGGATGATCGCATTTAGTGGCAGGTTTTATTTTGCTAAGGATTATGTGGGATTTTTGACGTTTCACACTAGCATTTTCAACTAGATTATAAGTGCTGTTTTGGTATAAAGCTTACTTCTGTTGTGGCTGTTTGTTTTTTTTATTTCCTCTATTTGTGCACAGGCGCCCATTGTTGTTAGGTGTCATGTGGTTTCAAGTTCACTGCCATGGGAAAGGGAAAAAATCACTAGCTTTACTTTAACTCTCTCATACTCAGTAATCAATTTAATGTAACATACTGGTGAGTGCACAGGTGAATGAAGTTCATGCAGCACAAAAGTTGTCTGGTTTCTGTGTAATAATACTAATATTAATAATAGTAAATCTCTTTATATAGCTAGGTGTAGTTTTGTACTTGGAGATAATATGAAGAGGGATATAGAAATGTCAAGGGAACAGAAAATTATTATTTCAACATTTTATTTCAAAATGCATTTTATTTAATGAATACGGAAGCGAGCTGAAGATGCAGCTGCAAAAGTTTAAACTCCATTACAGAGGTTTGCAAAAGATCAAATGCAATTTAGTGGATTTTAAGGAGATTAAAAAGTAAGTACATTCATGCGTAACATAGTTCCTGGAAATTTGAAGTACGTCATGTATGTTTACAGGGAGTCACAAGTTTGAAAAAACACGAGTTGTTGACTGGAATGCTGTAGCTTTATCTTCGGCTTGAACTGTCCCACAGCAGATGCAGTTTAATGCAGCTTGTGACCTCTTTATGAAGCTGCAAAAAAATCTGTGATGTAATGTGATGTGCGAATAATGGCCTGCCACTAATGGCTGTGCATAACCAGACTGCTGGATTTTTGCAGTGTCTGTGGAGAAACAGCTGAAAGCTAATGATAACATCTTTTATATCTTAAATGGGAAGTGCTGTTTTCTTCTTTTATTTACAGTTGTAGAACGGCAACATCTGGAGCAACAATTAGAACGGCTGGGGATTGAAATAAATTCCTGCTTGGTGTCACACCCTTGTATAGAGACCTCATCGCCATTTTTCTGCCACTGTGTCACTCACAGATTTGTTACAATTTTATGTTCGTCATTTGGCTGATCCTCAGTGGACTTGTCTGATTGATGGCCTCGTGTCTGTTGCATATCTGCCCACATTTTGCATGAGTCAGCAATAACACAGCACTGCTTATTCTCATTATCAACCTCCATAGCACTGTCCGAATGCATTCATGTCATGGGATGTTTATGCATATTAATTTCATTGCTAACAGCTATTAAAGATTTCTGATCAGGAGAGCAAGCCTGACCTGGAGACCGTGCAGGGTCACAAAAAATGGCAGTGCAGATGTGATTTAGTCTCAAAGTAAAATAACTACCAATGTGGCAATTTTAAATTGTAAACTATAAATATTTCTGTTTGGTTCTTTGGTCTTTATTTGATATCTGCTACTTATCACTGTTTTTTTTACAAAGCAGATTCATAAATATCATTATTAGCAGCATAATGCATTAAAGGCTTCTATCTTTTCCATGTAACCAGATGCTTGATGTTTGCTTGGTCTAATTTTGATCTGTGGATATGCGCAAATCTATCTGCACTCTTCCATCACAAGGTATATCATCTTGTGCTGACATATAGACAGAGGCTATTTTTTTTAAGAATAACTATTTTTGTCTTTAAAGGCATTTAATATTTTGGACTACTTATTGAAAGTAGCTAATTAATCTCAGCACAGAAAATTATGGCGCCTAATCAACAAATATTAAATACATTTTAGGTTCTTATCCTTGTTGCGCTTCAGCAGACTGTTAACTGCCATCCTGCAGTGGGGAGAAGGAACAGGTGAACACTGTCAGCCAGCTGAGCCAGACAGGCCAATAAACCAGCCTCAGGACACTGCTGACTGATGCAAAGCTTGCCTTTAGTTTTCCCTCATTCCTGAACTCTACTGCTACTGCGCTCAAAACTAAGAGCGCACTAAAAAGTTGCTGTTTCTCCGGTGGTCAGGGTACGAGCTGCAGGACAAAATACAGCAATGCGTAGAAGTTGTGAGTTTCCCTTTATTTCTCTATATTTTGTTAGGAAAATGGGAAATAGGTTCAGCAATTTATTGAAACATTTAAACATGCATGGAAATCCAGTATCTTCTTGAAGGACGTTCAGTTTTCTATCCAAGTGTGCTGTTACTGCATTGCCAGTGTGATGAAAATTGCACCCTTCCAATCACACACTTTCCAGTTGGTACAGATGGCGGATCAAATTGTGAGGGTACTTTTCTTTGTTCATAATTCCATCGATTTTGACAAGATCCCCAACACCACTGGCTGACATGCAGCCCCAAACCATGACAGAGCCTCCACTGTGCAGATGGCTGCAGACACTCACTGTTGTACCGCTCGCCTGACCTATTGATACCAAAAATTTCAAATTTGGCTTCATCACTCCATCAGACCTGTTGCCACTGATTTTCAGTCCAGTTCTTGTGTAATTTGGTACTCCTCAGCCTTTTCCCTCCATTAATAATGGCTTCTTCACAGCCACCTTTCCACTGAGACCCTTTCTGATGAAGCTTTGGTGAATATTAGATGGATCTCTCAGGTCCAGTGTCAGGTCATTGCTGGATTTCTTCCTATTTCGTATACTAATAATCTGAGGTAGATGAATAGTATTGTTGGTGCATAAACACAATTTTATGCCTGTCAAACTGTGTTACCTTTGGCAGTTTTTTATAGATCCAGCTAAAAAAAATCAGAACAAATTATGTGGATTTGCGACAGTCTGCCAGCAACAAAGTGCCTAAAGATACAATTTAAAATAGATTCTTTGTTAAGTTGTCTGTTATGTGTAGACACAAGCCCGGTTCATCCCTTGAGTTAGGTGCTTTTGACGTTTGAATGACTCATAGGTCAGTGTTAAGTGGCTTAGCAAAGAAAAAACATTCCTCTGAAAATTGTCAGGTGCAAGAACTGGACTGAAAATGAGTGAAAAAGCAGCCAATGTCAGAAGAAAAACGTCAGGAAGCCTGGAGGACTATTGCTCAAGTCCAGTTATAAATTGTAAGAAAGTTAAAATGTAAAGAAATGAGCGGTGACTCAAGATTTTTGCCCAATACTGTACAGGATGTGTAAACTTTCAACTTTTTTAAAAAAAAGAAATTGGGATCCATCTGTTTAGTTTTCCCCTGTTATGTAAAAAAAATCATTTTAAACGGGTGCATGTTTATATGTGTCTGTGTTTGGGACTTGTGAGCAAAGAATCTGTAGTCATAGCTGTGCAGTCATATGTGTGTGTGCGCACACACGTGTGTTTGTGGTACAGAGCGTGAACACATCCGCCTCCCTCCCCCCATCGCTTCCTTGTAAAGTCGACAGCGAGCACACTAAGTTCATCTGAGGACAGGGAAATGCTTTTCTTTCCAGTATGAATCATTTTGGAAAAATGAGTCTCTGGACTGAATTGCCCCAGCAATTTGGCATGTTTCTCCATTCTGCTTTATTGTCTATTTTGGCTGAACTTGCAGTTCTTCATTTCACTGCCAAAAAAACTTCATGTCCTATAGAACAGGCAAAGCCAGTTTCTGAGTAAACCACAGCCTGTAAGCAAATAAAATAAATCTCTGCAAATTACTGCCATAGTTTCCTGTTTAGCTTTGAATTCCGAGGAAATCAGCCTGTGTCCGTACTGTAAATGCAGGGTCCCTCCCACACCTTTACGTCTTCAAAAATCTATGGGCTAAATGGCACAAAATCATGGTTTATGGTGTTTTTTACATGTTTAGATTAATACCTTCCTATTTTAAAAGCCATTTTCTTAGCACAAGGTATCTGCTCTTGTGCAGTTTGGAGAAGAAAAAAAAAAACTCTGCAGTGCAGCGAAAAAAG
Organism: Cichlasoma orientale; assembly: GCA_034780415.1. Classification (NCBI taxonomy): domain Eukaryota; kingdom Metazoa; phylum Chordata; class Actinopteri; order Cichliformes; family Cichlidae; genus Cichlasoma; species Cichlasoma orientale. Next base: position 513,172 of record JAVDPK010001867.1, read on the forward strand.
AATGGGAGTGGGACTGGGGTGAGGGGAGTAATTTTGCAGTCAGCCAGCCCCCTTATAATTCTGCTGTTCCCCTCATCGCAGGGAGCAGAGATGGAAGAGGGGAGTGGCCTGTGTCAGGGCTTGGGTGAACCAATGGTGGGCTGTGGCAGCTGGGATCGCACTACCTATGTCCTCCAGCCCCAGCCTGAATTATGAAGGCTCGGGAATGGCAGCAAGCCTAATTACAATGACTGATTGCCCGTCTGTTGGCATTTCTCAGATGGTGATTGTTGTGTGTGTGTGTGTGTGTGTGTGTGTGTGTGTGTGTGTGTGTGTGTGTGTGTGTGTGTGTGTGTGTGTGT
>JAVDPK010001867.1:521780-533132 GCA_034780415.1 Cichlasoma orientale
TAACAACCCCCCCCCCCCCCCCCCATTAGAGAAGCACAGGCTCAATTGACAACAGTCCGAGAGCTGAGGCTTTTTCAGTGCCTCTCATTTCACTGCCTCCTGCCTTTTAACCTCTCAGTCCCACGCTACTCAGCAGAGCCCGAGGTATTTGTAATGTGTAGAGATAATGGCAAAAAATTGTCTGCGCACGTGAGATCCATATCAAGAGATACAAGGTAGGGTTCTCTACCACTGGGGGACAAGTGGGCTGTGCGCCATTTTGGCTACTAAAGATGACACATATTGGTGTTGAGGGATATTGAGTCAGGGTGGGGATGGAGCAAAGACATAGAGGCAGGCAAATACACACTGTCAAGTGCACGAGTGTTGCCACGAAAAAAAAAACAAAAAAACGCTTTCCTCAGCGTTTTCTTTGAAACACACACGGCCCCGATGCCTTACTCCCAGCCAAACGAGTGTGGATTTTGGAAAGCCCTCTAGCTCATCTTGCTGTCGCTGCACACAGGCCTGTGGCGGAACGGAAGGATAAGATTGACTTCTCCCTCCATAGCCATGTCCTCCGCATGACCCTCTGCCTCTCTAAGCTGGTGTGAGAGGTCAGGGGCTGTCATACCGTTGAATACGTGCTGTCGACACCTTTAGCTCGATGATGATAATGGTGATGGGTGGACCAGCACGCGTTACACCCCATCAGTGTCAGCACAGTTTAACATAAGGAGAGCATACAGTTTACACAGAGGGACCCTGACTCGCAGACTAGCACTGAAATAATTTTGCACACAAGTGTTTACCTTTCTAAGTGTCTGTGGTCGTGAGCATGAGGAACAGGGCTGCTTGTTCCCACAAAAGTATTATATAATGAGACATAATGATGATAATGATGATAATGAGCGTAATAAAAATAAACATTGTTTTTATCACACACTTGACATGAAATTAAAAAAAAAAAAAAAAAAAGCACACAATGCGTGACACTTGTGGGCCAAATAGAAAGAACACACACAAAATAAATCGAGCGTATGCTGGATACAAACCTGTGTACGGAACACACAAACCAAACACTGGGTTACATTTTCACACAATGTGCATGCCCTCAGATGGCCAAGCTCATATTTAAAGAAATGGACGTTACTTTTACTGCTGGCATGCGGTCGGTTTTGTTTGAATAGTGATCTGTGTCTCAAACACATATTATTTTGCTCTATGTATATTTAGCAGGAATTAAAAGAGCCACTGAATTTGCATGAATAACCCACAGAGTGTAGCATCTGTTTATGCAACTGGCCCATAAATCACTGCTTTTCTCCCACATAGATGTTAACATTCTGTTAATACAGTTTTACTCATCGATTACACTCTGTGAGCCCAAGTGTGATTTTACCAAATCACTTTTTTTTTTTAAATCTATGACATCAGTATCAGCTCTGTGACCCCTCTTGATGCCAAAAGATCGAGCTAAGTAAGCGGTAAATATCTAGAATATTTCCTTCCTTGATTTTTGTCTTTGAGTAACTATTTCGCGACTAAGCTCACTTTACTGTGGTAACCATAAGAAAGAATTCAGGAGCCGAAAGCTCAGTGATCCTGTGTTGGAAAAGGCACCAGGAAAAAGCGCATGCATTCTAAAAATGTTTTTAGGTGCATGCTTTGCTGTTCGCAGTGGAGCAAGGATGCTAGACAGACTGTGTGAGACAACAAAACAGCACGCAGAAAGTGTTTGTTGAGGCAGTGAAACGCTGAGTGCATATGGCTCTGCTGTTGGACTCCTTGCAGCCCCGTGGCACAGAAACAGGCGTTGTGACGTGGCCCCTAAAATGCCAGTGCTCTGCACTCCTGGCTTGGTGATTAGGAAGAACAGGACAAAATGGCCAAGGTTTTTTTTTTTTTTTTTTTTTTTAAAGCAGGAATTAGCAACCCTCAGGAGAAAACTGCAAAAGGAGAGCAGAAGAATGTAGAAACTGCATGCAGATAGTTGAGTGGACGGAAACGAAGAATTTACTTTGTGTGTCACTGACTTTTGAAATATGTCCCAGCGCATTATTTAGTGCTGCAGATCAGTATTTTTACAGTGCAGTTTAACTAGATTTAACCATTTGTTATATGTCTGGCACGGATACTAAAACATTTTTAGTTTAATATTTTTACACTTTTTTATATTTTGTCAGTCATTCGAACCCTGTTTGTCCTTGTTTCTGCTTCAAGACAGTTTTGTAATATATTTGGATCTCCAAACCTACACAGTAGGGTGACCTAATGCCCAAGTTATATTAGTGTTCGATTTTGGACTTGTAATAACGCAGTATTAAAATAGTAGCTAAAACAATTAACACATAATAAATTTAAATATTAAAAAAAAGATGTGTGCTGCCCCACATTAGAGTGGGATTCCTAGTTTAATCCCTTTTTTTGTTGTTGTTTTTGTCGTATGTATCACCTCAGCAGGTTGAGTTTGATGATCCGCGTCTTGATGGGATCATAGTTTATGACTCACTATTTTTCTTAGGTAAAAAACAGCATTAATTTAGATTATTGAGGCTGCAGTTTGATGTTGATTTCTTGCCTAAGCTGCCCTTGTTCATTGCTGCCTTTCGAAAAACGGCTCTGATCCAGGACAATATGTCTGGTTGTTGAAGGGCTGCCAGAAGTAGTTGTTAGTTACAGTTAGGGCGCGTCCCTCATAGGATAGGTTGTCCACTCTGAGGTCTGATATCGAATAGGTCCATAATTTCCAGCTTGTTCCCAGGAGAAGCTCTCCCTTGCTCTTTTCTCTCTGTGTCTCTCTTCCTCCTCTCCTTCTTTCAGAGTCCTGTGAGAAACAGCAAGGTGAGTTAATTCCTGCTTTTGAAAAAAGTCTCCTTTCCTATTTCCCTGCTGAGCTGAATCGACCCATCGTCTGTGTTATGTCCACAAATTCTCTTTTCTTCAGAATATGTCTCTGAAATATATTGAAACTCGGGATTTATTGCGATACTTTTGAATTGTTCACATGAAGGCATCAGCTCAAATGCTAGCTGAGCTGATGTGGCACAAACAGTGCTGCTTCTGTGGTATCAGTTAGAGCTTTTCGGGCAAAGTTGACTGAACTGAAATCAAATAAATTCAAAGTAAATAAATATATAATTTATTTCTGTGAAACTAAATATAATAAATGAAGTGTTTTCTAAATATGCTGTATTTTCCGGTGCAGTGAGGAAAGATTGATACATTAGCAACAACCTGTATTATTTAAATCCAAAGCAGAATCCTAATGGATTTTAATTTATTTTTATTAAAGGTTCATCTTAAATAAATTAATTTGTGTCTGATTTGCTAAGACTGAATATGAATTATGATCCACAGCTCCTGTTAACATTTTATTGTGGATTTGTGCCCAGTGAACAGAAGAGTGATTTCAGGAAAAGTTGTGCAAAGTGTTTTTTTGTGTGTTTGTTTTAAAATTTGTTTTGCTTTTTTTTTTTTTTTTGCTTTTAATAAATCATGAAAAACTAATTTTAAAGCCATAAATTCTATGCATTATTAACGATTTGCCGAAACAAAATTAGTAACTGTTGCAGTTTTGTTTTTAGGCAGCGCGTTCCTTATTACACTTTATAATTAAGCTAATATATGTGAGAAATATACATTTAATTAATATAAATATATAACATTGTTAAAAAAAATTAATACTAATTTTAATCTTTTATTTATTTCTTATGTCTGTAATAAGAGGGGAGCACAAGCCAAATCCTGTCATATTTATATTCAAACTATAATATGCATTATAGTTATTATAATACACTATATACACGGAGCATTTTAAGTATTGGTAGATGAAGTATTATCAGTATTATCAAAGAAATGCTCACTGAAGAGTTTTTGCCTGTGAAGGTGACTTGTGGAAAAACTTGAACATGAACTTGATCTTTGGGAGCACATTGCTGGAAAAATATCCCCAATTCTGATATTTTTTCTTTTTTTTTATATAAAAAAAAAAGATATTCCCATGGTGTTTTTGAAAATGATATACCTGATTTGTGTTTCATTATGACTTATTATCGGCTTGCTTTTCCTGGAGGAGCAGGGTTAGGTAAGCTCAGCAGGGCAGCATGCTCTCACGTCTTTATTAATATAAAAGTGGACGTCGAAGGGCACGACAGAAGCAGTTTCTGAGCAAACTGCTCCTTTCTTGTCTTTCACAGTCAGCGACATCACAGTTATTTTTTTCGTTGCATAAAGAATATGAATACTGCGCATGTGTCGCGTCCACCATTTTATTGCACACGCACCCATTTTATGAACTTCAGTGATACTGCTCAATCATTTATTCAAGTTTTCCCGGACAGAAAGTGTTTTGGGCTGCGTGCGCTGCACCTTGCAGAGACAGCCTTCAATCCCCCGTCTGCGAGTGCATGAACGCCAAACAGAGAGAGAGAGAAAGTGGCGGTCACAGTCGACTGCCTAAGGTGACTGGTGGGGTCAAAGGTCAGGCCGTGTTAATACGATGTGATGTGCTGCCCTGGGACCTCGGTCCCACGAGGGATAACCCCCTAATCAGCATTAGTTAATGTGTTGGTAATCTTTACCTTCTTAAAGCAAACAACAGTGGAGCATTCAATGAGCTAGCTTGGCCTCCCATGTAACGCTTTTGACCTAGGGGTCATGGCCTTTGTTCCCTCCTCGATGGGGAGTGCCCTCAAAGGTCCTGGGTGTAATAGAGAAGTTGTTTAGACACGTGCAGGGTGTAAGCTAGACCACCTCATAGACCCTTCTCCTGGAGAGTATACTCTTCCCTCACATAGGAGGGACACTTTGTGGTCAGCTTTTATCCCCTTAAATAAGTCCATTAGAACAACCTTGTTTTTATGTGCCGCATATCATATCTAAGTGTTGCTGTTGTAGTGGTTGCTGACCAAGCATGCCCCCCCCCCCCCCCCCCACGCACACACACACACTTTCTAATGCCTCCTCGTTGTTTGTAAATGCCTAAGTGCAAACATTGTTTGTCTTTGCGGATTCCCTGCCCGGTGAGATTCCAGGTCACTCCTGCTATTCTCATTGTTTTATTGTTTTATGTAGCACTAGGAAGAAAACTCTGGAAAAACCATTTCTTTAACGTGAGCTCATCCAGTCCAACATTTGAACTCTCTGATACAATGTTCGCCCTCGCAAATGCTAACAGATGCCTCCCGAAAACACTTTAATATGTGTTTAATGTTTTCTTCTGAATGCAGTCAGCGGGCCGTTTATTCGAGCGCCGACAACCACAAAAAAAATCCGTATTCTTTTTAAAGAAGTTATGCAGATATGCGCAACATTTTTATCGTTATAGCATTTTTATATTGCAACCACTTAAATCACTTTTTTTTTTTTTTTTTTTTTTGCTGCGTAACGTTGTTACAAAGTCAAAGGAAATTCTATTACAAATTTCATTCGTGATCCGATGGCGATTAAATCAAGAAACGTAGTCACACGTTACAGTTTTTCTCCTACAAATTATTGTCAAATAATGTCAGGCAGAGTCTATAACATGGCGCCGTCTGCCATTTTGTTTCTCATTGCAGTATCAATTGGCCTGATCGACTGACTTTGTATCACACAGCTGCAGCAGCAGCAGCAGCCATGCGCTCCAGAAGGAAAGCCGCAGCTTTTCCCTGCCTTTTTCTTTTCGGTGTGGAAATGAAAGTGCAGCTGCACGTGTCGCTGTTAAGATTCGTGTAACCGGAATTTAGTTTTTGATCGTTTAATGTGGAAAAAAAGACAGTAGTAGTAGTAGTAGTAGTAGTAGTAAGAAGACGTACAAATAGAAAAGGTGGAAAGGCCACTCCTAGTTCGTGCCTGTCACTGGAACCTGATTTATATAGTCACTTTAAGTAATCTGAATTTGCTTCTGGAATCTGATAAATTACGACTGTGAAATGAAGACGTGACGGGTGATTGCGAAACGCGACAGAGGTACAATGTAGAGAAGCACAGCGGCAAGAGCTGGCAGCAGTCCCAAAACCAAAACTGTATCCTCAAATGAACTTTATGTCATGCAGAATGCACACTAAGCATAAATCCGCAGAGCGTGCTTCACTCCAACTAATAACTGATAGTCCGTGGAGTTCTAACATGTGCTGGTCAAACAATCTTAACGTATACCCGAGATGTCTTTATACATTGAAGCCATAATGAAGTCATGGGTTTCTCAATTGGTTAAAATGCATGGCGAGATGTGACGTATAACTGAACCCCTTCTAATAGGATTCTATAGCTCCTGCCAGAGTAGATGACTGAACTGAGCTAGTGTCTCATTTAGGGGAAGGGGGGGAAAAAAGAAGAAAAGAACAAATAAATTGCAAAGCGGCCTTTTCCTGCTCTTTGCTAGTGTAAATAACGCCGCCGTTTTCCTCTCACTGTCTTTGGCCATGTGTGTTTTTACTAAAAACCCGTCTAGCGAAGAGGAGTGCGGGGAGAGAGAGCAGCATTCTGTGCAGTCCAGTCTGCGCTGCTGTGAGGAAGAGAGCCGCAGAGGAACGGGGTGGTGGCCGTGCAGTGAAAGCAGCCCTCACAAACTGTGCAGCCTGAAGCGCTAGCAGCCATGTTAAACAAGTCTCCGTGAGCTTGAGCCCCACCGGTATATCAGTGCTCTCCAAAACCAACAGAACTTTTTCACAGAGTAAAAGTAAGAAAAGTTTAACCCCCACCTTTTTTTTCTCTCATTGTCTCTGCTAGGCATGAAGTCCCCTCTTTAACTCAGCAGTTTATAAAGCAGAAATGAAATAAAAAACAAAAACAAAAATAGCTCCTCAGTAATAGATACACTTTACATATCTCCTTCCTCCTTTCCTTCCCTTATAGAGCTCCTAGTTCAAGGCCGAGGGGGGGAAAAAGTTAAAGCCACGAGGTCTGCCTTTGCAGTTTTTAGAACCAGAGCCAAAAGAGGCAGGAAGTTGTTGTACAATAGCGTTACAGTAATCTGCCTCAAATGGAAAAAGCCAAATGCTGATCGCAGAGTGGAGAAGGTGGCAGAACAGACAGAAAGAGGGAGGGAGGGACAGGCTGGGAGAGAAAGAGCGCTAGCGTGTGAGAGCAAAGCATAATCAATACAATCTAAGATGGTGGAAACAGCCCTTCTCTTTAGGTCCCCCCCTTCTAGTTCCCTCTGAGGCTCGCTCACGCTCCATGTAAATCTGTGCGAGAAATTGGTTCAGACGAAATGTGTAGACCATTATGGTTTCGTTCTCTTTTTTCTTTCATTCTCCGTTTTACACAAGACAAATCAGCATCTCTGGGGCTTTCACTAAATGTTCTCTGAACTGTTGAACGCTGAATGCCGGGCAAGTGGCAGCTGTTTTTCCTCGAGGAAAAGCAGCGGAGTCTCACCCAAAAATGCTTATCAGCCTTTTGACTTTGTGCCAAAATAGCTGCGAGGGTTCAGCTACAGCCTTCACTTTGTGACAGAGCCAGGGCGAGAAGGAGGGTCCTGGCCGCGCGTTCTTTGCCACATGTTACTGAAATTAACACTCTCCGTGCTTTTCTTTCTCAGTGTGTGCGCACGCGCGCGCGTGTGTGTGTGTGTGTGTGTGTGTGTGTGCAGTCTATTCTATCCATTCAGGCTGCTCGGGCATGCCAAAGAGTTAATGCACTCTTTGTCTTTCAGTGTGCACTTCCAGGTCTGTAAAGCTTCACTACGGTAAGAGATGAGGTTAATAATTCAAGGAGATCTCAGAAGTGTTGCATATTTCAAGGATCCTTCAGCGGGGCAGCCACTTCTGAATGAGTCTGTATTTTCCTGTTTTCCATGCTTTTCTTCTCACTAGTTGATATAGTTGCTGACGTACGTTATAGTGTATCCCAGTATGGCGTATGAGTGCAAGCACTGAGCCTGCGCACTGCTGGAGGAGTGGATTTCTGTGTCATTCTTCTTCCTCCACCCCTCCCACATTTAGTGCTTTCCACCCTCCCACTCTCCCTCGCTCTCTTTCCTTCTGTGTCTCCATCTCCCACCCATCTTATGCTCCCTTCCTCCCTCCCTCCCTCCCTCCCCAGGCCCCAGTGCAAATACAGTTCCTTGCCGTGTTGGACATGTGATGAAAAAGTGGCTGGTTCGCGCGCTCTGCTACACCTCCTATTTCATCATCAGCGAAGCTTTTCTGCCCTTCACTGTGCGCCTGTCTGTCTCCTCCTCTCGTCCTCTCTCTCTCCCCATCTTCTCTCCCTGTATCGGTTGCTCCCCTCTTTCTGCTACAGCCACACGCAAGGGGGAGACTTAAGCTCTGCGAGGGGAAAGAAAAAAAAAAAAGAAAAAAGTCTGCTGCTATTTCTACAGTCAGGGCCTCCCCGCAGCCCGCCCTTCCATAGACGGATCTTTTTTTTTTCACTCACTACTAGCTGGATTTTAACCCTCTGCCTCCAACTTGCTGCACAGCAGCTCTGCAAAACCTGGCAACAAGTGGCTTTTTGGGAGCCTTTTCTTACTTTTTGGCACATTGATTTTTGCATCGCTTTGGATTTTTGCGCTGTTTCTTCTGCTTTTCTCTGTCTTATTTTCTAAAAATGCTCCAGATCTTCCTGTTTTTTTTGTTTTGTTTTTTAAATTTTTATTAATTTTTTTGTTGCTGTTGTTTTTTTTTCCTCACTGGTTTCTAGTAGTGTTTATTCGGTTTCGCTCCTTTTGGATCGAAATTTGACAAGGTGGTGTTTCCTCCATCTGATGGGCCTTGTTTCACCTGGAATGCCAGGGCGCCATTTTTGACGGGTAACCTGCTTGTGGTGGGCTTGTGGTCTGGATGACCATGGATGACAGTCAGAGAGTGACCGGTGTCTCAGTGTGGTATACAAATGTGTCTTAAAGAAATGTTTCCTAACCCGCGCCAGTGACTGGCGCTAAGCACCGCACCTTGTTTGTATTTACTCTGCTTTTCCTTCTGTTTCCTTTCCATGTCCTCTCCTTCGCTGTCTCTCTGTGTCTCTTGCTCACTCTTGTTCTCTCTCTTTCACACCGACTCGCTCTCCTAACAGGGGGAATGAGTGGTGCGCTGAGCTGGAGCTCTTACTGGGACAGTTGCCAATTGCAAACAAAAGACATTAACAGGCAATAAGGGGGGGGGGGGTGTAATTGTGGAATTTCAAGTTGTTGCGGCAAAATGTCACCAGCAGCCGTGCATGTTGTGCCTCTACATGAGCAGTTTGTGTTGCTATTGTATTACATTATGAAGTAATAAAATGGATGTTGCGACTAAAGTGAAACAGAGGTTTGAATACTTTGCCTCACTTATTCTAGTGAAGGCATTTTATTTGAGAGGAGGGAGGGGGTAATGTGGGAGCGCAGCATATAGACTTCTGAATTATTCATGTGCTCAGCCAAGGCTGTGACTGGACTGGTTGTGCTATTTGCATGCATCAGACATGCTGTTTGTCTGTTTGCTAACATTCCTCATTCAAAGACTTGTTAACCAGCAGACGGGCTTAGCTAGAGCCTTGCAGACAGCCTCATGGCCTCCTATTGTTTCAGGCCTCACCAGGCCCGCACCCAGCTGGTGGCAGGCAAGCCGTGCTGCCCCGAGCTCTGGGTTGAGACTGTGGTTGAAAGAGGGGTCGAGCCTGGAGGTGAGACTGACGTGGGCACTGAGGCCGGAGCTGAGGCTGAGGCACTGTTCTGAACGGGCCAATCTGAGGGAAATCACTGGGTTATGCAAGAAGCACCAAACAGGAGCTTATGGCTTTCTCCTCTTCTTGACAGAGATGTGGATCAAAGCGGGAAGAGCTTCCAAAATTCACACCCCGACCGGACATTTACCATCTCTGCTCTCATAATTGGTGAGTAATTTCTGCTTTAATATATCCGTGGACGCACGGTTCCGATGTACTTCATCCACATGTTTACATTTTAAAGGCTCTCAGTGTTTCGCGGGAACAAAACATTTGATGCATTTGAGGTTCTTACGCAAAGTTTCTTTTCACCTGAGCTCGCGTTTATGCGTCTGAATCGAAAGCTCTGCACACACAATAGCGTTAGCATCTCTTCTCATAACCTCAAGAACATTTTTCCACAATAATTTTCAACAAACTCATTCATCGGGGGGGGGGGCACTTTGATTGTTGCCAGGATAATCCTACTTCATGGCAATCAGTGAGTGAGTGCAAGGCCACAGTTGTGGAGGTATTTCATATGAATGATACTGTCCGAGCTTAGAATGCACAGTATGAAGAGAAGCATGTGGTGCACTGAGTTTAATGTTTTCAAAAGTTTGGTAATTTTTGTGAGTATTTGTGGGGGGAAAAATGCTTTGACTTTGTGTTTTTGCAGTTAATATTTAGTAAGCTTATATTTTATTTAAGACTAGAGAATAAGTCTGAGTCCATCTCTTCGCCGTTTGTTTTCGTATACATAATTTTGTTAGTCTGACTTTTTTTTTTCTTTCGCTTTTGTGCATCTGGATCTATGCCTGACATATTTAAACACAGATTTTTATAAGACTCGTGCTTTTCATACGGGCGCTTTGCATACAACTACAGATGCTTTTGTTATTGTGTTTGTATTCATCGCCTTCTCTTCACTTGATGGAAAAACAAACCTGAATGAGCAATAAACTTGTTTGAGCCGTTGTGAAGCAGTTTAACAAAAGAGAATTTACACAAAAAAAAAGCGATTATGGATAAAGGTAGTTGGTGATGAAGATAATGGGAAATCTGTACTGCATAAATGTATTTTAGACATTGATAGAGTAAAGTACATTCCCAAGCCTAATTGGGGAAAAAAAACTGTATTTGCGGTAGTGCTTGAAAGTATAATCAAATTTGCAGTCAACCTGTTTTCTGATTTGTGGAATTTATTTGTAGTTTATTGACCAAAAATGTCCATATTTGGCACATATTGTGCTTTGGATTTCAGGTGTGTGGGGTTGACTGTGAGGTTTTCTCTAAAAAATGTACTTTTTTTGAAGGGCAAAGTCAAAATGATTTCGCTCAAAGCTTTCAAGAGTGAGGCTCACTTTTGCACGTGTAGCTTATTATGCTAATTCATATGAATGTAAGCTTTGCTTAACTAGCTGAACTAGCTGTGGACACTTGGCTTTGGCTGGAAGAGTATCTCGCTACTCCACCCCTGAGGCCTTTTTGGCACTGAATGGCAGGAGTCCAGTAGAAGGTTGCATGTTGAGAGGCAGATGGCCGGGTCGTGAGGGTTTTCAGCTTTTTCTCTCTTTGGAAAAGTGAACCTAACCAACACAACAGCCTGGTACAACCCACAGTGACGCAGTCTGTGCACTGAAGCAAACTTGCAGTTTATTGCATCTACACAGCACAGCTAGTAATGGGACACACACACACACACACACACACACACACACACACACACACACACACACACACACACACACACACACACAC
>JAVDPK010001867.1:534021-549237 GCA_034780415.1 Cichlasoma orientale
TGTGTGTGTGTGTGTGTGTGTGTGTGTGTGTGTGTGTGTGTGTGTGTGTGTGTGTGTGTGTGTGTGTGTGTTTACAGTAAGACAGGGATGCCTCTGCATGAGTGAGCATGTGTCTACTTGTTGCTGGATCATGTATTTGATTTTTTTTTTTTCATAAACTTTGTTTTCATCTCCATTTTTGGCTTCTTTCTTTTTTTTGTTTGTTTAATATCTTTGACAGCAAAACCACAAAGTGCCCTGTTATTATTCTTTGACTTTTGATGTGGCACAATAAACATTTTAATATATTTATAATTGGGACAATTCTCAGAATTGAGTTCATCATAATTACAGTTAATATTCATGTAGTTCTACCTGTTGACAAGTGTAAAAAAGCATTAAGCAATTGTTGTGTGAATTATTTGAATTTAATTTCCCCAAATTATAATTAGTATAGTAATTGTAAAAATAAATCATATGCGTGTAGGTAGAAAATTAGGATAATCTCTTTTTACACAGACATATTGCCACATGTCTGAATCATATTTAATTAAAAAAATTATATTTCACATCAGCATCAGCATGGAACACATGGAATTAAGAGTTTGGAAAAGCACACACACATATACACACACACACACACACATAGATAGGTAGATAGATAGATAATGTTCAGACCTCAGATGTTTTCATTTTTGTGCATTTTAATGCTCATGTGTGGTGTAGCAGCACTGCACAGACTGCTGTCTGAGTGTTTCAATTTGAGGTTTTGAGTATGTGGTTTAGGTCGTGTGCCAGTGCTCAGTGTATTCTTACTAGTGCAACACAGTGAAAATGAGTCATTCATGAGTACAACACAGGAATAAGCCACCAACACAGTGCTTCATTTGTTAAGTGGATAAATTGGTGTTTTAGATTATGTGATTTTGTTTCATTTATGAGCTTGCTGTGATGTTGTGAATTTCATCCAATTTCCTCCTGGCTAATATGAAATCCAGATTGGAGTGATGAATGGGGGCCAAGTCACCACTCACTGTAAATATATTTTTGTGACATAATAATGAAGCCTCTTTGAATTCGACTGCTAAAGCGGCTTCAGTGTGCACTTGAAAATACAATAAAATTGAGAAAGCCGGCATAATGGAAATTATATTGTGTGTCTGAGCTCTCTGGAGAGCCGTCAGGGTTTTGGGATTTTGTTGTCATACTCTGCTGTCTGGGCTGACTCTACAAAAATGCATGTAGCACTGTAAGTTTAATGTATTCACAAGTTCACTGTCATATTATTTGCTGTGTGTTTAATGAATGGAAATTATCCAGCATGTAATCAATGTTTATTATGTGATTAGATATTTGTTAAATGCATGTCTTTTGCTTTTAAAAAGACATTTGAATGTTTTATAAACTACCAGGCATCAGACATTTCACACAGAACTCTTTTTTTTGTAACAAAGTAACAAAAGTAGCCCATTTAGTCAATTGATGTGTAATTTTATGTAGATCTAAAATGTGCTCAAAGCATCAGCACATTGATCTATCATATATTTAGGTGCAGTATTCTTACTGAAGCAGTAACACTATGCAGCAGGTCTGCATAGTGTTACTGCAGCACATCTAAAGGTCAAGGTGAATGCATTTCTCTGTACCTATTTAGGCACTTCAGTATTTTAATTAGAAAAGTTATAAAATAAATAAATAAAGGTCCAATCGTAAATCTCATTTTAGTGCAGTCATGCCGGGTCTCTGTTTTAAAAGATGACCAGGCCCCCTGTTGCTCTCCTGAACGTGGAAGAGTTCATGAGTGGATCCACAGTGGCCACTACAGGCTGTGGCACATACAGGATCAGCGCTACAGTACAGAGGAAAGTAGGCCAGGCCCGAGTAGAAAGGAGAGGAGCTAGACAAAAAAATCACACAGAGACACATATACAAGCATTTTCAGTGTTGCGGTCAACCATATCACATGCTGGATCTCCTTTAAAAAACAACAACACTGCATAGATTCATACAAAAGTCATCTCTACACACCAGAAGTGTGTTGCGGTGTACTTATGTGGTTTTATTTTTATTATTGCTGTGTTTGGGTGTTTCACTAGTGCAGACGGTGTGTGTCAGTGTGTAGTCCTCAGGCAATAACACCGGGCAGGGCGTGAGGGCGGGACTCTATGAAAACATAGCGACCAGAAACACGTTCAGACTGATAACGCACGCTTTGCTGCGGTTTCTGGACCGAGTGCTCGTGTTTTCCCCCTTTTCTGTTTGTAAAGCATGAGCTGCAGCTGAATTCATGCAAAATCTGGCAATGCGCCACCTTTTTGACGGGTCGTGCAAGTACGTTTGCGTGTTTGTTTGAACTTTGCAATGTGAAAATGCCGCTTTAATTTCTCGAATTCGCTGCTTTCTTCACTTTTTAGTTTGCTCGATCACTGCTCCCTCTCTCTCTCTCTCTCTCTCTCTCTCTCTGTTTGCACGTTTACAAACAGTAGCCAGCTGCATATTACACTTTTAATAAGCAGTACAATTACAGGCACATTTGCTGATGCTCGTGCATACTTATTCCTGCAAAAAAAACCCTGCTTTTCCTCACCCGTCTCATCATACATGGAAGCCATTAGTCCATTACCCTGCTGACTACTGAGGACTGGACTTTTTTTTCCCCCCCCCTTCCTGTGTTAATCAGGATGTCAGCTGGGAGTGTCACATGTAATTTATCCACAAAACCACAGCAATTCTACAGAGACGGTAAGTACAGTCATAATGACATAATATTGGACTGGGAGAAAGTTTCAGGGCATGACAAAAGATTTAGATTTTCCTCCCCTGCACCTATCCCTCTTGTCTCCAGACATTCTGAAAAAGGACCTGTTCAGAATCCACATGGTTGCTTTACATCGTGAGCTCTTTGACTAAAGTCAGTGTGGTTTTTTTTGTTTTGGTTTTTTCCCTCAAGTTTATTTTTCCAAGGACAGTTTCGTTACATACTTGCTGGACAACTCTCACTCCTGAAAACTGAGCACTCTTCTCTCAGGAGAGTTTGTTAGCTCTTTGAGAGATTAAATATTTCAATATTTTAAATAATTCAAAAGCAACTCATTGTTTTCTTCTCCCGCCCTAATCAGTGTGTTTAAAATGTATTCAGGCCGCAGTCTGCAGCATCACGTGCGAGTGTCTCTCAGCACACATCATCGGGTCAGATACTTGTTTTATGTACCTGCCAGGCAAAGCGATATTCCAGATAATGCTGAGCTGCACCCACTCAGTTTTTCTTTTCCAGCACTCATATATTTCTTCAGCTTTTGGCCTCTGCTGTCGCCAAGGCAATTTAGTCAGAGAAAAACTGCAGAATCAGCAACCTTGTTCCACTTGGAGGTAAAATTGGAAGTGTTGAAAAGCTTCGCCTGCAACACTCCAACTATCAAAATACTGTAAATCCCTTCCTTCAGCTCACCTCCACTTCATCACTCTCATACTGTTCGTCACTGATGAGCTAAATTATGTTGGCTGCGTTTACTGTTGGCAGCATTTTGTGAAGTACGTTGGTTTGGGCTTTCTTTTTGCTGCTCGTTCTGGTTGACTACAGTTTCTGCTGACTTCTATTGTGTAATACAGCACATGATGTTTATGTTTATATACTCAGGTTTCCTTGCTTACTCTCACCAAAGGGTTTCAGGGTTTAGAGTGAAATACAACACAAGCCCTTCAAAACTTGAAAACATTTTTTTAATGTATAAATATATATAGTTTTCTTTCCATACTTGCAGCCATTCACATATATATATATATATATATATATATATTCTCATATAATGTTGGCTATCCCCTCTGCACATACTCAGCCAGGCTTCGTGAGTCATCAGCATGCATACACACACAAACAACATACCCACACTCACACACAGAGTGCAGTGGGTGCACAGCTCGGACATGAATCTCTCTCCATGGGCTGGAGGAGTTGGGTTACTCATGAGCCCATAAACATGTGCTGGCAACAGTCCAAGGCACTGCACTGTAATTACAAACGTTAGAAACAATATATAAAAGACCCTTCCCCAGCAAGGCCGTGCTTCGCGCTGCAATTAGCATCCATGTCCAGAATTATCACCCTTCAGCAGCTGCCACCACACTGAGTGGAAGCCTTTAATTGGCAGTGTCCTCCTGGGCCTGCAGAATCGTCCTGCTCCTCTTTATTCTCCTCTATGCTCAATTTTAATTTTTTTTGTTTTCTTTTGGGGTTTTTTTGACTTGTCATGACTACCTCTGTTGCCTTTCTTCCTGTTCCACCTCCACATGATGGCATCACATGCGTGCAAGCGCACGATGGCACGGGCGCACGTTAAAAGCTGCCTTGCACATTAACTCTGCGCAAGCCCGTACGTGCCCTCTCGCGTGAACTGAACATACTGCGCCGCATGTGTACAAAATTACTTATTATGCTCGCAAGTACACACAGATGCACCACTTCACCCACGCACATGACACTGTAGGCTTTCAGCAACACAGTATACCAAAGTGTGTACATGTATGCAGCGAGTGGGTGCTACCGGGCAAGGCCAGGACCACGGAGGAGCTCGTGTGTTGGTGTTGGGTGAGCATGCGGCAGTAAGAGTTGGCCGGTGTACAGGCCAGCAGAGAGGGTGCGGTGTGTTACATGTTTCACTAATGAGTTTCCTTGGCCAGGCAAAACTGTAGGGCAAGCTTATTAGTAAACAGGCTACAGAGAAAAGACCCTACAGCCCTCTGCTGCTGCTGCTGCTGCTGCTGCTGCTGCTCGCTAACTGATCAGGCTTTCTGTCTCTGCTTCTCTCAATTATTTCCCCCTTCCTCTCTGCTTATGTTGCTGTAAATTGTCTCTCCCTTCGACTCTATAATTCTCACTCCTGTTTTTTTTTTCTCCTCTCTGTCTTTCCTTCTTGTAGGCAGTAAGATGGGGGTTTGAGCTACAAGCACAAACAATTTTGGCCAAAGAGAGAAATTATGCAAACACAGGCTGGCGGTTGTAAGTACCATAATGTGTTGGAAATTGAATTTTTTTTTTTTTTTTTTTTGTATGTGATGATGTGTTGCGATGCCATTGTATTGTCTCGCATCTGCAATTAGATGCTGTGCAAGTTTCATTTGTTACATGCGTGGCACGTTGCTGCTTTGTCTCCATTTATTTTCTTTCTCTTTCTGAGACTTATTACGATGTGAGCCTGGAACAGATTAAATCATAATGGCTGGATATTGTGCCTTTATCCCTCTAGAAAGGCCAAGGTCCCAATGGCTTATTAGCACAGCGCATTAAGAAAGAAAAACAAAGATAATCTTTTGCACACATGCACAGAAAACACTTATCTTAACTGCCCACTAGGCAAAGTCTCGACTCTCTCATATGCCTGGTCCAAAAACTGTTAGAAAATGGCTTCCACTCTGTGCCTTCCAGCTCTCGGCTCCCCGCCGCCATTTTGTGTATCGCTGCCAAAGTAGTCAGGTAGCAGAGGAACACAGCAAAGTGGGAAAGAAAAAGTGGGTGCAACTGGATGCTGGGTTCAGAAAAACACTCTAATAAACTGTGAAAAGGTGTGCGATCTGAGGCTACGTAGCCCTCTAATGTGCACTGACAGGATCATTAACATGCCCGTTTCTTATGGGGAGATGTTTTAACTGTTGCTGGCTGATTAGATCAAAATCAAGCAGCCTCCACTCTGGACCATTTCCAGCTCCTCTTTTCGAAGCGCTGACCTTGGGTGGACACCATAAACAGTCCTCTTTTTTTTTCACTGGGGCAAATGTGCTGGCAGAGACCGCAGTCGTGTAGCACCCCTGTGCTCCCCTCCGACCCCTTTCTTCCAACATAACCTGCTTTCTTTACGTCCCTCGGAGCCAGGGTGCATGGATAAAGCTTTAACCTCTGCTTTTTAACCTGTCTCCACCCAGACCGCAGCGCACTGAGCTGTAGCTTCAACCCAAACTGTGCCTGTATTATATGCCCTTAGTAACCCCAGGCACCACCCTGCAGTCTATAGCTATAGTGACCAGCTGCCTGTAGCTCTGGAAATGCAGATGTTATTAAAATCCCTCTCTCATCTGCAGCCCACAGATACTATAGCAGGTGTTCAGTAGGTGTCTAAAGCTGCGTTCTACACGCTGAACTAAGGGGAAGAATATAAGTCTGGGGTTGGGAGAAAAATGATCATATATAATATAATTATTATAAAGGAATAAAAGCAGAAATTCTTCTGCTTGACCAACAAAAAAAACTTGCTACAGTTTGAAAGGTTGGATGAGCCTCATCACACCAGCTACCAGATGTTTGTTATATATGAAGACAGGTATTAATTTTCTTACTTTTGATGTATTTTAACGAACCGTTGCTGAGCCTGATGCTATTCCACAGAAGCACAGCAAACACCGGCTATACAGTATTACTGATGACCACAAAATATAGCTCGATGTCAGTCGCCGACACTTACTGAAGAGCCTGTATCAAAAAACGTGCTCATCAGGGTATATCTGGGTGCTGCATCTGTTAATAGCTTGAAGTGTTATAAAAAAAAAAAAACCTTTAGTGTATCAGTGTGTCTCTTTGCTGCCATGTAACTGATTTAGACACTAGGTGCAAAATATAGCAGAGATCCCTCTGGCAGTAAAACCTGGCCTATTTAGGCCTGTCACATACGAGCGCTCTATGAGACAGCCAGTCAGTCAGTGGCAGCTCAGAATGCACTCTGTCCCCTTTGACTGCTCACTCCTTAATCTGGCCATGTGCTTGCATATGGGACAGAGAGGCCTCCATATTGTGTTTGTACTATGAATTATGAATCCCGTTGCATAACCGTGGCCTGTTTCTAGGGCATATCACTACAACATCTACCCAGAGACCAAAGCATGAATACATTTACCCAGCCGAGACCTCTTGGAAATAATACTGTGAAGCTGGCCTGCCTGCATTTGTTTATGGTTATATAGAGCAGATGGCCATGCAACAGGGTCACATAGTCACACACTGGCTCCCTCGCTGGTACTGTCTCACACACACACACAAACACACACACACTCACACAGCCCTTATAGGCAGAAATGTAGCAATCTTCAAAGCGCTGAAGGGGATTGAAGCCAAAGAAATTCATTCATTCATTATTCTTCTATACCTCACTGTGGGGGTGGGGAGTATTAAAACCTGTTATCAGAGTACATAATTATATAATCCCCTTCATGCTGGCAGCTGTCCTGGAACTATAGGCACTGGCACTAAAAACTACTGCCAAATCAATGTTAACTATGGTTGTCTGTGCTGTATTTACAGCCTTTCAGTAGTGAGCCTGACTACATGCAGCTGTAGTCTGAGAGTAACCGGCTCTTCAAGGTTACAAACTGTGCAGATCCCTGTCTGCCTACGCTGGCCTGCTGTCTGTCAACTGAAGTTCATATCCACGGAGAAAGGTATTTGTCCAACCCTCTAAATATAGCTGGTGACAGATGCCGCTTGAAGGGGCACTGCCCATTTGAAAGGGGCCCTGCAAGCAGGCCAGCGCAGAACAGAGCATGTAGACGTGTCAGAGCTATAGACTTCCTCTAATAGAGGGAGGCCTTGTAGGTCACCAGCAGCCACATGGCAGCGCACGTTTCTCCAGAGCCCCTTAGAATGGCAGCACAAAGATGAAGCCTGTGACTTGTTGAATGAGCAAAAAAGGTGACGTTTATTGTATTTTTATTTATTTATTGAATTGAGTGTAGACATAATCCACTGAGGGAAGCTGACACAGTTCAAGCTGTCAAAGAGGTAGAAGTTTCTTGTGACCTGTGTGCATGAAAAATACCAGTGTCCTAAACAGAAGAAGCCAATCAAGCATGTGCGAAAGTCTCCTGACATAAAAATGCATGAAGTGTAGCTAAACGTCACCTCAACGTGGAATTTTGCGTTTCTACGCCACCCATCGAAAATAAAACCAAAAATCCACTTTTGAATAAATAATAAATTCTTGATATTAAGCGCCCTCTGTTTGATCGTCCCAAAATATCTTTGAGTAGTTTGAGCACTAACGTGTACAGTAAGTGAAAAATGTTAAAAGGCTCTGGGGTCCGGATATGCGATTGTCCGACACACCTGCTTTCAGGCTTTCTTCTCTGCGTAGACCCTTGTCTTGTTGTGCGTCCTGCAGCCTGTGTGCATATGGATGCAAATGTGCGGATGTTTCTTTGTGTTTGTGTGACTGTACACTGTGTGAGAGATGAGAAGCAGCTGGCAAGGTTGGGCTGAGTGGTCTGGGCAACCCCTGCTGCGTGCCCTGTCATTACGGTGATTGGGGTCGTTTTTTACCTCTAAAGATGGGGCCGCAGGGCCACGCTGGGATGAGCTAAGTCTGCCTAATCCAGCCCTCCTCACCTGGCATGTTTATGGCTCTGCTGGGGGATGGAGGGGCGGAGGGGGATAAGTCAGTGGGGCCAGTTCATCTCACAGTCTAACAGGCAGACACACATATTAAGCACACTGGCGTGAGTACATTCACACTCGCACGTGTATAGATTTGTTCAACTGCATGCACAAACACCACACACGTTCAAGTGCATAGAGTGCACATGCACTCATGTATGCTTACAGCATCACACACATGCACACACTGTACATTCAGATGCATTCATATGAACTATTAACTCCCTCTTCTTCCACTCGCCTCACACACACTTGCACAAGGTTTGCAAGCTCAGTATCTGCCTCATACAGAGGTGACGGGGAGGTCAGCCTGTCTGACTTTGAGCAGAATCCCCCTGTGGCTTGCCCCAGCCATTCCCCCTGGCATGTGTAACAGGACCTGCCCATGCAGCCTCTCCTCTTCCCCCCACTCCTGTCCTCCTCCTCCTCCTGCTGCCTGCCCCTTGGCCCTGGTATAAATAGATGGGTCATGCCTGCTGTGCTACCCGGACAGAAGTAAAGGGGGGGGAATGAATATTCCACCCTGTCTATCTGGATTCCTCTTGTCTGCACCATGTTTGCTCTAGCAGGACATACATCTAGATAAAGACAAGCGAGAAACAGGTATTCCTGAACACATCTCTGCTATAAGAGACCGCACATCTTACCTGTGGATGGGCGTACTCGCAAAACTGAACTGTGAGCACCTATCAAGCACCTATCACCTGACTGGGGAGGAAGTTTTTTTTTCTTAAAAGACCCCCCACTTAAGTGCTTAAAAAATGAAGAGTGAGTTACAGTCAGTATAGTGACTATCTTTTAACCCTGAATATCTTTTTTTGTATTTTTTTTTTCCATATCAGGATTTTTATACATGTATAAGACCCTCCAATGGTGTAGTGGTTAACACGTTTGCTTGCTAAGTGAAAGGGCACTGGTTCAATTCCAGCTGGGGATATGCATCCCCTTTGGGCTTGTGTCAGGAAGGGCATCTGGTGTCAGACTCTGACAGATCGAGCATGTGGAGCTACCTGCTTTGGTGACCCCTTGTGGCAAGGGAGCTTTTTTTTTTAATACGTGAAGGTGGGCCTGGAAGTTCTTGGTAAACGGATGTTTAAAAGAATGGTATTGAAAACTTTCAATATAGAGGAAGCTGTAATTGTGTGATTAAATGCTACTATTTAAGTAGTTGTGTGGTTTCAAATTTGTGCGCTTGATATTTTGCAATACCCTGTCATAGTCGCAAATCTGGTTAGCTTGTCTCGGTCACTGCATATACAGCATGGGCATTGTAAACGTTTTTGCCATTTTGGGTCAATTTTTTTGTCCCTACAGGCACAATATGCACATATGTGTCCCCTGTGGCTAATTGCTGGACTTTAGTGAACGTTGTAGACCCTTTGAGTGCCAAAAATATCCCCTTGCAGTAAAAACTACATTGCCACTACTACTGCACGCTCACCTCTAGATTTTAGGGTGCAATATCAGAAGTCAGTCTAAAAGTGCAATACCGGATCTCAAGGACTGTCTTGGTAAAATTACGATTAAATTAATGGTAAATGTAATCAGACCCACAGCTGTACAAAACTAAACAATTAATATATTGAATTATTATTTTAAAAAATGAACATAGTGGATATGTGTAATTAGCAGGAATACTGAGGGTCTGGGGTTGCATATCGCATTAAAATATCTTTTTCTTTTTTTTTTTTAATTATCACCAACTCACTGACCTTAAACCCCCCACAGAACCTCGAAGATCAAGTTACAAGGTTACAGTGCTCCACCTCACTGTCACTGCAGCTAAACTCTACTTCAGTATAAACTGACTGGCAATCTAGCACTTAAGAGTCAAGTGTGATTAAATTAAAGTGACTTTTTAAGCAGTGCCTAGCTTTTCTGTGAACACTGTGAAGATGTGATTAGGTAAATCAATAAAAACGTTTTACCTTACTTCCTTTTGCCACATTTGTACGCATGTATTTGAAACTGCGTCCTTATGTACGTGTATTTGGTTATGCATTCTCCCGTGCGTGCATATATGCATTTTTGGGGGGCATTATGAGGCAGTGAGGTACCAAAAGCAGGACTTGAGCTAAGTGCGGTGTGAGGCTGAAGCGGTGCATCACTTATAGATATTCCTCTTAGAAGACAATGCTTGCTGAGTTCTGGTGGACGATTGTATAGCTGTGGTAAAAAGCTCTAAACAAGTGTGCAACATGCGTACAGTCCTTTGTGTGTGCGTGTGTATATATGCTTGTATTTCATATTGGTTCTCTACAGTACGTGTGTGTGGGTGTGATTGTGAATATTTTCCTGTCATTGGATGATAGCAACTGGCTCTGGCTTTACTTGAAAGCGATAGCCTTCCTGGACTAGCACTCTATTGGTCAGGACCCCAGCTCACATACTATATTAGATTAAAGTATGTTTAATTAGTGGACAATGTGCCTTGACCCCACCTTGTGAAGTCTGGGCCCCACGCCACCGAGCTCTTTGCAGGACTCCACAGTGAAGGGAGTTGCATGCTTTAGCATACAGTTTTCTGTATGTAGTGACTGATTTAGCACTTAAAATGACTGCATGCTGAGTTCTGTAATGGTACTTATTTAAAGCTCAGGCCTTCTGCAAAGCAGCGATCTAATGCATCCAGAACGTGTGAATTTAAGTGCAGTCGATCATAAGTAAACGAAGTCCATGTAAATTATTTGCGGCTCTGCTTTTCATCATTACATGTGTGTGCACACGTATATGTGTGCTAACTGTAGGTTGCCATATTTCTTCTGTCAGGTTGTTCCTGTCTGTAAAATGTCTGTTTGCTCCTTGTGTATCTGTTATACTGTACAGGTGTGTGCCTGCGCATGCTTACAACCCACAGCTCTGTGGTGTAAGTAAGGCAGTATTGAATAATGCAGAGAGCCTCAGACTCACCACTGAGCAGACACAATGGGGCCTCTCAGCTCAAGACATACTGCTCTGTGTTGTGCTTTGCTGTGCGTTCCTGTCTTCTCCGTACAGTAGATTATATACAGTAATCAGCCGATTGTATGGCAGCTGGCCATGCAGAATGGTGTGGTTTTATCAAAGAACGCATGAGTATAAGCCATACTGTAAATAAACACAACCCCATATGCAAATTGCAAGCAAACCCAGACGTGTCTTCACCCAAAAGTCCAAAATTCGGTGTTTGAACAGAGCGGAGTGTTTGCAATTGATCTCACATATGTCAAATCTAAAAGTCATCATGCTGGAGTATTTTTCTGTTTCCCCTTTGTCTTTGTTACAGACGTAACAGATTTCCCCTCTCGGGTTTTTCCACATGGAGACTACCTGACATGCTGCTGAAACCGTGATGGAGGGAGGAGGTTATAGGCCAGTGGGCCCCCACTCACCCACCCACCCACCCACCCCTTCCAGCCCCTCTCCTCGAAGCATGTTATATAGCAGGTGAGAAACATTAACAGAGGCAGCAGCTGCAGCCCTCTGCTCCACACATGTGGGCCGCGATGTGAGCTAGCTTGAGCGCTCCCACTCTCAACTCTGGTCAGTTAATGTTGTCACAGAAAACAGTGCTGACAAACTGTGAACAGCAGAGGTGGTTATGTGGATCATTCTCTGTTTATTTTTACAATTGAACAATGATCTTAATAATATAAAAGTTGCCAAAATTTGAGCCAAAACCAATCTACTTGCTTATTTCTCACAGTAATCGTGAGAAATAAGCAAGCTTCTCTGGCCCCGCCCACCCTAGCTTCTAAAAGGTACGTGATATTTGTGAATATGATAATATATTTAATATTTTTCAGGTTAGAGTTGTTTACTGGTTAAATTATGGAAATATTTTGGCTATGCAAATTTCTTGAGACATGTGTGCCTTGTTGGATCATTTGAATTCCCCCTCAGCTTGGGCCATGAACTGGGAGACCCAGTTGTCACATTGTGTTCTGAACACACAGACTTTGGTCACAGCGGTGAGGTGTCCCAGAGGAGAGTGGCATGTTTCTGTGAATCATAACCGCTGTTCTGTGTTCAGTGAGCTGTGTCGAAGCGGATTACCTGCATGAACGGGGACCTGAAAGGACTTTGTTTTTAAAGACTGTCCTTTGGGGTGAGGTAGTAGGTTGTATAGTTTTAGGGTCATACCCTTCCTGTCAGATAACTATACAACTTACTGTCTTTCCTGAAGTGGCTGTAATGTCGTCAGATCTCGCTGCTGGAGCGCGTGGATCCAGATCAGCCCACTGATTTCTAACAGCGTTTGATTGCAGTGAGTCATTGGTGATTGTAGCCACTTTATGTTGGTTATTTTCCATTTTTCTTCATTTTCATTGATGTTTAGGAATTGATTGTCAATAAAATATGACTGTGTTTTCATTGTAAGTGTTCATTCTTTTTGTATAAAACACAACATCAAAAAAAAAATCATATATCAACAAACACTTTAACACTATGTAATCTTTTACAAAAGTTGCTCCTATTTAACCTCCATTCTCTTTCTTTTGTTTCTTTGGACTTATGAAAAAAAATCATCACAATATTGGTTTTTTTTAGTCATTAAAACTTGACAAAAATTGTAGTTTTTGCTTTTATATAGGTTATATGGTTTTTGTCAAATTATTTCTATACAATTGAATAAATATATATTTATTTGCTAAAAGAAAAGGCGCAGATTGCAGATGTGATCATAATGCTGCGTATCACACCAAAGTCTTTATCCAACCTGTAGGACCTTTCTGATGTTCGTACGGGGTGAGGTAGTAGGTTGTGTGGTTTCAGGGTAGTGATTTTGCCCAATCAGGAGATAACTATACAACCTACTGCCTTCCCTGAAGGGCAGCAATACTTCACCATTCAGACATCAGGAAGCATTTTGTTCATACCAGTAGAAAAACTTCATTTATTTACAAACTAAACTAAATGAATCATTTAAGTCTAAGCCATTTATCCCAGGAAACAGATGTCACATCAGACTATAGCAGCACGGAGAGCCAGCAGGTAAAGTCTGTTCAGTAAGGAACTTGTCTTTGATTCCGATTTTTTTATTTTTGCTTCAAAAATAATAATAAAAAATAAGGTGATTCATCATTTTCTCTTTGGTTGTTCTGTTCTTTGATTTGTTCTTTCATCAGGTGTTTCAAACTTTGTGAAGCTCATTGGTTTCCAAAATATCTCCCTGTGGTAATGTTTACTATACACTTTACATTTGGTGCGTGGAAAAAAGCCAGAACTTATTCCAAACTGTGCAAACAGGGCATTCATGGATCATCACTGCTCTGTTCTGACCCCTTTATCTAGTCTGCTGGTCTGTACTGAGCAGTCCCAAATATTGGAACTACGGATCAGGCCTGGGATCAGTTAGGGGCCTAGACATGTTCTAAATTAGCAGCTCATAAGAGATGGAAAGAAGAGCAATGGCGCTATAGTGAGGCTGTAGCATATGGCAATGGATGGCGTTTAGAGTTCTCTCTTTCTGGCCAGCAGCACATATAAATACACACACACACACAGATGGATAACAAGGTGAGTGCCAGCCAGTATCCCAACATGGGCATTAGACATACCTCACTGTCTGAGACTGCAGCCCTGTATCTCATATCAAGGTCAGGCTTGAGGTTATCACTTACACTGAGAGCTCCTGCTGTATTTTCAGGCAGTTGTCACATGAGCAATGACAGCTTTGTGTGAGGAGTCACTATTTTTGATTTTTAACATAATACGTGCAGACGCTAAAACTCTGCTGTGAGCAGTCACGCCGCCTCTGTTAGGACTCACCTGTTTATCATCTTGTATGTCACGATTTTACACACATCAGTCATTATAAACCATGCCGAGCATCTTGCACATCCACCAGATGTCTCTTGACACAAAGCGGGGAATCGTTTGACAGCACACCGCTGGAGTAACACTGTTCAGAGCTGTAACGTTGCAGTGTGGGAAGAAATCTGCCACAGTCCTGTATTATATGTGTCTAGACCAGTGTTGGGTGTATTTGTATGTGCGCTGCACCCACTGGGTAGCTGTATCCCTGCCAGCCAACAGGCTGAATTGATTTGAGCCTTGGCCATGGTGATGGAGCAAAGGGAGCTGAATACTAAGCCTGATGAGACAATGCCTCTGTGTGCATCCTGTCTCTTGGGTTGCATCTCTAAAGGCCATCCTCCATCCTTCATCTCCTCCTGCTTTGCCACTTCACCAAGAACATTACAAAAAGCTTTGAAATCCACTTTGGGATACATCCCCCACCCCCCCCCCCCCCACCAATGCAATAAGGAACTAATGAAATGCTTGTAAGACTCAGGGTGACACATATGAGTCAGAATTCAATAATATACTGTTGCTTTATCCAAAGTTGCCAGGAATTTGAAAAGAATAACACTCACAGCAGTGCTTTTATAAGCCTGTGTATGATGTCATGCCTGTATAAATGGAATGGTGTTATTGATTGAATGTAAGTGGATAGGATTGAAAGCTCTGTGTGGGCAGGTCCTGCAAATAAACCGCTGAGCATTTGCTGAAATGAAGGGAAGCTAAGCGTGGTTCAAAATAGCTTCAGCCACATTAATATGTGAGGATAAAATGCAGCGTTCAGTTTGAAATGTTGGGCAAGGAAATTAGATCATTTTGTTTACATTTCTATATTTTCTGCATACAGAATTCATTTTAATTAATCACATTTAACACTGACGCCACCAGTTAAGTGGCCGCTCTCACTTTTTAAAGACGTGGCAAAAGCGCCACCTAGTGGATTCTCATTCATCAATCGTGTACATCTGTCACGGTTCCTCGCTGTGGCAGCAGGCAGGAAGGAGGACCCCAAAAATAGGACACCACACACGGACGTAGAG
>JAVDPK010001868.1:0-14958 GCA_034780415.1 Cichlasoma orientale
GTGTGTGTGTGTGTGTGTGTGTGTGTGTGTGTGTGTGTGTGTGTGTGTGTGTGTGTGTGTGTGCGCGCGCGTGCGCGTGTGCGTGTGTGTGTGTGTGCGTGTGCGTGCGCGTGCGTGTGCGAGAGAGAGAGAGAGAGAGAGAGAACACTAAGGGTCTTTCATGAGATTTGTAGGTTGGCTTGTGCTTTTAAGGCAGAAACTTGGATGCGCACACTCACACACACAAAGCTCTGTGGGGTGCACATAAAAGACCAAAACTGTTTTCAGAAGCTTTATGAAAATGTGAATAGATAGAATTTCCCCTTTGAAAGTATTGTGTGTTTTCAGCACACTGAGTCAAAGGTAATTGCATTAATAAGGTGACATTTTTAATCTAAACTGTCTGTGAATCTTAATGCTTTATGCACCAGCTTTCCACTTTATGAATTTCATTTATAGACGGAAGGATAGTGAAATATTAGACCTTGAGGCAAGTTTGACCAAGACTACATTTTTTAAATGAAGAAAAATAGAACGAGTCATAAAATTGCACTGTGATGTGTTATTTTTTTTAATATGTTGAACGTTTTGAATTTTTGTTCCACAGATTCACCGTTATACAGTCCCTGTGACTGCTCCCAAACACTCACTAAACATGTTATCCAAAACATTTCACAGTGAGTGGGAAAGTAATTTTCCCACATCAGTAAATGGCACTTTCCTAAGGTTCAAACCTTTTTTTAAATTTCAAATGTTGCCAGTATACTAACTTCTGGTCTGTGCTGAGGCAAATCACAGTGTACTAGAGGAGCTCGTATCCCTGGGATGGCTTAAAAACAATGAAACAATTTAGAAGAATCTCCCTGTAATGTGTTCTATACAAACTTAAGCCATAACCCACAATTGAATTTCTGCCATATTTATGTGATAAATGCCACAGCTTAAATAAGGCCTGCCCTTAATTTAAATTTATCACAATATATTCTCTCTTCATTGCTTTATAGATCAACTGACTTATTCAAAACAATACCACCCAGTAGACATCTGATTCCTTCTTAAATTTCCACACATCATTTTCTACCACTTAATATTCTAAGCTGAGATACCCAGACCTCCCTTGCAGCAGCCAAAACCCTCCAGCTCTTCCATGTAGATACAAAGGCATTCCCGAGCTGAGACATAACCTTATCAGGATATCCTGGGTCTGCCCTGCTCTCCTGCTGGTTGGACATGCCCAAAACACCTTATCTAGTGGGCGTGCACAAGACATCATAATCAGTTTCTGAATCAGCAGAAATGGCTCAGTTCAGTGTGCACGTGCAATCTTTGTACTCTGAGCCTTTTCCCAAAATGATTCTAATTCTAGAAGAAACTTTTGACTGGTACTCTATGTCTCAGCAGTGTGTGTGTGTGCGCACATCTCAAAGGCTTCTTAATATAATGTGTATCTGTGTCTCTACAGTGAACATGAATTTTGCTTTACTTTTCCTAACGAGCACCACCCACAGCTACGTCTTTTATCCCTGTGTGTGTGTTCCTGTGTGTGTCAAATGCAATGACCTATAACACCAGTGATACAACACTACTGTGCATACACATACACAGATTCAGATGTTACACCAGTAACACAGTTACACAGTACCTGTCAGGGTTGGTTGTGTGGTGGGCAGAGTAGAACCAAAGCGCAGGACTCAGGAAACTGGACATGAAATTAACACTCAGCTTTATTTGCTGGCAAACCTCTAACTTAAAGTAACAGTAATCGGGTCAGGAGCTAAACAAACTGGGGACTAGGGCTCGAAAGGAAAACGCACAAACAGGAGAACACGCACAGCAAGCAGGCAGCTATCGACAAGGACACGGCAAAGAACAGGGGGAGGACACGTGAGGTAATCAGGGAGATAGGACACACCAGGGAGCACAGCTGAACTGATTCTAACACGACAGAGGAAGCAAAACTGAATACAAAACACACAATACAAACGAGTGCCAAAGTAAAACAGGAAACAGACATGGAAACAGAAACGCAGACTTGGCACAACACAGGAAAGGCAAACACACTGAGGAAGGGAACATGTACATTAGAGGAACACAGAGACAAAGACACGGGGACACAGCTGTGGAGACAGGAACATTCAGGAAATACTATAAACAGAACCCATGAACAGAACTAAAGAAGAATCAAAACGAAAGGAATATAAATATAAAGAAATAAACCAGGAACTGTGATACAGAGACATTTCAAGACCCAGACCCAGGGACCATGACACACAGAACTATTAAAGTCAGTGGAGCTACATTAGACAATGATAGTCAGCAGCTCTGTACTTGAGCTGCTGTAACGCGCAAATTTCCCCATCATGGGCTCATTAAAGTTTTATCTTGTATCATCTTATGGGAATTTTTGACCATTCTTCCAGAAGCACCTTTGCGAGGTCAGACACTGATGTTGGAGAGAAGGCCTGGCTCACAGTCTCCGCTCTAATTCATCCTAAAGATGTTCTATCAGGTCGAGGTCAGGACTCTGTGCAGGCCAGTCAACTTCTTCCACACCAAACTGGCTCATCCATGTCTTTATGGAGCTTCTTTGTGCACTGGTGTGCAGACATGTTGGAACAAGAAGGGGCCATCCCCAAACTGTTCCCACAAAGTTGGGAGCATGAAATTGTCCTAAATGTCTTGGTATGTTGAAGAATTAAGAGTTCCTTTCACTGGAACTAAGGGCCCGAGCCCAACGCCTGAAAAACACCCCCACACCATAACCCCTCCTCCACCAAACCTTACACTTGACACAATGCAGTCAGACAGGTACCGTTCTCCTGGCAACCACTAAACCCAGACTCATCCATCAGATTAGCAGATGGAGAAGCGTGATTCATCCCTCCAGAGAACACGTCTCCACTGCTCTAGAGTCCAGTGGCGGCGTGCTTTACACCACTGCATCCGACGCTTTGCATTGAGCTTGGTGATGTAAGGCTTGGATGCAGCTGCCATGGAAACCCATTCCATGAAGCTCTCTACACACTGTTCCTGAGCTGATCTGAAGGCCACATGAAGTTTGGTCTGTAGTGATTGACTCTGCAGAAAGTTGGTGACCTCTGTGCTCTATGACCCTCAGCATCCGCTGACCCCACTTCGTGGCTGAGTTGCTGTCATTCCCAATCACTTCCACTTTGTTATAATCCCACTAACAGCTGACTGTGGAGTAGTGAGGAAAATTCACAACTGAACTTATTGCACAGGTATCATCCTATCACAGTACCACGCTGGAATTCACTGAGCTCCTGAGAGCGAGCCATTCTCTCACAAATGTTTGTCGAAGCAGTCTGCGTGTCTAGGTGCTTGGTTTATACACCTGTGGCTGTGGAAGTGACTGGAACACCTGAATTCAATGATCTGGATGGGTGAACGAATACTTTTGGCAACATACGTAGTGTACATTAAAACAGATGGATCGCACGACACATGCACTACAATCCAAAGAACTGTTCCGATTTTTGTCACATAAAAATGACACAGAAAGCATACATATTGTATGTGTGTTAATATGTTGTGTGTTCACTTGCACTTTATGTGCTGGTGTCTTATATTGTGTGGGTATGAGTCTGTCTTACACTCTTTTCCTGTGTTTGTTTTACACTGTTCCAACTTAACAAATCTGTTAATTTGACTGCAAGCACCACCTCCCTCATCTAAAGGAACAATTAAATCTCATATAGATTACAGTGACACACACACACACACACACACACACACACACAGTAAACAAGGGGATTTCTTTTTGGGGTTTTTTTCAGAAAGATCTGAAGAAACAAGTACAGCGATAAACAGAAGAAGCAGAGGTGATGAAGAGTCCTAGATAGAAGAGGAGTGAAAGAACGTGATCTAAACAATAGTGAACGAAGGGTGTACGCTGAAGAAGGTGCAAAACAAAAAAAAGGGTAAGCAATAGAGATTGAGAGATGGTAATGATCAAGAGTTCAAGCTAATGAGTGAGATGAAAATGGAGAAAGAAACAGCTGAGAAAGAGAGTGAGTGGGAGGATCATGGTTGAGCTGGAGACTGAAGAGCGGGTTTAAAATGCCAGGAGACAGTGTGCGGTAAATAAAAAGCTCTTTATGGCCAGCTGGGCGATTTAGTGGATTATCCCTTTACAAAGGTCAACGCTGGTTTGGAGCGTGACCAAAACAACAACAGAATGAAAGAAGAACAAAAAACAAATCTAAAACAAAACCTTCTGACTCCGACTGGAGCTGTAAATGGCACCAGCAGTAAGCAAATATGACAACAGCAGCAGCAGCAGCTTAACAGACAGCTTAACATCATAAACAGAAAAAATACACTGAAAGCAAAGAAAATGAAAAAGCTTAAAACATTAAAGTCGGCCGAAAAAAAAAAAAAAACTTCTGCTGCAGATAAAGATGGACATTAATGCAGTAACAAAATTAGAACACGTGAAGGATATGTTGGTAAAAACCAAACAAGAATCAGAATTTGAATCAAAAATTTGGACCAGCATTGCTTTAAAAATTTGGTTTTACAGAAAGAAACTATTCAAAAAGTTGTGTCATACAATAAAGCAGCTTGTAATTTTAATGATTGTAATGATTACAATAGGTATTTAATTTTTATTTATTTATTTTTGCTTCTAACATGATATGATCAAAAGTATCCACTCAAACATATAAAAGGTGAGTTTTCTTCTAAACAAGTATTAAATGCATTTTGTTCTTCTGCAAAACATTTGCTGAAGAAAGTTCACTAAAACTCTACTAGCGGTCATAAATGCCTGAATGTAACATTAAGCTGATTTCAGCAGCAGATACCGAAGTTAAAGAATAATGGGGCTAACGCAGGGTGACTGTAATTGTTTTATTTGCATTTTTATATAGGTTGCATGTAATTTTTAGTCTATCATACTGTCAGTCCAATGTTGCTGAAATTTACTTAAGTTTAAATTATGAGAGATGTTCAGTCAGGGTCTCAGATTAGAGATAAACAGGTGTGAAATCACTGCCTACTGACAAACCTAATGTCTGGAAAACAGCAGCACCAATTCTGGAGATCCCACAAACCAGGCCACACCACCATGAGAAAAAGGGAGAGGCACACAAATTTCAATTACAAATGTTTAAATAAAAGAATCAATAAAAGAACTTAAGCTAACCATGGTGTGTGTAGTCAGTATGATCAGTGATGTAAGTGGGTGCATCAGTGAAGAGATAGCGTATGCAATGCTGTTTATTGCAAGAAAACAAATCAAGGGCCAACTAAAATTCAAAAAGGTGTTTCAGGGAGGAAAGCCACCAGGAGCTAAGCTCTAAAGGCTTTTGTAGGACACTGGCACACTGGGCCCAGGTGCTGAAAGTGCGACTGGAAAAAAGCCACACCACCTCTCCAATGCCTGCATGAAAGAATTGCCGTAGACCAGCTGAAAGGAAAGCAGGAGTAGGTTGGTCATCACAGCTGCAAACAACTTATAACAATTTTATTTTTCCATAAGCACGAATATGATCCTAATTCAGGACACCTATTTGTACTTGCTGACCTTATATCAAATTTGCATGCAGACTAAGCCTACATTTCTTCATTCACTCAGACATTCAAACGTCCCATCTGCGTTTGCAGTGATGCTGTGCTGATCTGTTGTGGTGAAAAGAGAGCTGAGCATAAAAGCGTAGCTGTAAATTTTGCCGATCTACACTCACCCTCTAAGCTCTGGGTAGTGACCAAAAGAATTGGAGAATTAAGAATTTCAGAGAAATTAGCTTCCTCTGAAAGGTGGCTGGTCTCACACAGAGATAGGGTGAGGAGTTCACTCATTTGGGAGGGACTGAGAGCAGAGCTGCTACTCCTCCGCATAGAAAGGAGCCAGCTGAGGTGGTTCAGTTATCTCACTAGGATGCCTCCTAGGCATCTCCTGGGTGAGGGGCTATAGGTGCGTCCTACTGGGAGAAGGCCCCAGGGTACACGCCAGAGAGATTACTTCTCTTGGCTGTCCTGGGAATGCCTCAGTGTTCCCCTGGATGAGCTGGAGGAGGTGGTTGGGGAGAGGGAGGTCTGGGTTTATCTGCTTAGACTGCTGCCCCCACGACCCAAACCCGGGGGAAACCCTGGGTTAAATTAGTGATTTGATAACATGTTGTAGCACAGGGCCCTGGGCTCGATTCTGTACAAAATATATATATATAAATAAATGAAACTGTACGAGCTAAAACAACTCAAGTTTGGGTGCTATGTCAACTCTCTGGTTGAACTTTGGTAGGATTTTGGATGTTGCTTTGGAAGTTTTGAAGGACAGCAGGGCTTGAAAGAACAATTTATCCGAGATAAGGTTGTGCTAAGGAGAAGAAAGGGAAAAGGAGGTTAAGGATTGAAGTAGAGGAGGATCAGTGAACACATTTTAATCAGAGCTAAATGAGAGGGAATGAGTGGGCAATAAGGGAGGAAACGAAATGGGATTAAAGCAGAGAGCGACAGCATGAGAGGAGAGACAGAGGCGGGTCATTAAGAAGTCTCTAGTGGAATAAAATGAGGCATTATCATTTTAATGCATGAGTTAATATCACTGCTTGTGGAATATGTGGGATGCACACATACACATGGCCTACACATCCCCGTACCCACTTATTACCTTCATTTTTGTGTTTTATTTCACTGCTTTTTGCAAGGCTTTGCTTTACAAGGATACTCTCACTGACAACACGTGCTGTGTTTCTAGGAGATCTGCATAACAGGAGAATCAACATTTCATAAAACAGATGATGCAAAGTGATTAAAGTGGACAAACACTAACCAGATTTTGCTAATTGCAATTCATTGTACATCATTTACCTATAATAATAATGCTTACAATTAAAATACCTGCAATTTGAAGAAACAAAAGTGAACAGCTTAAATTTTCTACTACTTAAAAGACGGAATATTATTGTGTAACACACAAACATTGTATGTATTTGGGAAGTTACAGCAGTTAGGATATTTAATGCATCAGTATTTACTGACAATGATTTCTTTTGCTTTACAAAGTGGTGGCTACAGCCTAATTAACCCCTTGATGGTTATGTTTAGATTATTGCAGTAATAAACTGTTTTTTTTTCTAACATTAATGAAAATGTTTTTCATGCTTAAACCAAGTGAACCCTCAACTGATGCTCTGTACATCCACCATCCACCCCAACGTTGGCAGGCAACAGCATTTGGTAAAAGTGGTGCTTAATTTATGCAATAATTGTTACTTTTGAACATATTCCAGCCACAATTATGCCTGTTTGCACAGTTTAATTGGGACAACAGCTTAAGAATATATAAACATAATTTCTAGGCTGCATTAAGAGTATGTTGTCAATTTTTCCACCAGCTCATACTGAGCTTTGATGAAAAACAAAGTACATTTTCTCCACAGTTCTGAATAAATAAATACATACATATTTTATTTTTCCTTGACCTCCAGTGACTCTCCTTGTGATACAATAAACTTAATGTGAACTTGAATAACTAATGCTTCCATCTATTTTATTCTCTGTTCATTCAAATTATGCTGCACTGCTGGCTAATGAAAACATATATTAGCCACTTTTTCTTCTTTTTATGGGCCCACCATTTAAAAAGGGGGGAAATTATACCCCTTTTAAAGGTTACAAAGTTACATAAAAATGTGTCATTCCAGGCTCACAGGTAAAAAGCTAAAAATAAAACAAAATATTTTCTAATTGGAATGAAACCACATTTTTAACAAATACAAATAAACTCAGCCAAACCGTTGGACAAACCTACAGGAACGCGTCACAGTGGACACCAGTTTGTTTTGGTCCTCCCTCTCTTCTCCAAGCTGGGCAGCAATGCAAAGCATTCTCCTCCTCTTTCAGGCGGACCCTTGAGGCTGCTTTTCAGCTGCAACATCTGTTTGCCATCTACCTCATCACTCTCAGCACAAAAAGGACCAGCTGCTCTATCCGGTCTCCACCAGATTGTCTTCCTCCTTCGAGTGGCAATCAGGCCAAACCGAGACTCCTTGTGAATCCTCCGTGTACCTGTGCTAACCTGTGCTTTTTCTCTTTGTTCCCAGGTTCTCCTTCGGCGCCTGAAGAGCTCTCTGTTACCTTCTGCAGTCTGCTGGTTCGTTCTCTCAAATCCACCCTAGATCCTGTTTCACTCATTCTTCACCTGCCTGCCTGCTCAGCCTCCAACAGCAACCATTCCCTGGACACATACCGGCGCCCGACCCCTCCTCCTGGAAATCCTCTCTCTCGGACTCCAAGTAAGCCAATTCACTCTCAGTTCTCTTGTGCAAGTATCTCTGTGGACCTTGGATTAACAACTGTCACCTCTCTCCCTCCAGATCTAGAGGAGACCCCTGCGCTTCTCCCAGGGCCCCTCAGTACTTAACTTCATTCACCTGTGTGCAAATAAAGATCGTGAAACTCTGATTCGAGTCTTTGTTGGTTCTTCATTTGGATCCACTTTAGATTATCGGCAATGTGGCCTTGACAGTACTATCTGGGCCAGACATGGACCCAGAAGATCTGATTAAGATCACTATATTTAGGCAGGGGGCTATTCATTGGGAACGCAACAGGTTCTCACTAACCACTGATTTGAATGTATGCAGCACTTAATTAAGACAAATCATGCCAACATGGCTCCTGTGTTCTCCCCAGACGCCATGACCTCTCTGTGGAGGCGCTGGCTACTCCAACTGCCAGCCCGGCCCCCGCTGAAGCGGTGTTCTGGGATGCTGTCCCTCCCTCTCCTTTTGAGGGGGAGGCTGGGTGCTGTGGTGGACTTCTCCTCCACTGCTCACTGGCAATCTCACTCTCACTGCATTCCTGTCCTGATGATGCCTCTAAAGCCTCCTCCACACTGCCCTTATGACTGTTCCATTGACCACCTCCACTTCCCAGAAGGACCATGTGTGCCCATAGTAAGAGTAGACATCAATTTCCATCCCGCCTATTGCAATCTCTCTCCTTATTTGTTAGGCTTTGGTCTTACATTACACTAGATTTTGTCACTGCATTCAGGACAGAGATCTTGGATGTAATTCCTGGAATCTGCTGGAGCCACTGTCCCAGTTTGAGTTTCACTGCCATGAGTGTTCAGATTACCATGGGGGCTGCTGTTACCTTCACCGTCCACATCCTCTAGCTCTTCTCTCAGCCCTTGGCATTTCTCGAGCTGCTTGTGTTCCTTCTTCCTGATGTTACTATCACTTGGCATTGCTACATCTATCACTGAGACTTTCTTCCTCTGCTTATCCACCACTACGATGTCGGGTTATTTAGCCATCACCAGTCTGTACATCTGTATCTGGAAATCCCACAGGATCTTAGCTCACTCACTCTCAACCACCTTTGGGGGCGTATCCCATTTTGACGTCATCCAGGTCATACTCGGCACAGATGTTCCTGTATACTATGCCAACCACTTGGTTACGGTGTTCCACGTATGCCCTTTCTGCTAGCATCTTGTGCCTTGCTGTTATGTGTTGGATTGTCTCAGGGGCACAGCCTGCACCTAGAGTCTTGCCTGGTGTGGTAGACCCCAGCCTCTGTAGATCCTGTGCTTAGAGCTTGTTCTTGTGCTGGCATGATTAGTGCCTCTGGGCTGTCAGCCCAGCTTTATCCAGCTATTGGTAGGATTTTTCAATATCAGCCACTTCTTCGATCTGTAAGTGGTACATATAATGCAGGAGCCTGATGGCTCCTGTTCTTGCTCCTCCGCTGCATATATATCAACTGTCAAGCACAGTGGCAGTGGTGGAGGGGTGATGATTTACAGTTACAGGACCTTGCGGTGACCATGAATGTCTCCGTATACCAAAGTATTCTTTGGGGCTAATGTGAGGCCATTTGCTTGGCCAAAACTGGGTCACACAACAGGACAATGATCACAAGCAAGTCAGTAAATCTGTAACAAGATAGCTGAGAAAGAAAAGAATGAATTTGTTGCAATGGTCTGGTCAAAATCCAGATGTCAACCTGATTGAACTGCTGTGGCAAGACTTTAATAAAGAGCACGTAAGTAAATGCTTGAAATTCAATGATCTCAACCAATGTTGTAAAGAAGCGTGGAACAAAATTCCTACACAGCAATGCAATTACTTAATAATCAAGTAATGGTTGCTGAAGGTAGTTCTACAAGCTGCTGAATCATAGGGCTGTACTTAGTTTTTGATAGGACTGGATAGAGTCCTGTGAAAACCTTGTTTTTCTCATGATTGTAGATGAACACAATCAGTAATATTATTATATAAGTTATTACTGATTTATACTGTGAACCTATAGTTAATATGTTCGTAAAATAATAACCCTCTGTAACATTTAAAAGAAATTTGTTTTGTGTAGATGTTCTGATTTCCACTTGAGTCTCTCTCATATCATTTCGTTTATACACACACACATATACACACACACACACACATATATACACATATACATATATACACATATATACATATATACACATATATATACACATATATACACATATATACACATATATATACATACATATACATATATACATATATACATATACATATATACATATACATATATACATATACATATATACATATACATATATACATATACATATACACATATACATATACATATATATATACATATATACATACATACATACATACATACATACATACACACACACACACACACACACGTAATACACACACACACTTTATGGAACAGACACACGCTCAAGGGCAAATTGTGGATACTGACAAACCTACTTGCTAATTTTAAGCATTAATTTAGGGTAAATAATTTAACAGAACAGTTTTGTTCTTGGTATAGATAAAATTAAACATACCCTGCACCTCATCCATTACTACCAGCCCCACCTGCTCCCTACAAGAATCCTGTCAACAGCTGAATCAAAGCCAGAACTCTGATCTTTTATTGATTTGCCTGCTGGTTTTCAGGTGATGTAGGCTCTGTCTTGCTCTTTTCCCAGTGCTATAACCCCATTCACTTCACCTCCACTGGTGTGCTCACAAAGAAAGAATTGGACTCTGATCGATGCTGACTTGCAGCATGCCCCAAACTCTCCGTGAACGAAGCTGATGAGTAAAGACCTGAAGGAAAAATCTCATACATTAGAATTCTCTGTTGATTTTCTTATTCAGAATGTCTTTTGTTATAAAAAAAAAGTCAAAACCACACACTTAAAGCGATGGTGCAACCAAAGTAAGTCTTATTTGTGTCAGATACGATCCCCTTCTGCAGACTTGGAGAGAGACCGTTACAAAAGATTCCACTTGTGACAAGTTTCACAGCAGGAGAAAACTATCAAAACATTCGATATTTCTCAAATCACTTCTGCAGCCCAAATCCACCTCTCTGCTGTCAACAGTCTTGAATGCAGTTCAAGGTTGTGCTGAAAAAGCTTACCTGGATTATTTGGGGAAATTACTTTAGCAGAGTGGCTACGACTGGATGACATCCATGGCATTAACACTGTAATCCTCAAATACACAGTTTTCTATAAGGCTGTATGCTGCTTTAGATTGAGTTAATCACTAAGTTGGTCTCCTGACAAACACTCAGTATTATAACAGTATTAAACATTTTCTGAATCCACTCGAAGTATAACGTAAGGAACAATTGTAAGGAAATTTCAAGAGGTCCATTTTAAAGAGGAAATACGTCCAAAACATGACAAAATCTTAAACGTGACATGCACACAAAAACTTAAAAACATTTGCACACATTTTAAATCATGTATATTTTCCCATACAGCTGTTTGACAGTTTCTATTTTATTGTTAGAGTAACAAAAGAACAGG
Source organism: Cichlasoma orientale (assembly GCA_034780415.1). Lineage (NCBI taxonomy): Eukaryota > Metazoa > Chordata > Actinopteri > Cichliformes > Cichlidae > Cichlasoma > Cichlasoma orientale. Next base: position 11,789 of record JAVDPK010001868.1, read on the forward strand.
TCAAATATTATTAAAGAACATGAATGTCTTATTTGCATAACATTGAACTACACGGTTTTTCCCCACAATGTCTAACATAAGTTCAGTCTGTCTGGTCATTTGCTATGGTATAATTTTTATAGTTTACTTGTTACATTTCTTGCTTTTCAATGAAAAAGTTACTGTAATTAAAGTAATTGAATATTATTAACACAGGGAATCATATTCTGCCTCATGACTCCTCTACACAAGCTTCTATCAGTACTGACAAACTGTTTGCTTCTTATTCACCCATGAAGTGGCTGCTGACAAAGGCAGGCTGTGATCATAATGCATTCTGCTTAAGTATAGGTGGGTGAATAATTGCACGGGTAAATGAATGCATGTCTGGGTGGTGGCGGGGTTCTCTGAAATAAATTTATCAATGGTAAACTATCAGCAAGAAGACTTACTCAGTGTAAATAAGTCTATTATGTTTGCGATGATAGCATCGCTCCTAGCTCTTGGCTTCTGTTCGGGGCCAAAGAGCTGTTATTACTGTGTGGGAGGGAACAGGAACATGCACCGAAACACACAGGGTGAGAAATAAAGAGTAGAAAATTGTTTAGGTCAGCGGGACTGAGACTGCTGTAATGGAGTCATGGGAGATATAGGAACCCATAGAAATCTGAGACCTACAGATTTTGACATGATTTTGACATTACAGTACACAGTATCTAAATATGATGGTTCTTCGCCCATTTCAAATATTAGAGTCTGTCCTCTGGAAGCCTTGGACATCAATTCAAGTTTTTGACATATTTCAGTAAACACCAAACATTTCCTTAGGGCTTTTCCTCTGAAAAATATGCATGTGCATATCAAATTTCAGTGCAACCTGGGGGGCAGTGGCCAACCAGTGGAAAAACATATCAACACCTTGATTCCTAGAGCCATTAATATGGCTAAAAATGCCCAGGATACTTTAATACACAGTAATATCTACTTAAGACCCCTTGTCAGTTGGTTTTGAATGAATATTTCAGTTTAAGTAGGAGACCTTTAACATTTAATCACTGCTTCCACTTTACGCCTTTGGGGGATTATATGCAGAAGATTCTTAGGACAGTGTTTCTATATTTTTTTTCCAGCGTGCTTCCTGCTCTACTGCTGTTCCTCCATCTCTATCATCTCTTCTATCCTGAAGAGACTGAGAGGCAGAGTTTCTCAGAAGATGGACAGAGGTTCACCGATCTGCAAATACTGTGCCTACAAAATTCAGAATAATGTTCCTCGGTACAGAAATGTGAAGATGTTGACTATCTCATTATCTGCAGTACATAATTAAAATCAAAATATCCAAGAATTTTGCAAGGTACAAGGTGAAAATCAGTGTTGGATGCAGGTGGTCTCTGGGAACTCAGATGGCTCTGCATTACAAACAGGCATGAATCTGTCATGGAAATCAGTGCGTGGGCTCAGGAACACTTCCAGAAATCACTGTCTATGAACACAGTTTACTGTGCCATCCACAAATGCAGGTAGAAGCATCATATGATCATGATCATGTGAACATGATCCAGAAATTCTGCCCTTTTTTCTGGGTCAACACTCATTTAAAATGGACTGAGTACATCACTTTCTATAGCTATATGCTGTACTGTAATATTTATTTTCTGAAATCTACCTAAAAAGATTATGTTGGCAGAAGATTTTTTTCCCCACCAAAATTCCTGTATTGTGATGGGAAGGGAATAAGTTAGTTGGGCTTGTCCACTTTTCCAAGGTCTGGGAGAAAACCCAAACCCCCTCTGTCATCCTCAGAGGAGAGGAAATTGGTTAGGATATTCAGAAATAGCCCAGGAACAATCACAGCTTGAGATGATTGAAACATGGACACAGTTGGGTGTTCTAACAGGACAATGATCCCAAACTGGTTTTGGAAAGAATAAAGCAGGCTAATATAAAGATTCTAGAATGGCCCTCCCTATTGCATATTTGTGGACAATACTTCAGATCCATGCAAGGAAATCAAACAATTTAAATAAACCAATTCTGAGAAGAAGGTCAAATATCCAGAAGACTGATAATGCCAGAATGATGCCAAAAAGTGTGCATACTTTTGACCTGTGTGGATTTGAGAAAATCCAAAATAAACTCAACCTTGAGCACCCAATTTTGCTCTGTTAAAGTCATTGAAGATGTATGCTGGGGGGCAGTTCAAATTATTAAAAGCCCAAAATTACCACAACATTCACGCCCATGATGATTGTAAACTTCTGACCACAATTGTTCATCTACTATTCTGCCTTCTGGCATCTTCTTTCACCCCTTGCAACCTTCCGGCCACACTTATCCAGTCCAAATGACATCCCGATGTCCTCGCTGGAGATCCTGGTGAGATGGATCAGTCAACTCACTCCTTTGCTATGCAATCTATAATTCAGATAACCTCGTTTGTTTATTCTTCAAATTTCCAACTGTGCAAATTTTGCACTGAGAATTTTTTATTAAGGAGCGCATTCCAACTGTATTTCATTCATTTTAGATATCATTTGTCAATCATTTCTAACAACTAGATAAGGGAATTGGTTCAAATTTGCATCTCTAGATGGTAAACCAAGAAGCAGCTCTTTCAAAACAAAGTCAGCAGGCAATGGCTTCACCTGCTCACAATTTAAATGAAGTGCTTGTGTCCGTGGTGCTTGGAATGCTTTTCAGGGCAGTAAATCAGGTAAACCTTCATTGGCTCCATTATGCAAATCATTAAGCACCTGGTGGGGTGCTGAATGCCATTTATGCAGAGGACACTACAGATTTCTTCCATTCCACAGGTTTCATGGAACTCTCAAGACCTCAAAGATCACAGATCTGTTTGCTTTGCAAAGCACAGTTCCTTCATTTTCACTGATGACTTTCCTTATATTCACATGATGCCTTATGGCCAGTCTATGAACATACAGTGGTGTGAAAAAGTGTTTGCCCCCTTCCTCATTTCCTTTTTTTTTGCATGTTTGTCACACTTAAGTGTTTCGGAACATCAAACCAATTAAAACAGTAGTCAAGGACAACACAAGTAAACACAAAATGCAATTTGTAAATGAAGGTGTTTTTTATTGCAACCAAGCGTTTGCGATAGGCCTGGGTGTGGCTAGAGAAATTGAACTCAGGTGTGAAAAACCACAGTTATAGTATGTTTTAACAAGGGGGGC
>JAVDPK010001868.1:15019-33592 GCA_034780415.1 Cichlasoma orientale
TTACAAATTGCATTTTGTGTTTACTTGTGTTGTCCTTGACTATTGTTTAAATTGGTTTGATGTTCCGAAACACTTAAATGTGACAAACATGCAAAAAAACAGGAAATGAGGAAGGGGGCAAACACTTTTTCACACCACTGTATAAAATACACTCAGCTGTAACTGAAACGTCTCTAATGAGATACAACATACTGTAGCTAAATGTCTCACCAAAATAAGCCCAGTGCAGTGCATGGAAGCGTTCTACTTCTGCGTAACTGTCTGTATCAGGTAAACGAGAAGCATATTGTGAAGAGCTTTGTCCAAAATTGCTGTAATAACAGTAAATTACCATTTATCTTCTGTTGTGTATGCCAAGAAGTATTCCTCACGTGACGCTGTCCAACTGTCTCATACTGCCGGCGGGAACATGAAAGATTTGGCAAAAAATATATTTTTGTTTTATCTCTTTTTTTTTAATGTAAACATGGCATGGCTGAAAAGATGAAGTTCACCAACTGGTATTTAAAAATCCATATTTTAGTAACTCTGATTTGTATCAGGTCTACATACTCCAAAAATTTAGACTCACTGAAATTATTAGACTAAGTTAAGTAAAAGTATTGCTTGTATTGCTTTTATAGAGATTGACATAATCGGCTACTATACTATAAATACTAATGAAGTCCAGATCTGGTATTAGACAGATAGGATGGGCAAATGGCTGCTGTGCCAGTGGAGAGGAGTGTCCTAATAGGATTATTTGAAGCAGCAGTGGTTCTTGCTTTTTAAAAATTAATTTATATTATCTTTTTCTTGTAAGTGTTGGGACTCACAAGAGTGTGTGTCTATGAACTGTGCCCTGTGTTAGAACAGTAGAGAATATTGCATATGTCCACATTTCTATTACTGTATTGCCTGCTCTTCTTGTCTGTTAAAGGCCTTCCTGCAGCTGTGACATACAATACAGTTTGGTATAAAATAGTGCCATAAATATTAGTTCACTCGGACTCTTCTTTATTAGGTGTATTTTTTTAGAGACACGTGATGTGCCAAATTTCTAGCTGCCCCTCCAAACACAGCAGGTTAGAACCAGCACTGAAAAGAAGATTTTGAGCTGTCAGTTATTGAATACTTTATAAAGGTGAAAAAATAAAATAAATAGTTAAAAACTAAAGAACCCTAAAGGATAAAAAGAACTTTTGTTGAAATCAGTGAATCAAAATTTCATTTATCCGTGTACAAGAGAGCTAAAAAGAGTCTCAACATTAACGCGTCAGAATTCTGATACTATAAAATATAGTCACATCTGATCAAACTGAACTTAGATCTTCTGGGAGAGAGAGAAAAAAAAAATCACACTCACAATGTGAGTGATAAACAAAAAGACAAATAATTTCTTATATCTTGTCTGAGTTTAATGGAGCAGGATCCCATTTCACACATGAACACTCAGGTCAAACACTGAACAACAATTTGATTAAAGTAATTCTAAATAAAGGTAGCACTCCATAACAATTGAATAAATATTTTAATATTAATAAACTAATATAACTAAATTTGGTACAATTCTTATATTCTACCTTTTTATATCAATTGTGATTTCTTTGTAGCTTTTATTTAATCAGCAAATCACAAAACAAATGCATATGTGCAGTAGTCATTAAATATACTACATATTATTAACACTAATTGTGCACTGCAAGGCAGCTGTTGCAGCTGTACAAACTGACTAACACAGGGTAAATGTAGCCTAGTATCAAAAGGGAAAAAAATAAATAAAAAAAAGATGTCATACATATAATTGAATGTCAAATTCTATTCTTACTATTGGGAGGAAAAATAAGTCCCACCCCCTCTCTAGGTAGCTGTTTGAGCTTTGTATGAGAAGTCAAACCCAGTGGCACTGAGTTAGAAGCCTATTCAGTTAAAACAAATGGTGTGGATACCTGGGGAAAACTTTAGCATGAGGCAATATTTTCTTATTTATTTTTATCTTTTGATATTTCTTATTGTGGCTGCTCATTGTATTTATTGTATCTGTTACTGCTACTACATCGAAATTTCCCCATGGTGGGACAAATAAAGGGATTTTATATTCTATTCTATTCTAATATTGTGCAGGCTGAAAGGAGATTGAGGAATGTGTATTAACTGTGCTGGAAGCGTGTTGTGTCAGTTTAAATAATATCATGGGTTATAATGTTGCTTTGATATTACTTTTATTTAAGACAATGGTTTTCTGATATGGAAGCACACATTTAGTAAACAGTTCTGTCCTATGGTTTTTCATTTGCTAAAACTACCTACCTGTCACGCTTCCCTCAATCTCCAAAGAACTCGCGGGTTGGGTGAGAGGGCCTTTTATACACGGCAGGGAACGTGGCATGGGGAGACATGTGAAGAATTTGATTTCCTTTTTTGGAAATGTGATTATATAAAACATACACTGGGGGAAATAATTATTCTGTAAGTTTGCTCACTTCCATAGAAATGAACAGTCTCTAATCTTTATGGCAGTTTCATTTTAATGGATAGAGGCAGAATATCAACCAAAAATCCCGAAAAAAAATACACGTTACATCAAAGATATAAACTTATTTGCATGACGTGTGAAATAAACATTTGATCCCAAAGTAAAACATGACTTAGTATTTGGTGGAGAAACCCTTAACCCTTCTAGAAAACTTTACGGTACATGGCCCCATCCACTGGCCCCTAATACAGCAAAGTCTTCCTGTACCCTTAGCAGGACAAAATATGACTTAGGCAACTATACTATGAGAATAAATGTATAAATATGCATCTAAATACTTCATTAATCGTTTATTTAAACTTTCTAAATGTCACAATTAACCTTTAACAGGGCACTTGATGTAATACTTTTTTTAGAAATGTGACTCATTTATAAACTTTGAAAATACTGTGATTAAACATCTCATTAATCAAGAATAAAATTAGTATGCAATTTATATGTTTATTTATTACACAATAATCTGCACTAATGTAGGAATAATGTTTTATAAATGAAGCATTTACTAATACTTAACTAATGCTTAATAGTTTGAATAATATGCAAGAAATTTATTAAGATTTCATCACAAGATATCAAAATATCCAGATTATATTAAGAACTATATTAAGGCACTTTATTAGGAACAGAGTTTTATTAGCTATACATCTGCCTTTGCAACTGCATACTTACATGCATACCATACAAATTTTTGATGAAATTTATTTCTATTACACCAAAATGTGCTTTTAGTGAGAAAGTGACAACCCAGCCTGCATCTTTTGACCCATGCTGGCCTCTCCTATCTGATTAGCCACTGTGGGGCTTCATCAAGAGTCTGACTATTGATTGTGGATCAGCTTAAAGAAGGTGACATTTAAACCCACTAGTACACGACATGTCATACACTCTGAGTGGGGGAGGGTAGTAAAAGGGAAGTAACCAGAATCTAATTACCTTATATTATCATATGCTTTCTCCAGAGCCACAAAGACACAGTGAAGCTCCTTCTGACCTTCTCTGTACTCTAACACTCTCAAAGCAAGCATCTCATCTGTAGTGCTCTTTCTAGCCATGAAGCTATACTTCTGCTTAGTGATTGTCACCTCTCTTCTTAACCTAGCTTCAACAGCTCTTCCCATAGCTTCATGGTATGGCTCATCAGCTGTATTCCTCTGTAGTTACAGTTCTGCACATAACCCTTGTTCTTGAAAATCTGTACCAGTACACTACTACATTCCTCAGGCATCCTCTCACCTGCAAAATGTGTTAAACAGTCTGGTCAAAACCTCCACTGCTCTTTCTCCTAGACATCCATACCTTTACAGGTACGGGATCTGGACCAATTGCCTCTCTACTCTTCATCCTTTTCAGAGCTGCCCTCAACTCCTCCATACTAATCCTCTGCACTTTTCACTGTCCGTCCTCCATCTGTCTTCCCCTCTCTCTCTCTCTCATTTTCTATTAATCAGGTCCTCAAAGGACTCCTTCCATCTTCTCAACACACTGTCTTCACCTATTAGCACATTTCCATTTCTGTCCTTAACCAACCTAACCCCTGCTGCACATCCTTTCCAGCTCAGTCTCTCTGCCTAGCCAATCAATACAAGTCTTGTTCTCCTTTCTTTGTGTTCAGTCTCACATAAAACTCACTAAGCCTTTTGCTTTCTCTCTCTGCATGCCTAGCATCCCACTACTCGTGTCTACTTTCTTTATGTCCCTGACTATCCCACTTTTTCTTTGCTAACCTCTTCCTTTGAATACTTTCCCGTACTTCCACATTCTACCACCAAGTCTCCTTGTCCTCCTTCCTCTGTCCAGAGGATACATTTTAGCACTACAGCTGTACTGTCATCTGGCAACTCTTCCGACCTTTGTTTGTCTTTTAGGTGGAGATAATTGGTAAAAATATGCATGATCACTATGGAAAGATTGAATCAAAGGACCATGGACATTTGAATCACAAATTTGTTTATTACTGACAGATGCCAGAGAGCTTCAAATACTCACTTCAATGCACTTCAATTCACAATGCAAAATGATATTGAAAAAAAGTGATGCGCCTTCTCCCAGTCGTGCTCCTCACCTGACCTTCAGGCTTAGAATTTTTCAGCTGAAAACTATTGCATGAAATCATAGATTGGACAATAAGATCACAGGTATGGATGTAAGAGCAGCTGCGTTATAAGCTGTCTGGCTTAAATAAGCCAAGGTTTTTCATTTTTATGAACCTACTCAAAGAGTTTTAGAATCAAGTCTTGTACAATAAGTTTCCTGGACCATGAATATTTTATATCAGTCAAATTTAGAAACCTAAATTTGAAATGTATTTTCCCAGTTTTGTGTTAATACTTGTTTCTCTGACAAATTTACAATGATTCTATGCAGATTTAATCTGCTTAAACTGGCACGTTCCTCTGTGTGAAAAGTCGTAAAAAAATTTGACGACCCAAAAACCAAGTGGAGGCATGTTTTTATTTGATTTGTTTTTTCATCCTTCATTCAGCAGGTCATGTCCTTAATTTCTTCTGTTCACTGGATTTTTCTTTTTTTTGTTTGTTTGTTTTACAGAGACAAAAGAAACTGAAATTCAAAGGAGTTCGTTCAAAGCTGATTTTTCTGGAATTGTGTTTATGTGTAAAATATTTGCTTCTGACCCAATGAGAAGACTGAACTTAATTATTACTATTTTTAAGTAGTTTTTGTAATTAATTTGTGTACATTGTGGTAGACAGTAGCTGCTAAAAAGTGCAACAGTTTTTACAACCACAATCTTTTCATAATCTTTTTTTATCACATGCTTTGCCAAACTGATTAATTTAACAGAGCCACTGCAATACTGCCAACTATGTTTTCTGTTTATAAACAGTAAGCATATTTTAACCCAGTAACAGAACAGCCGGGGTTTTAATTAACATTTTAATTTGATCTTGGAGCTTAGTTAAAAGAGTGCCTTTATGGGGTAACTGAACGTCATGCATATAAAGATACCCACTGATAATTTGTATGATGGGTATTGTCTGTATGAATATGATGTAAGAATAATTTTTCTGATAACAGTTGTTAATAAAAGCATGTTTAATGTGAAACAGTTTACTTGAAGAACAGGAGGAGAAACAAGTATGACTCCACGTTACTGCAACGTGTGTCACCCAGTGCGTTTATAGCACATGATGATGTAAGGCAGCAGTTCCGCTAGAGAACTTTATCATGATGCATTAAGCTTTATGGAGAAATGGTAAATTACTTTAATAAAAGCAATGTTTTACATGCAAATACAATTCCCATGCTAATGAAAAAAGTGTATATTTTTGTTGCCAATAATGATGTTGCAGAGTGCACTAGAACTATAATTACGCGATTGCTTAGTCATTAAAATCGTGATGCATTAAAATTTTTCACATGCCGTCAGCTTTTTCAAATATAATCAGAGCGTGCTGAATAGGTTTTCTTAATGATATAAAATAAATAGCTGACACGCTCACACCAGTAAAAACGGCATCTGCTTAAATGGAGAACATTAAAAAGTGTGACGTTTTTGCTAAGGAGGCCTGCAGTAATATACAGTAATACACACTAAAGACAGTGTTAGGAGACATGAAGTGATTTCCTGATGTTTGACTAATAAAGAAGGGAAACGAGGCAAAGCAAAGAATGACTCATGCAGTATGGATGTTTCACTCGCCTAAAGAAGATTTCTAGATGAGGCAGTGGAGGAAATGGAATGCATATTTTTGTTTTGCTTCTTTTTAATTATTATGGTTATTTTTGTAGTCATGTTATGCATATTTGTAGTTTTGCTTCTGGTTGCTCTGCATCCTTTGTTGCTTAGTATCTACAGTATAGTCAGGGCCATAAGTATTTGGACAGTGACAGCTTTTTTTTGTAATTTTGACTCTGTAAACCACCACAGTAGATTTTAAATCAAAGAATCAAAAATGTGATTAAAGTGCAGACTTTCAGTTTGAATTCAAAGGGTTTAAAAAGTATTGCACTGATTGGCATTGATTGTTTTAGGAATTCCAACCATTTTATACATAGTTCTCCATTTTCAGAGACTCAAAAGTAAAGTTACTTTGGACCAAACTGTGTTTTTGTGGGCTTGAGGAGTTTGAGGATGAGTAGAAACAGAAGTGAAGGGAGAGAGCAGAGAGCACACAGAGACCAAGGACAAAACAAACTGTGTGAAAAAATTAGACAAAATCTGACATGCAGCACACGCATATAAATGAAGCAGGAATGAAACAAAGAGGATGGAGAAGAAGTGGATTGTGTGGGAAGTTCCCAGCAGTCTGAAGTTATAGCAGCGATGGTTCAGGGTCATCTGATTTTAAAAGTAACTGGATGTCTGTCTTATGAACCCAAACTGGGAGCTAGTATCACAGAGGGACCTGATCGCTCTAGGAGCCAAGTGTAAGCCTTCACTCTGCCCTATTAGCATATTAAGAAACTGTAAGGTCTTTAAGGTCTTGTCTCCATATTTAGAGTCTGGTTGTGGCAGGTCTGTGTGTCCTTGTAGCTGGTTGACGGTTATCCAAGGAGGACTGTAACACCCTGACCACATGGGGTCAAGGAAAAGAGATTAAATGAGGTAAAACTTTGCTGGGAACTTTAGCAATGGGCAACAAGGCAACACAAATACCACCCCCTTTAAAACATTTTGAGATTAAGTTTTTAAACCAGAGATGGGTCTTGAGGCTGTGAGTGCGGGGAAGTGAAAGTGATAGAAAAAGGATGAAATGAATCCACAAATGGAGCGAGGACAAAAACGAGGAAAAAAGTATGAAGACATGAATGAAGAGATTTCTAATTCTCACAAACCCCAGAGCGCTCTACTTGCAAAAAAAAAAAAAAACATTTTTTGGAGATTGTGCATTAACATAATATTTTCAGGCTGTTGCAGATAAACTCTAAGCATGTATATATTCACCCGCCTCTGAATCCTTTAATGAGCACTCCAGTTGATGCAAAAGACATGTTTAAATTTTATTTTGTAGATTATGGATTCTCTACTTTGCTGAGTCAGAGTCCTGCTCGGCAGACTGTTTTTCCTCAACCAAGCCTGTAATGTATGAGTGTTACGGTCCATAATGAGGATAACCAGCAGATACACTGAATTAAAGCTCAAGGGTAAGATCTGTTGCCAAAGATTCAGCAGGTGTTTAAACAGCACGAACTAAATATAAATTAATAGCAATCAGCGCTAACATTAGCACAGCTAAGGATTTTAAAATACATTATTGGCTCATCTGCCCTTACAGATCTATGAACTTATGGATTATCTTTAAATTGTAAATGCTTTAAATTAAATTCTTAGCTGTATTTAATGGATTGACAGACAGAAATAGGAGTCTGTGCATTATGTGATATCAAAAAAAAAAAAAAGCTCTCTCACGGTACATAGCAACAGCATGGTGTTTAATGGTGTGATAGAAAAGACTAATATGTTGTTCTTAGCGGCGCTATGAGTGGAGGCATTAATGGCAGTCATTAGAGAGAGAGAGAGACGGATGCACAGAGAGAGGAAGAAGAGAGCGAGAGAACAAAGATCTTAACTGCTAGATCCTCAACTTCACTGCGACTTTAATGGCATTCATTCACAAATGTTCTGATTACACCTCGTTTGTAGGAGAAACACTGAGACAGAGAAAGATGTGCTGGCGTGGAAAGAAAGAGTGAAAATGAAGTTCCAGAAAAGGACTCAAAAGCTCGCGACATCATTTTGCATGCGCTCTCTCTTTCAGATACACACATTTAAAAAAAAAGAGACACAAAATGGTGCCAGATAGCTGCTTGACCAGCCTGGCTGCTACAGAGGCGTCATTATGTGTGTGTGCGTGTGTGTGTGTGTGTGCGCGCGCGTACGAGAGTGGGCATTCCTAGTGCAATGCATGTGATTTACTGTAGATTGAATATAAAGTGATACCTTGATTTGCGAGTGTCCCAGCTAACGAGTTTTTTGAGATACGAACGGTCGCTTGGTTGAATTTTTATGTTGCGAGCGAATATCGTTTTTTTTCCCCTCTCGCTGTGCACTCGTTTTTGTTGCTGTGTTTGATTGTTTTCCGCATTTATTTTGGAACATTTCCTTTTTTTAAACCATGGGTCCATAGAAAGCGAATGCCAAGATCGGTGCTGAAAAGGATGACGACCATGGATACAAAGCATAAAATTATCGAAAAACATGAGCGAGGTGTGCGTGTTGCCAAGACACGCACGCTCTTACGAGGGTGCCAAAAAAGGCAAAAGAAAGAGAAGATTAAGTGAAGTGAAAAGGAGCATTTAAGTTTAGCGATCTCCTCCACCTCTGTCACCACTCCTCCACATTCCAGAAGCTTAATATTAGCCTCCTTTATCCATTTCAAAATCAGTTTTGATGTGTGTTTGTGATCAGTGTCCTGTTGGTTAACTGCATGCACACAAAGCATATAAACATCTGACCACAACTGTATATTGAAATATACTGAACTGTGTTAAAGGCAAGCCCAGTGCATTAAAATGTGACGCCTTCAATTGGTGACAAAGCTTGGAGTTGGACAAGAGAACAGATAAAAGGTAACCGCTCATCTTCCTGTCAGCCAGGCTGGCAAAAATAATAATAAAAAAAATACTTGAGCAGTTCAGCAAAGCCTCCCAAGCTCATTAAAACACATTACCACTGTAATCATTTGGGCAACTCAGTTGGGTCCAGTGCCCATTATATGATATACGTATAATGAGCTCAGTCCATTAGAATACATGGAGAGCATTTATTTGAAGTGATTCAGATTTCATTGTTATGCAGAACAGTTGCAACACCTTTGCTTTGTCACATGCTCGAACCACTTCCCATCCATATTTCAGAGAATCAATCAATAACTTTGTGTTCTGATTCCACTCAGAGACTTGGGGAGCTCCATTTGTGCCCCGCAATACATAAAACAGTAAAGTCTTTGACTGCAGTAAATTGCTACACTGAAAAGTCATCTGTGGAAGAATTATTACAAAACCAAAATGAGTTCAGTTTAGCAAGATATAGTTTTATCCACAGTATGATCTGTAATTTTATCTCAAATACAATCTAATGGCTGTATTATATTGCACATGCTTTGATTGCCCCACTTACATCAGTGCATTCTTCCAGTTGTATTCTTATCTCTATTACAGTTTTTTTCACTGCTGCCGTCCCCTGGGCAATCTCAAAACTTTCAAAATATCTTATCTGAAAAGAAACAGTGGGATATGCTTTATACAATTGCACATACTGGCTAAATATAATAAGATGATATCTGGAATATTTTCCTCAAAGAAGAAAGCCTCCATGAACCAGCTGTCTTTTTGCTGAATTTTAGACAGCGTGGAATTCAAACTCATGTCTTGAAAGTTTGATTCATGCTGTTAAAGCGTTGTAAAAATTTACACCAGTGGGTCCAAACAATAATGTCTTAACCCTTACATACTGTTCAGGTCAAATTTGATCAACTTTGACATTTGGTGGCAGTTAAAAAAATACTCCAAATATTCTTCCTTTACCCTGAAATGTTGTGCTACAAATTTTTGTACATTGAAGCGGTTTGGGCTCAAATTTGACTCGTATCTGTTCACATGGATTTTAGATCCACCCGTGTGGGTCAAACCAAGGAAAATTGTATTTTGGGGGGAATCTTCAAACCTTGAAACTGTGCATATCATGCCTACATGTTTTTTTTAATGGGACAGTGGTGACAGAGTTCAAGGGGGAACCTGGCACTGTCACAAGAACTGTCTTTGTTCCCACTCCATTTGCCCGGGTTCCCACAGAGACGCACGCTGTTTTCTGAAGGATCATGGGGGAATGTCAGAACAGTGAAATAGTAAAATAGCATAAGGCAGATTATATATGGTGCATAAAAGGAACATAAGTCAGAATGTGCCTTAAGAGATGATGCCTTGACACAAACATGAGAGCTGGACTAGTATAGCATGGTAGTGTTTAGCACAGTCACCTCACACCAAGAAGGTTTTTGGTTCTTGCTGAGTCCTCCCTGTTTCCTACCGCTGCTCTGAATGCACAGAGAACATTTTATTTATGTTTTCTAAGTGTAAATAATGGTGAATTAATATTGATTATTTGAAATCATGGTTATGACAATGTTTTTATGATATAGCAGTGATAAATATATAGTTTAAATATACAGTAAATCCCAACAGGTCCAGAGTGTTCTTTCCATTTTCACTTTCAGTAGAATATTTAAATCATTATGGTGATCACATGTTATCATGTTTCAGGTAAAGCAGGACATGATAGTGGATGACAGATGCTGTAAAAACTGAAAAATACACACTCCCTGTTCTCTGAATCATTTATTAAGTATTAGCTATGCATTTATTAATGTCAGGTGGGCCATTTATACATTCTAAATTAATCTGTAGTTCAGATGGTACAGACACTTATTATGAGGACATTCTAGGCCGAGGTCAAAATGAACACAAACCAAAGCGTGAAGGCATGAAATATGAACAGTATGAAAGGAATAACTGACCTATTCAATTACAGATTAACATATCCAAACTATTAGATTTCTGATATTTAAACATTATTTTGTATCTGTTATTGTTGTGATAGAAAATGTTCATTTTCAGTTATTTCTTTATTGCATCACCCTCCACTCCACACAGAACTATCTCGCTTCAAGCTTGTAAATGAATTCAAATTTGTAAAATAAATAAATGAGAAAACAGCTCCCTTTCACAAGTTCTCACATTTATATTCCAGCTGAATGTCTTAGGAACAAACACAGGGTTTGACCAACATATTTTCAAAGTTGATACTAACTCCAGATAGCATTTCCCCACCGGAGGCGTCCGGGCGTCCACGTGCCCCACCTTTGGCCCCCCGACAAAGTGTTTGACAAGCAGAGCGGAGTCAGTCGGACAGTGCTTAGCAGTCAGAAGAATAACTGTGTGCCTAGTAGGGTGTGTGATGCTGTCAGCTTCTAAAGCTTTCGCCAGTGTTCACACAGCGAGGCACAGTGAGACACAGAAATTGTGTGGGAATGTGTATATCTGTCAGTGTGCTTTGTGTTAGTTTTGCTCTACTGAGCACCGTTCTAGTTTCATATGAGTCTGTCATTCTCTCAGTTTCAGTTGTCTTCTAATTCCCCACGGCTCCTCTCACTTTTGTTCTTTGCCGCTTTTGTTTTTCTTTGACCTTGTTCTCTTCTCATCCTCTTTTGATCCTGTTTTAGGAAACCAAATACTGCAGGTCAGGTCACCGTGTACAAAGCAGGTCAACTATCTCCGCTGTTGAGGAAAATCCTCAGAAGCAAATGTCAGAGTCTGCTGAGTTTAAGGAGTGACTCAGGCAGAAGCCATCCTATGGCATTATGGCTTTTGTGAGGCAGGCTTTTCACTCCCACCTTGTCATTTTTGGGTATGATAATTATCACATCCTCCCCTATTTGGCTTGTCATTTTATTTGGCAAACAGTACAGTGTGATGAATATAAAAGGAAAGTGCAGTCTCACTGAGCAAACACTGTCTGATGGATAAGGCAGTAATGTGTGTATTAGGCCCTTTTCAGGCAAGAAATACGATTTTTATCAAGTCATGACAGCTTTGTGCACGACACGGTGGTGTGGTGGTTAGCACTGTCAACTCACAGCAAGAAGGTCCTGGCTGCACATATGATTGCTTGATTGCTGTACCTGTGTGGGTTCTCTCCAGGTACACCACCTACCTCCCACATCCCAAGGATATACACATTTGGTTAATGAATGTTTCTAAATTGGCTATAGGTATGAATGTGAATGGTTGCTTCTCTGAATTCTATATGCTACAAGCTTATGTTTTTTTAATACCAGGCGACTGGCGGCCTGCCGTGGGTGTACCTGCCCTATCACAGCTGGGATAGGCACATACATGTATAAGAATAAAACACTGGAGCACTTAAGTAAATGGCCCTACAGGTAAGAGAGGAGATCAAACAGAAACTACAGTTTAGCTGTTATAATTGCTGTTGATAAAATGGTTTACACTGTTTAAATCATGCTATAGGGACGACTGTGATAATGCACACTGTGCTATTCGGTCCAAAAGGTGGCATTTGATAAAGAAGGATAAGGAAAGGAGAGAAAAATGAAAAGACATGAAAATAATAAAGAGAGAAAAAAAACATAAGATATCCAAAAAGTAATAAATAAATTATAAGGGATAAAAGTAACCAGGAAAGTGATTAAACATGTGTTTTTGTCATGAAGGAAGTCTTCAACAGGAGCCCCAGTGGAGGCACAAGAATGTTAAGGTCAGCCAGGTCATCAGTGTCCTTACTCTGTGCGTGCATCTCCTCTTCATCATCAGTCATCTCTGTCTCTTAGGGTTGACCTCTGTATACTTTAAAGATTCTATGTAAATGGCAGTGGTGACAGCAGTGTTGACGACCCTGAAGGAAGACAGGACCCCTTGTGGATTGTAATGTTGGTTTGACCTTTTCAGTAGCTTCACCAGTATGTTTCCATGTAATTGTTGACATTTGATTCCCAGGGTGTACAAACTGCTGCTCCTCAGTGGACTGATGACTCTTTGATTGGAACGTTTGGTCCTGCTGAGAGGTTAAAGAGCCTTCCTTAGACATCTTGGTGCTGTATGGCTGGAGGCTAGAGCACTCTCTGTGGATGCTACATGCCAACATTTATTATCCGCTGAGCTCTGGTCCTACTGCAAGCTTCTGCATTTTTATACACAGGGTGTCTGCTGACATTATATGTATTTGAGGTCTGCAGTTGGGAATGAAATGTGTGGTATTTCTGCATTAAAATGTAATCGATTATGTAATTAATTGATTAAAGTTTGTTTGTGATTTACTTTATGCCTCCTAGATCCCTAAGACACTTACCCCCTTTCCGGCCTCAAGATCTTAGCAGCAAGATGTAACTGTTATTAAACTCAACCCATATGGAAAGTTACTGATGGAGTGTTTATTATTGTGTATATTATTGATTAGAGGAAATAAAGTTGACTTTTTGCTATTTTTAAGAACTCACATTGGTCACATGATGGTGACAAGGGCACTTTATACTTAGCCCCTCCCCCCTTTTTTTAAATGTACTTTTACTTATAACAGTGTGACATTGATGTACAAACAGTACCTGTCAGGAGGACTACTCCATGAACAGCTTGTGAGCTGCTGCAAGGATATATGCAGTATTTATTCCACACACCTGCCCTGATGGGCTGTGTCCATGTCAAGGTATGGTCACATTTGAATTCAATCTGGATGCATATACACACACCACAGAAACAGGTGGCGACAGCTCATTTTTTATGCATATCTTTATCAAGCAGCAACATAGGTTTCTAGCGAGCTATGAGATTAACATAGTTGAATAAAACAAGATGAAAACATTTGTCACCGTCTAGTCCTGCAGAAGAACTGAACATGCAAATTTGCTAGAAAGCGTTTTCTAGTCTTCTAGCACAGTAAGTATTATTCAAAACACAATGATGCCTGCATAACATAATGTGAGATACTATAAAAGCAAAGTCTGAGCTCCTAACTCAGGCCCTGAAGTAACACTGACTGAAAAATCCAGGGTTTCAAAGAGCAATGATTAAGTTGCCAGGAGCTGGTGACAGTATTTTTGGTTATTTGTGTGGGTTAAATGAGGCTCATGCCAATACTGCTTAAATCAAGTCCAAGTTCAAAGACCTCCAGGAGTGGAGACAGAGGCTGAAAATTGTCAAGTATGAGTCGAGATCAAATCCAAAATGAGTAAATCCCAAGTCAAGGGGTGATCAAAAGCTTATAGCTCGAGTCAAAAAGCAGTCAAGAATGGTTCCAAACGGAGTTTTTAACTTCCCCGACAGTTGCCATGTATTTTTGATGAGCCATGGTCTAGTTTGTCAGAGAACAGAGGTTCATGACTGTGAGACATAATGACCCTTTGGAGAGTTTTGTGTTTTGCTTTATTTTCACTTGTTGGTTAGGCTAAGGTAGCAAAAACTACATGCTTGTTATGAGGGGAAAAAAAGTGATTTGCATGCTACAGTGCACTCTTAGCATTAGCATTGCATGTTGAAAAATTAGAGCAGTCACTGGTGCTTAAAGGTGAGTTTTACTGGCTTTCCTCAGTATAAATTGTTGATATATGAAATGTATAGTACAATCAAAATAGTTTTACCCACAATGTGTCTAGTAACAGCATTAAGTTTTGCTAAGACAAAATTAAATTAATTTTCAAATCCTCCTCATTAATATAAGTGGTGTTTATTTTAACTGCTAAACAACTTTAACAACTCAGCATAAGGACTGCTTACAGTATGAGGTTCCTGAGGTAGACCAGGGTTCTAGCCAGGGGTTTATCACCCGGTGCTGCGCCATACTGAGGTTATCTTGTGCCACGCTGAGAATTTCAGCGGTGCGCTATCAGAACTCTTCGCTGTCACTGCAATTAGCAAGCAGGTGCTCACACCGCGCGCTCCACCCCGTCACCAACACCAGACTGATTTGTTTTCTCTGGCTATATTGATATTGATGCACTATAGTATTATTTCACCGCAATTGGCAATCTACAACCGGGCACGGCCAGTTTCGTTCAAAATGTGCACACGTGATCTCGTGACGGTCGTGTTCACATTTGGATATTTATGTTTTTGCTGTGTATGCTTTTTATGTGATTTATGCAAACCTATTAGTGGAAGGAAACGGCGCTTCTGGGACACGAATGCGTGATATGTAAGTGTAACTCTTCTGGTTTATATACAAAAGGAATTATAGATTAACTGTTCACCATCACTCAATTAGCAAGCGAGCCGGGCATTTAGCGTTTAACATTTGCAGGCTAGTTAGCATTATTGCTACCCTCCCACCCCCACTTCCAGCCTCATGCACCAGGCTGAAATGGTTTTCTGGTTAGAACCCTGTAGACTATATCTTGACTGAAACAACTGACTTCTAAAGGTTTCTCCTGACCCCACCCCCATCCACCCCACTTTATTTCACTCTTGAAAAAGCCTTATTCGTTAAACTCTCCTCTTTTGCTAAGGCATTGTGAAAGAAACAGAGTTTATGTCAGGTACCATCCAGAAGTTATGGACAAAATTTCTCTCAGCTCACTGACTGTATTCATTTGCACGCTTTGAGCTGGATTTTGAAACCCTCGGTGCTGGCTGAGCTCTCACCCTCATTGCCTTAAATCCACATTCATCACAAGCTAAATTAACTGCAGTGGATACATCTTCTCCATTTAGATTGTTTAGCTGTAATGACAGTGTATTAACAGATGCTCTGGCAGAGAAGAGGAAAAGAGAGGAGAAGGTAGTTTCCAAGGAGCCCTGTTTTATTAATGTTAACATGGTGACTGGGCAGAATGATCAGTCTCCTTCAAGCATACATAATTAGTGTGGTTCCCAGAGAAAGAGGGAGATAAAGAGCAGAGAAGGAGAGGGGGAAAGGTCCAGACAGGTGCAGTGAGGTGAACAGCCCTGGGGAAATGAGGCTCCATTAAGTTTGTCATCAGCAATACACCACCCGGGGTCACTGCAGAAGATAACAATCCCTTTTTTGTTTCCCTCTTCTTCTCTCCTCACGTACCTCTCTGGCCTAATTGTTTGTGTCTCTCCATCTCATATTCCAGTTCTGTTTGAGCCTCCCATCATTTCAGTGTTTAAAAGCCTCTCTGTCCATGAAGACGATTAAAGTGGAATGGAGCGTGTACTCAGCCGTCTCTCTTCCCCAGTTCTTCCCCTCCCCGTCTCTGTATTTAATATGCATGGCTCTAACCATTAAGGTGAATTGGGCACTGTACTCTGGTGAACCTCAGTCCATCTCACTGCCCATTACGCCCACACAATAAGAAATCATTTAAATCAAAAGCTGGCTTTGGGAGAGGGGGCTCAATATTCCCTTTATCTGATAACGTAAAGGAAGTGAATTTCTTATATAATGAAGTCATAAGAAAACAATGAGAGTCAAATACCATACTAGAAATTTAAATGAACTAGTAATACTGATATGGTGGATAAGGTTTCAGCATATTCAAATTAAAGCATAGAGGATGGCAAATTTCATATAATCAAATCATGTAAAAAGAACAATTTATTCCCCTCTTAGAATGTGCGCCATTTATAGGATAGAAAGGAGAATAAAACTAATTAATATAGGCAGTAAAATTAATGAATGTTACATCAGCATAATTAAATGTAAATTTTGTATTGCATTCATTTGTAGAATTGGACAGTTTCCATTGTTTGGCTAAACTAATTTTGTTCTATTCATTACTTACTGTGTAAGAAATTCATTTTTCTTAAAGACCTAGCTGGGTTTTTTTGTTTAAAATATGTTTACATGGACACTTTTAATATTCACCTGAAATGGACAATAACCCTGAGAGCAAAGCAAACTGGCATAATATGACACTACTTTGGCAGAGTCATTCTTATTACAGGTAATACAGCACTTATAAGCCCACAGTGTCTTTTTTTAAAGCCATATTTGTGATTTTATTTCCTAAAATTTCCCAAACCTTTGGCATCTATCTAGAAAATGCACACGGACCATCAGGAAATGAAACATGGGTATTTGTTGGGAACTCTTGGCAAAATAGACTTGATTACATCACGGCATTTTCAACAAGAAACACTGCAACTGTTTACTGAAAACATGGAATGTGTTTTTCAGCTCAATTTTATTTATATAGTACCAAATGAAAACTGTTATCTCAAGGCAGTTTACATTGTACGGTAAACCCGTGCAGAGGAAAAAAGCTTTGCACAGTGAGTACTACATGTATACAATGAGTACTGTTACAGCAAACAGTTCCATGTTTATCTGTCTGCAAGTTTAAAGTACTATCATTCATTGGAAGTTTTCTTTGTTTCCAGTTAATGACATTAAGTCCATTATTCACTCATATTTTAGCTCTGACCTACTTTGCACCAACTGATTTGTATCTGCTTTTTCTAACTGCTAATTGCTCCACTTTGCTCACCTCATATTTGCAAAGTTTGTTTGCCTGACAACATGCACAGCTAGATGTGGGCAAGATGTGATGCTCTCTATACGTATATACATTTAATAAACCATTACTTATTTTACTTTATATTTCACACATTTTTTATATATATATGTGCATGTGTTACAATTATCCTAATTCAGTTCTGGCCCTACAGAAGTGGCACCTCTACTCCAGGATGGCACATCATGTGCCATTACCAGAAGGTTTGCAGTGTCTCCCAGCCCAGTCTCAAGAAAATGGAGGAGATTCCAGGTGACAAGAAGCTAGGGGAGCTGGACAGGGCCAAAGGTGGTCTTTAACCCATCAGCATGACTGGTATCTGCTCCTTTGTGCAAGGAGGAACAGGATGAGCACTGCCAGAGCTACAAAATGACCTCCAGCAGGACACTGGTGTGAATGTTTCTGACAATCAGAAACAAACTTCGTAAGGGTGGCTTGAGGGCCTAATGCCCTCTGCTGGGCTCTGTGGTCTCTGCCCAGCACCGTGGAGCCCACATAACATTTGTTATAGAATACCAGAATTGGCAGGTCCACCACTGGCACCCTGTGGTTTCCACAGATGAGAGCAGGTTCACCCTGAGCACATGAGACAGACGTGAAAGGGTCTGGAGAAGCCGTGGAGAACGTCATGCTGCCTGTAACATCATTCAGCATGCAGTTTGGTGCTGGGTCAGTGATGGTCTGGGGAGGCACATCTATAGAGGGACACACAGACCTTTTATCGTGACTCATTATCAGGATGAAATCCTTGGACCCACTGTCAGACCCTATGCTGGTGCAGTGGGTCCTGGGTTCCTCCTGGTGCACGACAATGCCCGGCCTCATGTGGTGAGAGTATGCAGGCGGTTCCTGGAGGATGAAGGAATTGATACCACTGACTGGTCCCCACCTCACCTGACCTAAATCCAACAGAACACCTCTGAGACATTATGTTTCAGTCCATGCAATGCCACCAGGTTGCACCACAGACTAGGGGTTGCACGAACTAGTCGACTCGTCGACTAGTCGATTCTAGGAAATCTCGCGACTTTTAAAATTTCACGTCGACTAGTCGCAGTCACGTGACTGCTGGCGACAAAATGGATTGTAAACAGGAAGGTGAGGACGAGG
>JAVDPK010001868.1:35551-51118 GCA_034780415.1 Cichlasoma orientale
CACACACACACACACACACACACACACACACACACACACACACACACACACACACACACACACACACACATCCATACACAGTATCTAAATAGGCCTTGACTCCATATACACCTGTCTCACTGCTCATATACCCGGCACAGAGAAAAACTGGGATAGTAAAATATTGCGCGGCAGCCTTACTGGTGGATTTTGGTATTGTGTGCAGAATAGACGGAAGACTAAAAATGAGGTAAAAGAGATGCTGTTTACTGAATCCACACTGATCTAAAACTAGCAGCGTCACATTTTCAAATGGAAAAGAATAAAAGGACTTTTATAAAATGATGAGACAAGTTAAAAAGATGATTTTTGTATGACCTTTTCACACAGCTTCAGCAACAGTTGACTAAAAGTACTTTGCAGAGTGTAAAAAAAAAAAAAAAAAAAAAAAAATACCAGTAATGGTTAGGTTAGGCACAGTCAAAGTCCTGCACTGACTGCTTAAATCAGAAACAGAACTGAGATTTTAAAAAATGGATTGAGACCAAATGTTTAGTTGGAAGAAAATTCTTACATCCCTTTTATGTAAAAGCTTGAACTTTAGGCAGCACCCTGACTGAGTAACATTTAGTCCTGGATCTTAGGATATACAGAAGGATCTGGGCATGGAATTACTTGAATGCAACTTAAAACTGAGCGAGGTCGGGATAAGTGGATATGACCTAAT
Source organism: Cichlasoma orientale (assembly GCA_034780415.1). Classification (NCBI taxonomy): domain Eukaryota; kingdom Metazoa; phylum Chordata; class Actinopteri; order Cichliformes; family Cichlidae; genus Cichlasoma; species Cichlasoma orientale. The sequence goes on from JAVDPK010001868.1 coordinate 36,258, forward strand.
TTCTGACGCAGAGCTATAGAGGATTGCTCTATAGATGTAATTGAGTTTCGGTGTTGAGTCTGAGAGCTCTTAAATTGAAAATAACTCTGATCGGTTAATTTGAATGTCAGCACAGCTGATGAGGCAGTTTGGATATATTATCAACATGTATTAAGATTGTGTCATGTAACAGTATTATGCTTCTTGCTTTATGAAAAGTAGGGTTGCCGTGAGAACTGAAGATACTGCCAAGTTGATGCTAAAATGATGAAAATATGACTGTTTGTTTTTGTTTTGTAGGAACGGGAAGAACTGTAAATGTTGTGATTACTAAAGATATTCTGCAATAACACATCTGTCAAAATAAACCATTGTGCATTGATAAATGTTAATGGCATTAATACTAATGAGCGTTTCTTTATATGTTGCTAAGCAAATGGGAATAGATGCAGTAATTCATTGAAATGTGCAAACATACATGGAAATGCAGTATATACGCCAACAGTTCTAATGGGCCTGAAATGACCGTTTTTATTCTTCAACACGACCTGAACTCTCTTAAACAAGCTGTCTTGTAATTTCTTTAAGCAACTTTCTGGATCTCCAGGCTTCTTGAGGGATATTCCAAATCTCAAAATGACCGACAAAATTTTGGTTTTAAAGCTTTTTGCTAATTCATTCAATTTTTATACTTGAATAATCCAAATGTCATTGTTAAGTAGCTTAAGAAGGAAACAAACAACCAACCAAAAAAACAAAAAAAACAAAAAAAAAAAAAAACCCAGAACATTGCTGATGTGAAAATTGTCAGGTACAAGGACTGGACTGAAAATGAGTGAAAAAGCAGCCAGTGTCCAAAGAGAAATCTTGAAAGACCTCCAGAAATCCTGGAGAACTGTATCTCAAGACCACTTTATAAACATACTACAAGGTCCAGCTCCTTGGAAGCAAAACGTAGAGAAATGAGTTGTGACTCAAGAGTTTTGCACGGTACTGTATACTGGGGATGTGATTGGCTAACAGACAGGAAGTAAAACTGACAATATTTTAAAGTATTACAAAACAAAACAGGAAATCACATTACAGCCCAACATCATGACACTGAGATGTTCCACAATTTCATCTGCCAACCTAAAGAGGACAGTGTGGATGGCACTTCCCTGTTGTTTCAAAAGTACCTGGAAGAACTTGTAGACTCGTATCATTCACGCACAAACAGTATTTACAGATTTAACTGGCTTTGTGAGGTCATATGGGAGTGAGGTAAAGAGAGGACAAAAAAGGGCACGTGCAGGAGGACAAAGAAGATTGAGCGGGGAGGAAGAGGATTAGCTTGAGAATAACGATGCATTTGAAAGCTTGGCTGAGAGGGGGAAAGATGAGGAAGCAGGGGAGTGGGAGAAGAGGAGAGAGGAAAGAAAAGTATGTGAGGGAGAGAGAGAGCAGAGACTGAAGGAGATGAAAGCACTTCAAAGCAAAAGTTACTGTACAGAGCCAGAGAAAGACAGAGTACGAAAGCAAGATAGACAGAGGAAAAGCTAGAGAGAGAGAGAAGGAGCGCCTTCCATCCTGTTAAACACTGTGGAGTGGGAAATGGGATTTTGTATCACATTGCTCCAGCAAATTGCTGCATGGTGCTGGCTTACAGAGGATAGCCAGTGCTTCTTCTTGACATATACAGCCTTTCAGAGACTAGTGTGGAACCCAAAGGTACCCTGCTGCAAAGTTAAAATGGGTGTCCACATAATTCCAGATAAATTGGTTCCTGGGGCCATTGTTCATGGATGCCGGTAATACCTCAGCCGGCCTCTGGTGGAGGGGATAAAACACGTGAATAAAACACTCAGGATAACTTTGATAGGTCAAAAAGCACTTCATAGTTTTCTGTTGTCTTTATATGTGTAAAAGAAAAAAAAAGTTTTTATAGTTGAGGCTTCAGAAAACAGAAATTGGAGCAGAACTCTGACGCCTCGAGTGCATACTGTACCTAAAAAGCTGTGACCTTTTTGCATGTCATTGCTCTGCTTCCGTCACGTTCCACGTCCAGTGGCAGCGCTAAGAATTTTCTGAAACCTATTTTCATGAGACCAAATTTTCCAAGGCAAACTGATGCCAAAAGCATAACCAGAGACTCGCCATCTCATATGCAAAGCTGTGCTGTGCATATTAGAGATTTTCTGGTAAGCTGAAGATGATGCCTTGAAAACAATGTTTTAAAATAAAGCAACGAAAGACCTACAGGTGAATTATTTTATATTATTTAGAAGAACAACATAACGCACCGCTGGCAAGCAGCAGAAATACCTTCTTAATATTTCACAACTCAACAACAACCAAGGCAAGGCATAATTGGCAGGGTGGAGAGTGAGACAGATTGCTTATAACAGAAAAACCTTGAGCCACAGAGAGTTGTTATAATAGTGTCTCTCCTTCAGTGATATATTCTATGAAAGCCTACGTGCTGCCACCTTGAAAGTGGCAACCTCTCGTGATGCATTTGACATTACGGAGGGTCCTGTTGACTCGCACCACGATCAGGCCAGGCATCTTCTATCACATTACTGTTTTCATCTGAAATTAGAAAAAAAAAATCAGTTGAGTATGCTTTCCTAACTTCCATTCAAATACATACAAACATACAAATTTTCATGCATAGAAACGCTTTATTTAACACTGACTGCGTGTGTGTACATTTTCCTGTACCCTGAAATTCCAGCCCAAACTTGCTACAGTATGCGGCATTGGGACTCAGACAGAGGGAAGGCCTAAGCCACTTCTGAGTGTCTAGAAATGCTAGGGGCTTAAGAGGAGGCTTGGCCTGGGAATGGTGGGGAAGGTGATGCATTATTTTAGCTTGGGATTTTTTTATATATATACGTAATAACTAAATAATTCTTTGACAAGTTTTTTTTTTTTAAAGCCATAGGCTAAGGAAGGACCTACAAAAAGTGTACAAAGCTGGATTTCATGGCCGTTTTGGCTGAAATCCAAAGGCAAAAACCCCAGACCGTCTCGTTGGGTAGCCATTTTTTTTCTACTACAGTCAAACCAGATACAAAAACAACCTCACATCCAGGGCAGATATCCTGATACTGTGGTCACATACCTACATACATGAAGCTCACAGGGTGTTGTCTAAATGCACTGTACAATATACTGCGTTACAGGACTTTGTCGGCTGATGTATGAATTGTTTTCGGAAGTGGACGTTTTCCTACGTAAGCCTGGGAAAAAGTTGTGTCCAGATGTGTGTGGACGTTTTGTGGTTTCGGAAGGTTGAAAATTCATTGGACGTTTTCTGGGGTGAACTTCTAGTTCCAAAATTCGTCCAGTGACAACTTCCATGTGTTCAGGGACACATGGACACATCTTGGCGTTCCCCATGAAGTCTGTCCCCACAAGTGCTCTTACAATAAAATATGAACACAAAAAGGAAAATAAGCTTTTAATTTGCTAGCCTCAAAAGGCCTGAAAAGGTTTTTGAACTGATGGAAGACTGTTTGTAATAGTACGTCCGATATGTTACGAAATGTGATGTTATTGTAAATCCACTGCAACATTAGTTTTTATGTTTATATATTTTTGCAGATTTCTTTTGTTTTGTTTTTTCTTGCTTCCAGACTCCATGTGATGCTGAACAGCTTCCTAGCCTGTGTGGGTGGGATATCTGTGACTCACTTTCTCGCACACGTATACTGTAAGTGGTGCTTTGTTCCCATCTCTGTCGTCTTTCTATATCATGTCTCTTTCTGTTGCTGTCTTGTGCTGTGTCCAGTGTCTCTCAAGCAAAGTAATAATAAATTTTAATAACTGATACCACTGAAAGACGATGTTTCTTTAATAAGACCGCACACGAATGCATCAGAAGCATAGATAATGGGACACATCGTGATTAAAGCAAAGAGCAACAGTTTCTGAAAAACTGCATCACTTTCAGCCGATCACTAAAATTCAGAGACTCTTCAAATGTGAAAGTTTAGAAGATTTTAAAAATCAAACATTAAGAGCCAATTACTACTTCAGTTCAGTACAAAGAAGAATACAAACATGCTATAACACTATATTACTGTATACTTGAGACCGTATAACATGAGAGCACCAAACAAACCAAAATAAGTTTTATATTTTAGATTATCCATTGTTTTTCTCGAGGATCGCTTTACATTTTGATATTTTAATACATTTAAACATACTAATAACCTTTCTGAAGTAGTCGGTTGGAAAAGATTTCCTTTAACAAGTAGGATTTCTTGCTCATCTAAGACAATCGTGTTGTGTCCTTTATTATTAAGTCCCACTTTGTTGCTGGTATTTTTGTAGTGTACAGTTTTGCAAAAAAAATTACCGTAAGTACTGTTATATTTAGAGCACAACAAACACTTCTTCAGAAGAGATCTAAAAGCTATTATACTGTATGTGTTTAGTAACATTATATTACCCTGTCAATCCTGGAGCTGATTTTGAAGGCCAGGTCCTGAAAACTGTGTCACTGTGGCTTTGATAGTAACATGAAAATATTGGCATAGCTGTAAATGATGAGGGAATGTCATACAGTAGTTAGAAACTTCATCATTGCAGGTGCAGCTGGTGAGAGCTGAAACCAGACATGGTGTCTGCGTATTGATCAAGACATTAGCAACATAGCTGAGTAATGAACTGGAAAATCAAAGCAGGCTTTCTATGGTCTGACCATTCTTTTGACATTTTAAACAAGTCAGTATGGAACCACTGCAAACAAATTGACTTACAAGCATCCTGACCCTGAGCTGCCTTCATTGTACAGTACAATTATTTGATTAGCTCTGTGACTGGTGGAGACTTTTTTTAAGAACTTATTTTTAGGTTAAATGACTTTTGGTATACTGTAAGAGCAGGAAGGACAACCAGCCTTTGCTTTTGTTGCAGCTGGAGATTTTATAATGTTGATGTTTTCAGGGAATGAGACACAACTTTCAGACTTGTAACTCAGGGATTTTTTAATATTTTTCTTATTGTCTTATTGAAACACAAAATACCAAAACTAACAGTGACTTATTATAGTTTACAACTACTGTCTGTGTATCCATACCCAGCTCAGACTTCTAAGGGCCCCATTCTATATTTATACAGTGCTATCATTATTTCCGCCGGCAATAAGAAAACAACTAAGAAGCGGACATATCTCTAAATCTTACACACACATATATATTTTTCAACTTATATTGCTTTTTACTATTAAAAAAAGAAAGCAACTGATGATTAGTCTGAAAAATGTCTTAACACTCTTGTCATTTTGGTTCTCTTTAGCCCAGTGTTTTAATTCAACATTCAGTGCTGAGTTAGAGCTGCATTCAATGTATTTTATGTTTCCAATTTGAGCGTCTCAGGCGGTGGTTAAACAGTCAGATACTGAAGAATTTGCTCATCAGAAGAGCTCCACAGTAATTAGAACTCGGACACTGGACACCAACTAAGCAACAGTGATATATATATAAAATAAATTTTAAAAAATGTGTGTGTGAGGCATTGCGTCCATGTTAATTACAAGAAAGCATGCCTCACACATGGATCCTGGAATGCCTGTAACTGTACAAGATCAACAGGTCCCTAAGAGCTTCCATCACAAACTCAGTGGGAATGTGGAGAACAGCACTAAAAGCCAACTTCAAGCAAATTTCCCAAGTTACCATCAAGTGCGGGATTTCCCAATGGGATGCTCTGTCCCCACTGCTGTTCTGCATAGGCCTGAACCCCCTCAGCCTGATCATCAACAAGTCTGGCTACAATGGAGCAGCCATCAGCCACCTCGTCTACATGATATTAAGCTGTATGCCAGGAGCGAACAAGACATAGATTCACTGATCCTCACCGCACACACACACGCACACACACACCTGGGACCCTCCAGCCTTTGGGTTTAGAATTGAAGAAGCCTAAAAAAAATGTAAAGAAGTCCAGTTGTCTTTCCAAGCTCTTGAGACATTGGTCACTTAATAATACTGTATATTTTACTGCTGACTATAGACGTCAGAAGTGCTCATGCTGCAGGTTTTGCTCTATCATTCTTCCCAACAATGAGAAGTAAGAATTTGAATGGCTTCACTACAAGTTTATTTGATTGGCTGTCTGTGCATTGTTGCTGAGCTCCAAAGAAGTCACTGCATCGTAGACACTGATGTGTTACTCAGGGGAAGCAGCTTTGTGTTCTTCTGTCCCTCATATCTTAATTTCTCTCATCAACCATTACTTGTGACTGCGGCGATGATTAATGGGCGATGAATTCTTGTGAAGGGCTAACTGAGCTAACTTGATTTCTGCGTGACTGACAAAGGAAGACAGAGTGAACAGAGACAATGAGACTCCCATTCAAAATTGTGCTCATGAAGCAACTGGCCCCCAGAGCAATGCCAAAGTACCTGATAATTTTGGCTATAACCACTCTGCACCTCATTTGCCTCCTTTCTTTGTGGAACCAGACTGACTTTAACTTCTTTGCTGTTACGAGCCGGACAAAAACGGTTCAGCCTGTTCTCATCTGTTCTCAGCGTCAGTCAGTGCTGTTGCCTTTTATGGTCAAGGCGTCTTGAGCTAATAGAGTTCTGTCAATTCCAACTCATCATTTGTTATTGAGGTTCCTGCTATAAAGAGATGTATTTTTAAATTCAAACATAGATCTTTTCTTAAACCTGAGTAATTTTTAGTTCCCAAACTGAACCGTATGCTCAAATCTAGCCAAGTAGTTTTTTTTTTTAGTGGCTAAACATAATCAGTGAGTGAAAGCGAAAGTAAAAACCAAGTAAAAAAGGAAACAGTAACAAATAACCCACTGAAAGTATAAAACACAATGTTGCAGGTATGCAAGCCAAGAAGACCAGGCTGATAAGCATGCAACTTATGCCACCACCTCTTGTCCACCTCTTAATGGGGTCTCTAAAATGGGGCTGTTATCACTCAGCAGTGGTTAAGCTGGTGCATGAGTATTACATCTCTTAATGGTTGTTTTAGTTCGTAACAGATCCCTCGGACCTGTTTCCTGCCCACTAATGTATATCCTATTCTTTTTTTTTGCCAAGTGCCCAGATCATTGGAGGAGGGCTGTCATTAACAGATATGGCTGTTGATTGCACTTAACTAATAGCATTGCTAGTTGGTTCTATCAGCAGAGGATGGTGGGGTCAGCATCCGGATGCAGGCAGATGGAGTTAGGCGAGTCTCCTTGCTACTGGCTTAGGTAGTTTCTGTAAATTTCTGATATGGTAATACCCATACTGTAGGTTCAAACTCAGACCATTTAAATGGAGCGATGGTCCAGACTTCCTGTACAGGGGTAAACTGGGCTCTGGCACTGTTTAGAATGAGTTAAAGAGGGTTAATTACCCATGTTATGCATATGAACCAAGAAGGTTTAAACTGAGGCAAAAATAAAATACAATTACTGATGGAGCAAAGCCAAATCCACAGAGTTACAAACTTACTGTCACTGCTGTACAGTAAGTCAATTAACAGGCTATAACAGTGTTTTGTATTTCTGCCAGCAGTCATTTTTACTAACGAACCATCCTTCACAGAATTTAATTGACTCCAGTGTCATTCCTCGAGACACACAATCACAGTTACATTCAGTTAAGTAGCACATACACGTGTGCATTCACACAGTGTTTATGTAGAGTATAAAAAATTAAATGGAGAAAAAGTGGATAGCTTGTGTGTCATTATGTCTGACATCATTCCCCCCGTTTCATTTAAGGAGGCTTATGTCTTTTTACACGAGATTGTTATTCCTCTTCAGAGAAGGTTTTAATGCTGTTAACTGCATTTTCTGCATTGATCTTTCACCAGTACTTGAACCTGTAACTTGGATTGTCCAAGGGGACCACTTTGCACATCTGAATCAAGTGTAATTGGCGTAAACACAGAAATAAGCTGCATCTTACATGTGTGGTGCTGCAGATTTCTACATGGCAAACTTTTCTTCATCTCCAAAATCCCAATGTTATGTCAGTGACACAAATTCATTAGTTCTAGTTTTTATGAAATTCCAAGGAGAATGTTCAAGTGTGGCATCAAAAGATCCCATCAAACAGACATAACTGTCTTTAAAATGGTCTGCAGGGTAATTGCATTTAGCTGTCAGTAAACAGATTGGTTATAATGATTCATAGATATCTTGCTTTTTAGGAAGGTGCAGGGCAACGCACCCTGATATAATTTGTTATATTTAAATACTAAAACTAAAGCCATTTTTCTTTTCAGCATTTTTCACGGTCAGCATGTAATCTCACCAAATTAACACACACAATGAATCACGTTTATCTTTTCAAATAAATGTCATATTGATGCAGTTTCATATTTCTACACTATAGGAATGATGTTGGAGAAGCTAAGGTTTGGTGGGAGAATAATGGTGTTTCATTTTGTACTTAGGGCCAAATTAAAGAGTAAAAGAAACTTGTAAAGTGGCTTAGTAAAGAGCAAAAACATCTGCGTAAAAGATCCTGCAAGGAAACAAAGCAGGAACTGGAAACAAGGAAGAGTTTATTTATTTATTTATTTTTATTAAAAATACAGAGAAACATACGAATAAACACTCTGCTCACACATTTCTTAACCTGCAATAATGCTTGCTCTCGTGAAGCAGTTTCTTTTTAGCAAATTTTGAATGGCTCATTAGCAACAAATGTGTATTTATCCACAGCTGAAAATAGATCAAAAACATGAATTCTATTACAAAAAATGTACAGTTCCTTTTAAATGATGATTAAGGCCTTTTTAAAAAGAATAAAAGCACTTATTTGCAGGAAATTATTCTGTGGGATACAAGTGGGATTCAAGAAAGTGCTTTGAAATTGCACAACTTAGAAAACCATCTCATAGCTTTATTCACTCACTGCACAAAAGGGCCAGCAAAGCACCATATTTTGTTTTGCTGGCTTATTCCCGTGTTTGCCATTGCGTTAGTCTGCAGTACAGTGGGGCACAGAATGTCACTCCTACCTGGGTCCTGTTAATGGCAATTGAGTCAAGCAGCTGGCAGCAATCCAGCAGAGTGATAACTGTTGGAAAACCTGTGCTTGTCTATTCATACGTGCATGTTTGCCTGGCTGCATGCGTTTGGACCTGCAGACTGATTTAATGTTTTGGTAAAATAGGAAGAAGACTGATGACAAGAGTGTGCAAGTACTATTTGTGTGTGTGTGTGTGTGTGTGTGTGTGTGTGTGTCAGTCAATCATCAAAATTGTTAATATACTGTGAACTGTATAACACTCTTAATACATCGTACAGGACTGGAGGCACTGTTTCATTTAAGAGCTTTGGATATGATTAACTTTGTGTGTTTTTACTTTGATCGGTAATTCCCACCCATAAATCATATAAACCACCCTTTAGCAGCAACACTGACCTGTGGTCAGCCCACGTTTCTCAACACATCAGCGCAGTCTCACACCGAGGTCAGAAAAAAACACTTCTAATAAACCTCAAACCTGCAGACCCACAATAAATAGGTCAAGCCATTTACCCAGACACACATCACTAACTGTTGGTCTGGTTATGTTTCCACTTTAATGGGGTCATTAGTCGAGGAGTAGTGGCTTTGAGCTGGGCCATCTACACAGTTCCCCTTCCAGGGCAAGGTCTCACCACCAACTATGAGCTCAAGGCCAGGAGAACAGAGGCTAGAATAATAGAAACAGGGATTCTGATGAAATCAGAACAGGATACGCTTAAATTTAGATTCTCATCATGGAGCTTCATGGGATGGGTTTCCATGGCTGAGCAGCTCCTGTAACTGTAATGTGCAGGTGGCCCAATACTTTTGTATATATAGTGTATATTGCTTGGTGTTGGAGTGAAACGGATTGGCTTTTTTTATTTGGATGACTATTGCAGCACATCGGGGTACTAACATTACTTGCGTTGCTAGCTTGTGACGGCTGTCCAGCCCAGTGTCTCTCGGTGCTCGTGCCTAATAGAAACACAAGAATATTTGACTTGTCTAAAAAAAAGTGACACATTTGCATAAATTTGTTTTGCACATTTTCAGTCTTTTTCAGTTTTTTAATCTTTAGGTTTTGACTCCTCTAACAGCACTTTTACACACACTTTTCCTCTGGCTCCACATTAGCAAGTCATCTTGGTTTTCTACCTGTGTACCACTCCACCATTCTGTCTGCACAACTGATAAAGTCATTACAGTAAGACTCATCATATAATTTCTTGCATGTATAATGTGGTCTATGACTGGTGAAGGCAGACACTTGTCAGTGCTGACTGATTTAGCTCCAAGAGATAAATTTCTTCCTTTCTGGTGTTTTTAGTGAACTTTCACAGTGGCTGCTGACTGTTACTGTCAAATCTGCAGGTTTTAGCTGGTAACCATTACTGATTCATTTTATTTGTTCATTGTAGGGACTCTGATTTTTATGATAAAGTTGAGACATATAAACATGTTTTAATTGCTTTTTAAAGCAGATGCTCAGTGGAATAAGCAGTGTTGCCAACTTAGCCACTTTGTCACTAGATTTAGTGACTTTTCAGACCCCCCTTACCCCCCTTTTTTCTAAAAAGCAACTAGCAACAAATTTAGCAACTTTTTCCGATGACTTCTGCAACTTTTGGAGAGAGAGCCCAGAAAGCCGAAATCCTCCACTGACGGCCTGTTTTGTGTACGTGCAGGGCTTGGATGCAGATATATGATAAAGCAGTCACTTGGAGTAACATCCTATGAGAATAATAAGCTATCCGCAAATTTATGGCACACTGTGGTGTCGGGCAGCGTTTGTATGGGTTTTACAGCCTGAAGCTCTGTTGTGCTGGTTCAAATTCAGCTCATTTTAGTAGGACTGACTGAAGATAGCCGATCTTTTTAGACTCACTTTATATGGTGATTTTCCATTGTTGTGTTTTCGCCTTGTTCTGCTGCCCCCCCCTCCCCCTACATTACATCTAGATATTTGCCAGTGCAAACCCAAACTAAAACTGTGTGTGTGCTTGTGTTAGCGCAGGACTCAAATTGCTAGTTTCAAACTGTAACTTTATCCTGCTTAAACTCATGTCTCTTTTGTGCCGCCGAGCTTCAAATAGCATAATTTATGGACTCCCAAAGGAACCACACCAGTACTTCACAATCAAACCACTTGACACATGGTTGAAATAAGCCATCCTTATCATGTAAAGTTCCTTTTGTCCTCGAGATATGCAAAATTCCAAGCATTCAGAAAGAAACCTAGTGGGAGGAATTGTAAGAAATTTCACTTGCTAATTTTGTTTTGCGGTAAATGATTTTCTATACCGGCAGTCTCACTTATGGCCCTTACGGGTGTTTTCTGCATTGAATCACATCCAACTGTCTAACTAATAATTACATATTGATGTCCCTCTGAGTTTAGGCTGCTTTTACCTACAGTCGTCAAAGGAAGTTATTTTGTTTTAGTTGTAAGCTCAAGTGTTTTCTTATATTCAGTGATGAACCAAAATCTCAAAACCGCTGCTGAATATAAAAGCAGCTGAACTGAAAAACTTGGACCAAAATAGATAACACAATATTTAATGAAAATGGAAAAAACAGGCCTTTTACCTTCCAGGTTGTTTCCTGTGTAGATTTGTTTTTGAAGTGCAAACACATACTGTAGTAGTATCACAGTCTCCTAGTCACCAGCAACATTTACAGTCCTTTCATCTCATTTCCTGCGCCTTCTTTCATCTTCTCTTTTTCTTTCACATTTTCTAAAAATGTGGGCAATTTAGAGGAAAAAATGTAAAGCTGGTTAAAAAAAAAAGCTTAACAGGGAAGAGTGGCGGAAAAATGGGGCCGTTAAATGCGACTGATTGATGCCTTTCTGTTTCCTTTCCCAGTCTTAGATTTTAACACAGGCTTTTCTTAAAGAAAAGAGAGGTACGTGATAATCACAAATGTGTAAAAGAGAGTAGCTGATGATATTTATGACAGTTTGGGACTGTTTTTCCTTTTTTGAGGTTACTGAACATGTGACAAACCTTTCATACTGAAGCTTAGTGGCATGTCTGAAACCAACTTGTGTAATATTAGGCGTGTTTATGAATAGTAATATTATTGGCAGTCTTGCAAAGTGACCAACTTTTACCAACAAACGAACCAAAACAGAAACAGATTTTCAGGAAGTGTCAGGAAGTTAAATGTGCTTTAGTGAATTCAGATGTTATATTAATGTGGAAGTACATACTGTATATGTAATTGTTGTGACTTGTGTGGGCTGTGCACGTCTTTGTGTGTTGAGCATGCATATCTGCACACGTGGGTGCACTTGTCGGTGTGTATAAATATCTTGTGGCACCTCAGGTGTGTTTGAAGCAGATTTTCAGGAGAATTGGAGATAAATCATCTGGATCCTTGCTGACATCTAAAGCCTCCGAGCGCTAATCAGCAGTAGTCTCAAGCAAATGCAAACAGGCAGCGAGACGGCCTCTGTGTGGGCTTCAATCACCGCTGCTGATGTCTTACTTTGTGTGTTTGTTTAACAGGTATCGGGGCTGTCGAGGAAGAGATAAGGAGTAAAGGCACCCAAATTGCCATCTGGTCAGTGCATGAAATGAATTTATTGACCACCAAAATTTATATGCTGTTTGTAAAAAAATGAGTTTGAATGCGCTTCAATGCGGCCGTTAAGGGTCAGCCACTTCTCCTAATGCACGATCATGGATTCAGGAAGTCTGTCCACAAGAAAAATCGACATAACCAGCTGAATTGTCAGCCAGTTTTCAGATGATTCAGTTTGGCATTTATTTCTGATAGACTTTTCTGATTTCCCTGTGACTCCCTGCCCCTTACTGCTTCTTATCCCACCCTGTTTCAACATTTTAAAAATCCTGGAAATGTTCTCCACTGATCAGACAGACACTCCTGCATCCTCAGGACCAGCAGCCACAGGGTTTGTTGATTCAGGGCAGAGAGTGCATGACTGTCAAAGATGGATTATAATTCAGTTAGGTTTTGAATTATTTTGTCGTGGTCACTTAGGGTAATAGTACCGGGCCCTGTCCAATAATAATGCTGCGAATATCTTCCGATTTTTTTTCTCTTCTGAAAAGTTCAAAGGGAATTAATTTAGGCAGTCGTTGAAATCCACCTGTACCAGAATATAACTCTGGCTAGCTCTGAGCCTGAGGTGCTTTTTTTTTCTTTTATGGAACAGTGAGAAGCATAAAGTTATCAACACAGTGACAGCAATCATAGAACGAGTATGGACAGAGGAGACTGTGACTAACAGGATGAGATATATTACTAGCAATAAATAGAGAGTGAGCACTCACAGCAAACTTGTATTCCGCTTCTATTACCTCCAGCAGATTTAGGACAAATAAATATTATACACTAAAGAAAGAATTAGAAGGTCCATTTTTCTATATGTATGTATGCATTTTTTATTGTGATATCGTTTTATTGTAAATTTGTCATTCTCTGAAACCAAGGGTTAATTCTCGGGTAATATACAAAATAAAGCAGCAACTGTCTGATGTTTTATCATGTGAATAATGAACATGCGTTTCTAATTCTGAGGAGCAAATCCAAGCTGCTGTACACCACTAATAAATTATTACTGGGTGTTCATGCTCTATGGCCAACAAATATACCAGAATGAATTGTGAAGATGAGCTGCATTCATTTAATCAAGTTTTCAAGTTTCAGACTGGTCCGTGGCTGCGGAGCGATGTGGCCCAATATTGTGGGAATGTGTATCAATCTTGTGATTAGGACCCTATTAGGATTAGGACCCTTAGCCTAATATTTTCTAGTAAGCAGTTCGGCCCTTTTTGTAGCTCTTATTGAGACTCTAGAACGATAAAAAGACTCAGTTCCTGTGACACTTATTGAATACCTGAAATACGACTAGAATATTCCAAGTGGTATTAATACTTCTTTTTCAGGTGACGTGTTTGCAAAATGAGGAAGAAATTTCCTGATTTCTGAACATTTTGGTCTTTTTGGTCTTTTTTTACTCTGTGGTAAAACAAAGAATGAAGAACAGGAATTTGTCATTTAAATGCGAATGACAAAAAAGCTCTTTGATTAAACAAAACACTTTAGATTACACTTCAGATTAGGAAATAATAGATCAACCTCTAATATCAGCACACCTCAAAGAGCAATTAGCTGTTAACTGAAAGGTTTTAAATGACGATAATTAACCTCCTTTATGTATTGACGGCTATAAGTAGATATGCTGGCAATGATAATGAAATGAGGACAGGTTGGATTCCATCAACAATAGAAGCTGTTGTGTAAGGTTTAAGTAGATATCTATCCTAAGAGGACGCTATGAAAAACAATGTAACTAACTTGGATTCATTTTGTGACGCACAAATATAAAAGAGCAACATTTTGAAGAATGGCAACTTCTCTGCCACCTTTTCAGTCAGTGGGACTAAATCAAAACACACTTCACTATGATTAGTGGAGATTATTAAAACCTAAATTGTACACAAGATAATTAATTACTCGTGGATGTAGAGGTAATCACACCACTAACGAACTGAGAAAACAAAATAATGCTGTGTTTAACTGAGTTAAATATTATGATGAATCCCTACTTTTTTCCTACTATAATAAATTTGAAAATGTTCAAGGGCATATTTACAGAGAAGTTATTTATAAGTTCTTAACCTCGGGATATTCATCTCATATAGATAATAGCATTATTTTTACAATAGTTGAATATTTCTTAGAAAAGTTTCAGCAGTCGATGATATAGAACCACTTATTCATTTACAAATACACTTATTAATTAGACTTATTAGACTAAATCCATTATTAAATCAGACAATAAGCAGGTATTGAGTATAAATGTTTACCAGCCAGCGTTACCTGAATTGTTCTGATGTTGTATATCGGTGCAGTGCATAGTACTGGGGGGGGGGGGGGGGGGGG
>JAVDPK010001868.1:51128-70132 GCA_034780415.1 Cichlasoma orientale
AGAGTGGGTAAAAAATCTAAGCACATTGATTTACAGGGACAAGTAAATAGCAGGAAATCTGTAAAACCCGCATATTCATCCACTTTCATTTCATCATTGTGTAAATTGTAACTATAGCAGGTATGCACAGGAAATGAATGTATATATTATTGGTCACAGTATATAAAGCAAAAATTTGTACATGCATAAATATGTGTCAAATTAAAAACTACTGAGTTAAGAAACAGTCCAAAGTTGATGACCTGATTTGTTAATTTCTATTGAAATATAGCCGCTGGTACAGATGCTGAATACCCTACACACTCCTCTAAACTCAAGGAAAATACCTTCTCAGCAGACCGCTAACCTCAGCGGGAATCTGTCCCATCTTTTCATTATAGGTTCACTGGTTATTATTATTATTTTTAAATAGAATGGATAGATGTATCCAATGGCCCAATTCAGTAAATAAGAAATCTGATTGGCTGTATTAAGGTTTTAAATTTGTAGGGTACCCTGACATTTTGCACCTGTAGATATTCTGGGGTAAAAGTGTTTGGGTATTGCATGGAGTTGTCTGGCCCTCACTGGATCAGAAACGGCTGAACTCTTTTAAATAGGAACTGCTTCGCTCCATAAGTACAAAATAAAATCTGAACTGCTGGTTGAGCTCCACATGGCAAATCACAAGGTGATGATTCAAGGGTCCCTAGCTGAGCACAAAACACGTGAACACGACTCTTTATATGCTTTAAATTCACAAGGTCAATTTATCAGTGTGTCCACAGGTCTGCACACTTCTTCAGACTGCCTGTATTTCCTCTCTTGCTGCAAAGCACTAAAATTTATGCTGCTTAAATGCAGTGTAAATGTCTATGGGTATGTCTGAGCCATAATGTGTGCCTCTCAGCTACTGTATTAGTAACTGGCTGGATTCAAATTTTCTGATTTTTCTTTTCTTAGTCGGATGGGCTTCAGTCCCAAAGCATAACATTTAATTTACACATAGAAAAATAGGGCATATCAATTGATTTATTTCATTTAAATACAGAAATGAAATGTAATGGAGAGATTCCAACATACACAGCCTGCTGAGTTCCACTGGATTTATACTTACTGTTACATTTTACACATTCAGTAGAGACTTGTCCGTCTAATGAGACAAGGAGTCATTTAGCCCTACAATTAGCCATCCATCCATTCTCCTAGTCATGAAGCCATATTTTCAGCTATTTACACCGATGTAGAATACCAGTCCATCAGTCAGTAAAATAAGCTACTCTATCATTAATATCCAGCGATACACATATAGCTATTAATTCAGAATCTTTTATTCATATATCTATGTATCATGAGCCTGTCAGTCCTTCAGTACATTCTTCATTCATCCACCCCATAGTTAAACTCAATATAATTAAGCAAGGAGATATTACACTAATTACATGCAACATGTGTATTTCTTGTACTCTTGTTAAAAAAAAAAAAAAAAAAATAATAATCTGTTGTTCTTGATTTGAAGTGCACTGCATTCCAGAAAGAGAGCAAAAAAGAAAGGAGTAGGGAAGGGTCGCATAAACAGAGGCCGAGGATGGATTTGTATGTATAGATGAAAACATCAGTGAAGGAATCCATTCTTCAGACTATGTGAAGATTAGATAATCGTGCCTCCCCCCCAATCACCCACATCAACCTCCCGTCTATCTTTGCTCTTAGCACATCAGTGTCCTTCTATTAGATCTGCGTTATAGCCATGCCAGCCGAAAACAAACTCTGGAAAAAGCATCAAAACAAAAACTAATCAGCTTTTTGTGCCATAAATTGCATCCTATCCCCTGTGCAGCCCCCTCTCAGTCTCTCCACCCACTCACACCACCCATCAGCCTGTCCATCTACCATATATATATATATATATATATATATATATATACAGACAGACAGACACAGAGAGTGAGAGAGAGAGATTAGTTTCAATGTTTTATCAGTTTTTCTGTTTGTTTGTTTGTTGGACCGAACAAAACAAAATTTCTCTTCTCTGCTGGCATACGTCCAGTATACAGCCTGGGGTAATTTCAATTATTCCAGAGGTAAGATATTTCTGCAGCCAAAGCAAGTTCTTCCACAACAAACATCACAAGTCACAAACTGTGCATTGTCTGGTTGCCTCAAAGTTTTAAGAAAACTACTGTCTAAAAGCTGATTATATGCTATGATACAGCATATAATCAACTCACACCTGACAAGCATATCTGACAGCTAAATGTGTCAGTGCAAAATGCGTCTGTATTAATGTGACAAAGTAAACATTTCTAAGGCTTGTTGCCCCACTATCTTATCTGGTGAGATAATGACTAACCTACGAGTTAGTGAAAGTTTGGACACACCTGCTCACCACAAATAATACATTTGGAATAATGCAGTAAACAAAAAAGTGTATTTATCATAGTAACCACTGCTGAGGACAGCTTTGCACACTCGTCAATGTCAGTAGCTTAACAATTCACTACATTAACAATTTTGTCAGAAGTTACTGTAATTTGTAGCCTTTTTAATGCATCCGAGACCATGAGTTGCATAGTGCATAAGCAGTACAATTAAATTTTATTTATATAGTGCCAATTCACAACAGCAACCACTTCAAGGCATTTTGTATTATAAGGTAAAGACCCTACAAAATTGGAGAGAAAATCCCAAACATCAGATGATCCTCTGTAAGCAAGCACCTGGCAATGGTGAAAATGCAGAATTTTAACAGCAGCAGACCAAGAATGAGGGTCTGCTAGAATGTTGATGTGCAGCAAATAGCCCAATCCAAAACTGCAGTCCATACACTCAATAATTCTGCAAAGAGCTGTTCAACTAAATAAAGAGGGATGAGGACCAGGAACTGCCTGTTTGGACCTAGAAGCATCAGGAATTAAACCAGTGGAAATCTTTTGATGATGTAAGATACAAATATCAAATATATTCTCTAAAAAAGATGTATGATCCAGCTTGGTTCTATCAGTTGTCATGCCTACCATACTTCCTCAAATAGTGACCTCATCTGCAGAAAGCTGGCTTGCCTTTGGATCAGGCTCATATTAGGCTTTTATTTCTAATTGGTCAGTGAAAGGGATCACATTTGGGTACAAAGCTGTTAAAGCTTCTGCATGACACTGATAATAGTGGGGTGTACGCTGAAACATTTACACCCATACACCCACCCATGCGTACCAGAAGCCACATGGTTGGATTTTGGTGACTGACTTTGTTTTGTGTCAGCCACACCCTCAGCTAATCTTTAATATTTCGTGTTTTACTTGAGCAGATATAGTAAATCATATTAACAATCAGCTCCACAGATATAATGTCCAGCCTGTCACATTTACTGTATACTGTATCACCGAATTCTGTGTCATAACAACCACGCAATAATCATGCGTCTTATGCAGGTTTGCATTCTGTCAAAACTGGGCAAAAAAAATGGTGAATCGCAGCTTCGTTTTTCTGCTAGATTTTGTCATCAGTGGCAAACAGAACTGCATAGTGAAAATAAGGTGTATAGCCATCAAATTTAAAGTGAAATGGTGTCATTGTTTAATCAACCGTTACTTTCTAATGAGAAGTTAAAATATAACACTTGCTGACTGCATCTTTAATCTTACCAAAATTATCCATAAAATGCATTGATTTCTCTGAAATCGGCACCCTTTAAAGCTGTGTTGTGAGCAGGTTTTAGAGATTTGGATTTATTCAAATCTCCCTTAAAAACAACACTCATGTGGCAAATGTATTTTTGAGTTATAAAATTGACATTGTAAGAGCAGTCCAATAGATTAATCAATGTGATTTTTTTTTCTCGTGTTAAAGTCCACTTCTGGCATCGCATTACATTTAGTTTCCAGTTTTTCTTTTTTATAAGCATGAAGGAGAATACTGAATGCGTGATATGAGCCAGAATTGAGTCCTTGCCCACTGTTTGTACAGCAAAGAGATGCCATCTCTGTAGCCTTGCATGCAGACGAATACAAGCAATCGCTTTCCAAACCCGTGGCCTCAATTCACTCTGCCTCTCTCCATTTGTTTTTTCTCAGAGTTGTGTGTGCGGGTGTGTGTGTGTGCGTGTGTGTGACACAGCTGCTGTACTCAGCCCAGCATGAAGAGATGCATTTAATATGCTATATAAACAACCCTCTCTTCCTTAGTTGCTATCTCTTCTATTTTCTCCTGCTCTGTCTCTCTCCCTTTCCCAGTTCTCATCTCAACCTCCCGACTCTGAGTGTCATCACACCTGGTCTGCCTTTCCATAAAGTCAGTCTACATCTGCACACTCTTTACAATGACTAATATCTGATTCATTCTGTGTGTGTGTGTGCCTCTGCATACAGTACCATCCATCCATCCATCCATCCATCCATCCATCCATCCATCCATCCATCCATCCTCTTCCTCTGTATACCACTTATGAATAATCATGTTTGCATCTGTACTTTATTTATTGGTTCATTCATTCATTTATTAATTTTTTTATGCAGTGTCACTAATTTGTATCTACCTGTAAGTGATAAGGTATGCAACAATCGTTCTCTTTAAGCTTTTAAATAGGATAATGACAAATAGAGTGGACTGAAATTCTTCTTTCTGTGAAATTCCCAAGTCTCAGCCAGTCCAGGCTTGCAAATAAGTAAGATGAAAAATAACTGAGATTAAAAAATGCTGAAATGATATTAACCCCACCATTCACCTCTATTTTTTATTGGCATGGTGCACACTCACAGTGAAAATATTGGGTTGCAAAACTACTTAAAAGATTAAAAAATAAATAAAAATAACTACAGTTGTGTTGTTCACCCTCTTATTTTAAAGCAAGGAACCAATTGCTGTTGCATTAATATTTTAAAAATACTCTGGACAATTTGCATAATGAGGCTTTGAATAAAAATCTTTTCTCTGTATTTTTAATGACATTGATCCTTTTAGAATTAAATCTGAGAAATTATACATTGTTTGAAAGCACAGTCAAATGTATTAATGATTTTCACTTTATTTAAAAAATGCCAAATCAGTGTTTAAATCCTCATATGGTAACAGAATAGAAAGAACTGTAAGTACTTAAAATAATTTCTTCATCTTTACTCTATTTTAAGATTTATTTCCCTAACTGTAATTATAATTTACTCATGAAAGTTTACGCTTTTGCATGTTTCTTGTAATTGATATGGCGTGCAATATCATATGTAGAAGAATGAAGCATGCCTCCAGAAAGCATTATGTTATTAAGAAAAGTCTGTTAAGTAGTCTGTATTTATACAGTGGAATAATGGAGCTCAGCTCTGGTTATCCTGTGCTCCACCTGAGTCTCAGTCCTCAGGAACATACATGGTCCCCAGTAATTTCTAACAGAAAAGTTTGCCCTTATATCAAAAATATTGATTTTTCCTTCATCCTCCTCTCATTTGTCTGAGCTGCCATGTTGCCAAGGGAGAAACACACGAGAGCAAAAAAAACCCTTTGCTTACATGGTACATTACTCGGTCCTTCACGTTCCCTCAGTTTTTGACCCACACTTTGGCCTTGCTGTTGGTGGAATAGTGATTGTTATTGAAATGAACTGATTACATCCTTATTTACAAGCCCTTGTAAGGCGCTATAAGATCTTGAAAAGCCTATTGCTTACATACTGTACACAGTTAGCAAAGGTGACCTGTCCTTCACTTTGACTCTTTTTAGTAGCTCAGCTGGGCATACTGACGTTATCGAATTGTCTTTCCAGGCGTTTTCTAGCTCAAACGGAAAATTTGAGTAAGTGACTCCAGTTCTTAACGAGTCACCTCGTTAACACTGGCAGGAGCAAGAAATAAATTGGAATAATGGACACTATATTTACACCCTGACAAAGCCATAGAAACTGTATGTGAAAACTGAAAGCTCAAAAATGGTTGGAAAACAAATGTTTAAAGTGATAATTTCAATGAGAACGAGTCTTTAGACGGTGGAAAAAAAAACATGCCTGGAAAAAAGCTTCACATGGGTTCTGTAAATGAGATGTTTGATCCTTTTTGTGTTTCATTAATCTATAACTTCTGCTCCAGTTCTATCAGAAGCCAATGTTTGCCAACTCCGCTAATCGACAACCAAGTGTACGTGCTCTACAAAACCATGTGAAAAGAATGAGCAGATAGCTATTTTCTGGAGTGTAATCTAAAATCTCTCCTCAGCCTGCTCAGTGGTGCTGTGTGCCCTCAGCCTAACCACATTATCTGTCCACAGCAGCTGATGTGTGTTGCTCTGTTCTTTTGCAGCCTGTTCGTTCTGACTGTGTCACGCTGTCAAATTACTTCACAACGCATTATCTCTGGGAGTCCATTCCCACACACAAAAATATACACAAACTTTATAAACATACAATGATAGGATAAAACCTAAGCTACTATGATGGCTATCAGCAGAGACAACAAAGGGGGAAACAAAATCCAAATCATAACTACATCTCCATCTATCTCCATCTGCTCCACTGTCACCAAGATGATAGAATGGACTGTACAATCAGCTGTGTAATAATGCACAACAGCTTAATAATAAAAAAACAAACAAAAAACTTTTATGGGAACTGTGAACATGAAATACTAACTCAACTTTCCAAGAACTCTGTTTATTTGTGCTTATCCAGTTCAGGGTCACGGGGGGCTCGACCCCAATCTCAGTTGTTATAGGGTGAAAGGCAGGGTACACCCTGCACTGATCACAGGCCATTCACATTCAGTCATATTCACACCTATGGCCAACTTAGAATTGCAAGTTAACCTAACATGGCGTCTTTGGACTGTGGGAGGAAGCCTGGAGAAAACTCATGGAGGCACATGGAGAACATGCAGACTCCACACTGTAATACCCCTCTGAACTCAGGACTGTTTTAGCAGTTTCATAAGCCCCAGGGTTTTTTTTTTCTTCAGTCCATAAAGAGACGACACAGCCCCTCATCCCGACAGCCCAGGTGCTCTACATCTTGTCTCAGTGTGTAGAGTGTGACCTCAAAGATAGCATAACTGCTCAATTAAGCAGAGATAGCTGGGGGGAGGGGTAGGAGTTGGGGGAGAGGAAAAATATGAAGAAGCAAAAATGCTCGTAGGCACAGATAATATCTTGGGATATGTCGTGGCAGAGATACAGCAGCCTTAATCCAAAAGAGAGGAGATTAACATTGTTACAGATATATGTCCCAAGGTTTTGGATGCATTTTATTTAATGTATTTATTTGTTTATGTAGGTATTAGGGAGCATTATAACATAAAAAAGCACACAAAGACAAAACAGCCACAAATTATTGGCTTCAGGGAGGGCAAGATGTTACAAGCAAAAGGTTACTGACTGTAGTAGTGATAATATTAAGGAAGTAAATCCAAAGTACATCCAAAAAGTACACCAAAGGATTGAGACAGGAGTGGTGTTGGTTGGAAGGGAAATCGGTTGGTTTTTCCTCGTGTAGAATTGGAGCCATCTTGGAAAGCAAAAGGTATTTCCCAATTCCACTGTTAGATCATTATCAGTCTCTGCTTGATCCAGTTATCATCCTGTTCTTCCATCTTGAAGGCATTCCTAAAGCAATTAGTTCTGCTTTAGTGAGCAAGTAATTGCAAAACTAATGGCAATCCCACCCAACTGTTGTTCTATTCTGATACCAAATGGTCATGATTAATTGATCGGCAGCAAGTGTGACCACCTCCATAAACGCAGAGGTTTTGGCAGTTTCCTGGTCTGGTGCATTCAGGTGTGCGTTAACAAAATGCCGAGGAGGAAAGACATCAGCAATGAGCAACAGTTGTTGCTGCCCGTCAGTCTAGTAAGGTTAAGACCCTTTCCAAATACTTTCATCCATCACTCTACTTCTTCCCAGGAGTTGACATCCCAGCAAGGTCCCAAGGTCAGACTGTGCACTGCTCAAAGAAATTGGAAAAAAAAAAAGAGCCTGAAGATCTAGAGCTCTGAGCCTACAGGCCTCAAGAAGCATGTTAAATGTTAAAGTTCATGTCAGTACAGTTAGAAAAGCTGAACAAATATGGCTTCCAGATGTTACCTGGAGAGTAGTATAAGGAACACGGCAGCATGGCTTAGCTTTGCAAAGGACTTCTGGAAAGGTGTCCTTCGGACAGACAAGGTCAAAATCATCTGTCAAAATTAGGCTTGGCTATAATGCACAGTGTCACATTTTATAAAAACCAAAGTGCATATCAGCACAAATACCTTATAACAACTGTGAAGCAAGGTGTTGGAGGGGTGATTTGTGCTTGTTTTGCAACCACAGGACCTTGCAGTCATTGACTCATCCATGAACTCCTCTGTATGCCAACGTATTCTAAGTGAAATATAAGACCATCTGTCCATAGCTAAAGCTTGGCCAAAGTTGGGTCATGCAACAGGACAATGATCCCAAGCACACCAGCAAATCGATCACAGAATAGATGAAAAAGAAGGTGTTCCAACGCCCCAGTCAAAGTCTGGACTTTAACCCAAATTAAAAGGCTGTGGCAGGACCTTAACGGTGCATAAACGAATGCACACAACCCTCAATGAACTGAAATAACACTGTCAAGAATTTCTCCACAATGAGGTTATATTTGCCCAGTTTTAAGGCATGGTAAGGACTAGATCATGCTTGTGTTTTCTGTCCTGGTATGTAAAATGTTAGAATTGAAAGCTGGTGTAGTTTGTTCATTTTGCTTTTCTTTTTTCACCATGACTCTAAGTATTGTCTCACAGATTCCAGAATCATAATCTGGTAAATATTTATTTCTTGAATTTGTCAACATTACGAAGTGCGCTATATCTACACTGCAGAGTATGCTTTTTTTTTCTCATTCCGCAAGCTTAGTACCTACAATATAGCACTTGAGCTTAAGCAAAAAGAGTATAATACAGGGATATGGAAGAAACATTGCTTTGGATGTATGCAGTGTGGAAGTGATGTGCGTGTCTATTTGCACATTTAAACAATCAAAAGATCCATCAGGAGATGGATTTTGATGCCAAATGAATGTGAATACATCTTGACACAAGTGGCCTAATTAATGTTTTCTCTTTGATGGCCACAGTTAACCGTATCACTCTCACTTTCACATGGGTGAAAATCACCTGACGTTAGTGTTGTGGGGTTAATGGGAAAAAAGAAAAAAGGCTTAAGAACAATAACAAATGGACTGTTGATAGATGAGCAAAAAGGTAGAGAAAAGATTAAATTGTTCCACAGCGGCATCAGCCTCATCAAAATGTACATTTTTACCACGATAAAAACACACACGTCACATCAACAGCACATCTTATTCAACTCCACAGTGTTATCGCCCAGCTGAATTATGCAGACTGAATCAGAATCTTCCTCTCAGTCATACATACTGGCGACACACAGGCAATCGCATTCTTTCACAGGCAAAATCACATGTGGCTGTGCATATCTAAGGCTCCCCTCCATGTCCTCTCTGTTGTTTGCAGTATTCAAGTGTTTGAAGTAGAACCGCTGGAAGCTATTTTAAATCTGCCTGCCCTGTATCTGATATCAAAGAAACATTCCTCAATTTATTTGACCATGAAAACTCGACATATATTCAGGTGGATTCTCGAGCCATTTCGTGTCTCCCTTCTATTTGAAGAGTCCTTCATTATTAAATAAACTGCATAGATCTGGCACTGTAACTATAGCAAGATTGGTTATTTTTAGTTTTGCAACATATACAACTAGTTACATGTGTCAGACAATGTCTCTCACTAACTTAGGATTCTATAGACTCAACTCATTTGTGTGTGTTATAATGCTTCTGAAATTGTTAGAAGCTACTTGTTACCAACTTGTTTCCACAGTAAAAGCCTTGGGTAAGCTGCTTATTAAATAATATTTAACAAAATAAACAAGGAAGTCACCTTCAGCTTCACACTTAACAGGCGCATGCAAACATTTTTTGCTGATGTGTAATCCGGCTCAAATATAGAATGAAAACTTGAATAAAAAAGAAAACTCTGAAGTATGGCATGTAACTTAAACACTTAAATAGTGTGTTTATGGGAATTTTGACCATTCTTTCAGAAGTTCAATTCAACTTTATTTGTATAACGCCAATTCACAACAAACAGTCGCCTCAAGGCGCTTTGTATTGCAAGGTAAAGACCCTACAATACTGCAGAGAAAACCCAACAATCCCCCTATGACAAGCACTTGGCGACGGTGGGAAGGAAAAACTCCCTTTTAACAGGAAGAAAGCAGAACCAGGCTCATGGAGGGGCAGTCATCTGATGCGACCAGTTGGGGCTGAGGGGAGAGAGAACAAAAAGTGCAGGATGTTGGAGTAAAGGCCTGGCTCACAGTCTCTGCTCTAATTCATCCCAAAGATGTTCTATCAGGTTGAGGTCAGGACTCTGTGCAGGCCAGTCAAGTTCTTCCACACCAAACTGGCTCATTCATGTCTTTATGGAGCTGCTTTGTGCACTGGTGTGCAGTCATGTTGGAACAGGAAGGGTATTATTTTCCCTGGATCTAAGGAGCTGAGCCCAACTCTTCAAAAACAGTCCCACACCATAACACCCCCCCCACCACCACCACCACCACACTTTACACCTGACACTTTGCAGTCAGATGAGTACCCTTCCCCTGGCAACTGCCAAGCCCAGGCTCATTCATCGGATTGCCAGACGGCGATCTTCACTCCAGAGAACACGTCTCCACTGCTCGAGAGCACAAAGGCGGCGTGCTTTACACCACTGCATATGATGCTTTGCATTATGACATAAGGCTTGGATGCAGCTGCTCAGCAACGGAAACCCATTCCATGAAGCTCTCTGCGCACGGTTCCTGATCTAATCTGAAGGCCACATGAGGTTTGGAGGTCTGTAGTGACTGACTCTGCAGAAATTAGTGACCTCTGTGCTCTATGCGCCTCAGCATCCGCTGACCCCACTCTGTCCTCATATGTGGCCTACCACTTTGTGGCTGAGTTGCTGTTGTTCCCAATTGCTTCCACTTTGTTATAATAGCACTAACAGCTGACTGTGGACTTGTTGCACACGTGGCATCCTATCACGGTACCACGCTTGAATTCACTGAGCTCCTGAGAGGGACCGAAGAAAATGAGTAAAGAAAAGAAAGCTTAAAAATAAAACACACAGTCATCCTATATGTGTGTTGTGATTTGGCACTATATCAATAAAAGTGAATTGAATTGAATCCTACCACAGAACTGGAAAGGATTAAATTGAAGTTCAATATCAATAGGCCTCAAACTGCAGAAACAGGTTAAGGAAACCTTTGTGCCATATTTAAAATGCATTCAGTGATGACAGCATACCATTCTCACCTCATTCGTGCACTATTTCTGTCAGCAGCTGTGTTTAAAGTTGTGTTTAATTTCCATCTAGAGAGGCTTGACAGTCTTCCTGTCAGTTGTCTGAGGATATACATTTAAAAAACTGATCATGAGTAGAAGTGGAAAAAATAGCATATATGCAGTATGTATAATTGAACTGAAAGCTAATCCTAATGACATGTGGGACCCTATGCGCCCCAGCTCAATTAATACATTGATGACAATGTTTGTTAATACTGCTGGGCATAACTGAAAGATCTTCTGCAGTATGTTGGATATTAACTGCTTGTCATCAAAGCCCATCTTAAACACATGATTACTTATTATTAAATTGTTTCATGGTGTTTTTCTGCTAACCAGTATGTACCATTTAAAGATAACAACAGAAAAGTTGTTGTGATAAGTGCTATCTAAATTAAGGATTTTCTTATTACTATTTAATGTGAATTTTTAATGCTTTACTCTTTCATATTTCTGTTTAATTCTCTTGTATTTGCCCTTTAGCTGTGGTGTAGTGTTTGTTTTTGAAGTTGCAGATTTAAATGTAGGAATGACTTTTTAAAAAACGCTCTCGCTGTGACAGAGTGGATTTTGTTTTAGCGCGATCTGACAGAGGGAATTTTACACTTTTTATTTTCTGGTTTCCTTTCTCTACGCTCTTCTCTAGTCTTCAAGGATTCGTGCTCTAAAAGAATAGATTTAAATGTGCATCATGGTAGCACTCGCCGTTTTATTTTACTTCCCAGTGTTTCCATTACAGCTTCTTCTGTCTTTTTCTCTGTGCGTTCTCCCGTCTCTCTCAGTCAAGAAGGACTGAGAGCGGTTTAGGCTGTAGTACTTGGAGCTGTGCACTCTTGTGCGTCTTGACCGTAAAAAAACTGTTTTGACCATTGGTCCTGTTGTTGCACCTGGAGAATCAGCCCTGTTCTGGAACTTGGTTGATGTGGCCGCTGAGTCTGAATATACCAAATGTTCTTCTTTCCTCTTCTCCTCAGTGTAGCATGAATATATGAGAAATGTGAGACTAGAAACCAGACTCAAAATGAATTCTTTTCATTCCAGTGAAAACTCGGCCTCTATTCTCCAAAGAATGTCCCCCAAATCCCATCAACTTTACATTAAAAAAACATGTGCATATAAAAGAAGATTTTCCTGAAGAAGCTTTCAAAATATTACAGAAGCCCCTTTCAGACATCCGCTCCATTCCATGATACTGGCAGCAATGTATTGGCTTCATGTCTACAAGAGCTCACTACTCACTTAAATAACAATAGTTATGAGAATTTTACTTGGTCGAACATGGTAATATTTACTGACTTCCACCGTGGCGTGAGTCTGAATTACATGCAGCTGATAATCAGATAGGCGTGACAGAAAACTCTGCTGTCTTCCTTAATCTAAATTAAAGTTCCTTACCACAGCTTCTGCTGTAACTCCTATAATACAAAGGTGGAAAGTGTCTTATGTCTCATTACAAGCGGATTGATTATGGAGGGGGAGGGAACTTGTTTTATAATCAAAAGTAAAATTATATTTGATGAACAACTCTTCCTCCTGTTCCTCATCACCATCTGTCTTTAGCTGCCTGAGGCGCTCTTGGAGCAGCTCGTCTCAGGAGGCCATCTTCCTGATGTATCCATGGATGCTTGATGTTTCCTCCGTGGATTGTGGCTCTGAGATTCACTAATCCTCGTCCTCTCTCTCTCTGAGGCTCGTAGAACCTCGGGGTGCTGGACTTTGGTGGAAGCCTCCATGCATTGTAAGGAATTGTCATGTCTTGACATCAGTGACTGATTACCCGACCAAGATCATTTCAAAACTGGTTGCCTCCCACCAGATGACCAGATTGTGATTGAAATTGGTGCAGCAACCTCAACCTCTGGTTGTCCCTGACAACAGACAAATACAATACAGTCTCTCAGCAACTACTGTTTTTTCCTGGTCGCACGGAGGTTGCCGTCCTATTTTTACTCTAGTGTGACTGAGGCCTAAGGGAGGATGATACTGCCATTAAAGAGAAAGAGAGCAGAGAGAGAGTACAGCAAGAGAGTGCAGGAAATGTGGACAGAAAGTGGGAGGGAAGGAGGGCTAAAGCAGAGGGGGTAGAGTCGAATCAAAAACAGGCATTCATAAAAGACTTAGTGGGAGAAAGAGAGTAAAAAAAAAGAATGAGTTTTATTATTGGGGTTTTAGCTAAAATCCTCTGATGCCTGCATTGCTGGCAAGTGTCAGATTTTTGCCCCTGCAATAATATTTTGGCATGTCAGTACGCACCTTTGTGCATCATAACAAAACACACTTAAAAATGAAGGAGGACAGAGGAAAGGAGGGCAGCAGAGAAGAAGAAAGAGAGGAGGGTAGGATGAAAGACGTGGGAGAGAAGAAAGGATTTAGATGATACTCTGACGAGTGAGACTGCAATCCAGGGATACACAGCCCTTTTTTTTTCTTTTATGAATTCTGTGCGTATCCTTACTTTGAGAAAGGCCCTGAAGACAAGTCCACCTCCTTCAGCAGCAGTCAGAGACTTCACATCCACCAACATCTACATTTGTATGAATTATCAGTTGTTTAAATTCTAATTCTGTCTCACTGAGAACTTTATTAGGAACCCCTAAGTAGCACTTGGCAGGGCTCAAAAGAGAGCCTTGGGTCTCGATGCCGTGGGTTTCACATGTTGGAAAGATTCTTTGCGATTTTGCTCAATGATTATATGATTGTATCGCACATTTCTCTCAAATACATTTTGTGGATTCATGCTGCTGTTAGCAGAGATTAACATTCATCTTTTTTCCTGCCCACAACTTTCTGATTTTGATGAGTCTGTCCCCACTGCAGCCTCAGATTTCTTGCATGGAGCATGACATAATCTCTTAGGATATCAGTAATCTCAGTGATGGGTGTTCATCCCATCCAAAAATCTTCTCAGAAATCAGAGAAAGAAGAATAAATATTCATTTTAACACGGTGACTGATGCCAGTCGATTGGTACCACATGTGAAACAACTGGTCTATTTTCAAGCCAGATCATTTCTTCATAAAGGCAAAATTATTGCATTCAGAAAAATTCTGATGATTACGTTGCTCCAATGTCAACAATGCCTCATGCCATAACTATCAAAAGAAGCAATAAGTATAGAGAGAAGTCTTAAAATTGATGATAAAGATATTTAGTATTTGATGACAGTAATCTAATTGTTTCTACCCATCTTCCTGTCTGAGTCAGGACCGTTTCTCTCTGCTTCAGTGATATGAATATTGAATGCTTTTTCTCTGTAGGTCTCTATTTTGGTGTATAAGGACTATAATTCCCTATTGACAGAGTCAGCAAAGGTAGAAGCCATTAGCAGTCTTGCTGTGCACTCAGTGTGTATATTTGTGTGCGTTCCTGAGAGTTGAAGGTCAGGAAAAGGGGAGGCAAACACCATCACACTTGTCAATCAGAACATGACAGAGTAGGAGAGAGAGAAGGATGCGGCTGAGAGACAGCGAGGACGTGATGTTCTGATAAAATGGAGAGAGAAAGAGGAGGAAAGGAGCGAATACACCAGATAGAGTTAAAAAATAGACAGGAATCAGTACAGACACTGAATAATTGAAACAGCGCTGAACTTAGTTGTTAAGAACTGCTTTAAAAGGGGACACAACCGCACCCGAACACTCCATATTCTGTAACCCAGATTCTTTCCTCTGATCTTAGGGTGTGTTTGCGTCTGAGTGTGTGTTTTGCTGTTTTTACCATGCGTGTCCCATGCTGCCGGTTCAAAAAAAAAGACTTTTAAAGGTGGTAAAGCAATTTGTGTTCACCAGCAAACACTGAACGAACTGACTTAAACACACAATAAGCTCAATCAGACTTGTAATAGCATTATATAGAGACAAAACGATTTTTTAATGATGGCCTACTTCCATTAGTCTAATGTTACTTTTTTTTTTTTTTTTTTTTTTTTTTTTTTATTTACAACATGTGAACCAGCTCTGTAAGATGAACGGGTCTCGTGCACCAAGCTAGCTACATCTGTATTTTAACGCTTACAACATAAATGTCTGCATTAAGAAATCTTACAATGTGCCCTTAAATGATTACATGTTAGTGAAAGTAATTTGGGATTCTTCAGAAATGCAGCCTCACAGAGCACGCGAACAAAAACAAGAGCGATGCCCACGTTTGCACTCGGGGAATAATAGCAGCAGCTTCATTAGCATGCACATTGCTCTTCTTCTGCACAGCCTACAGGTTAATTGCCCCCACGTTTTTGCAGGTTTATATGACCTGTTTGGTGTGAATCTGCCCTTCTCTGGATAAATCCTGTGCTCAGATATTTCTAGAGAATGGCTGCCTAAACTTCCAAAACCTCACACAATGTCTGTCAGTGTGTAATGGAAATTGCTCGGCCTTATATCCATCCATCCTTTTTCTTC
Source organism: Cichlasoma orientale (assembly GCA_034780415.1). Taxonomy (NCBI): domain Eukaryota; kingdom Metazoa; phylum Chordata; class Actinopteri; order Cichliformes; family Cichlidae; genus Cichlasoma; species Cichlasoma orientale. The sequence goes on from JAVDPK010001868.1 coordinate 66,857, forward strand.
AGCTTATCCTTTTCAGGGTCGTGTGGGGGCTGGAGCCTATCCCAGCTGCAAACTCCACACAGAAAGGTGGATTTGAACCCAGGACCTTCTTGCTGTGCTAACCACCGCACCACCATGCTGCCCTTGACCTTATATCAAATAACATATTGATTCTTCTTCAGCTGCCTCCCATTGATCTGAATTGCAATGTTACTTTCAGGGACTAAGACATCCGCAAAACCTGTTCTAACACTCTATTATTTTTATTCATAGATTCCTTTGTCCCTCATCAGGTGTGTTAGTTTTTGCCCTGTTGATTTGTTCTGGTCTTAGAAAATAGTGTTGGTTAAATGATGATACTGGCTGTGTCTCTGTTCTGTGTAAATTCAGTGAAATTTCATGTATTCAGTTGTAATCTTGTTCATCTCTGTGTTCTAGGACCAGCGCTCACCACCCAGCCTGCAAACCCTCCAGCCCAGCTCTATACCATTCAACTGCTCCAAGCTCAGCCAACCACAACCTGCCACGCTCTCTTTCAGCCAGCTTACGGTCAGCTAGTTCAGCTCGCTTCACTCACAGCTCCCATCTGCGTGCGCCTCTGTCTACAGCCAGCCTCAGCTCAATTGTAATTCAGCTTCAAACTTATAATTACTTACTCTTTTCTTCTGCACTCAGATCTAATAGGACTCAGTGTCCTGGTTCTGGGTGGCTGGGTGAAACATGCACACCCAAGTGTTAAAGAAATCTTGTCAGCCATTTTTTTTTTAAATTCTTAAGATAAGGAGATAAAGATGAATAATCAGCTACTATAAAATAACAAGAAAATATGAGTTTTGTTTTTTTGAATAACCAAGCAGCACTGCATGAAGCCCATTGCGTTTTGAAAGAAAGAAAAAAATCTAAATGATTACGGTGACCCTACAGTGACCTTTACATGAAAGACTAATTAATTTCATGGCCTAATGCCATTAAAACTGCTATTTCAATAGCTGCAGTGTGCAGATAGCCAAAGACAGCTGAGTGTTTGTATGACTAATCACATGACAGATGGAGACATGGCTGGAATCCTTTTTATTTGAGTTGCAAACTATGTCAGAAGGAATCATAATAAAACTAAAGCCCAGTGCTATGGGGTGAGATATATTGTACCACTGCAGAGACCTGTAGGGTGAAGGTCTGAAAAAGAAGCGCAGTAATACAAACTCTCACTGGTCACACTGCAAGACGAAAGCCAAATCCTTCATGTCATAAACGGTAGTTGGGATGCCAGCCTAGAATTCCAGTGGCTTGAAACAATCTCAGTCTTCTTGATATCTACTGATGTCATCACTTTCCTGAGTACATCCAGGGGCTGCATTTGCATGATGTGATTGGACACTGCTGGAGACTTCTCTTGTGTCTCTTGAGGCATTCAGCTCATAGTGGGAAGCAGTAACCTCTTGGATCAGAAGGGGGAATTTCTAAAAGAGCATCACTGCACTGATAGCCTGCTGACACTGAATGCGAGCTTAAACAGGCATCCGAAGGGTGTTTACTGCATTTCTGTGTGGGGAAAAGGGCTCCTGTCCAAGCAAACCTATAAAGTAAAGAACAACAGTTCAAAAGTGTGATGAGATGTGATTGATGTTAGCATACTGATTGGTATAATATCTAACAGACAGAAAATGAGAATGAGGTCTTTTCATTTTTAATAAAAAATATCTATTTCATATTAACAGCTGATGAGAGGCAGGAAAGGGGAGTGAGAGAGGAGGGATGATTTGTAGCAAAGGGCCCAGGATGAAAACCAGTTGGTCAACTGCAGGAAGAACTCAGCCTTAGTACTTAGTGTGTGAGCTCAACCAGGTAAGTTACCATAAAGCTCACAACTAGAGTAATTTATGCATTTATAACTTCTTGGCTGTGTTAATATATGTAACCCACACATTATGATTCAAAGGTCACTGGCAAAGTATTTTCAGACATTTTGCTTTGTATGAAGGATTATTTAAATTTCTGTAATACTGGACACCTCACAAAAAACAGAAAATGCAACAAAGGTTTTCCGCTCCATGTGTGACAGTAGCTAAGTCCCAAGGTCACCCTGGAGCAGATTTGTACCCTTTCATTTTTCGGCCTGTCACATGCCACTGGGTTTGAATGAAAAACCTGCATACTCTCGGGCTTTGACACAACATAGTTTGACAGTACAGCTCCATACAGAATACAGGGGAGAACAGTGTTACAAATAATGCTGCCTAAAAGTCCAATCTAGCAGCAGACGTTATTTCATGACAAAGGGTGAAATTTATAGCAGCACTGAGAACAAATCTGATAAATTAGACAAGAAAAAGCTTTAAAGGAATAAGTAAAAGAAGGAAGAGCTTCTTTCTTTCTTCTGACGTCTTCTTGTTTCCTCTTTGACTTTATTTTCGATTCCACAGACAGCATTTACACATTGTTTGAACTCAACCATCTTACCTTCAGATAAGCTTTGGCATCCAAATAAAAATACACTCTTTTTTGTAGCTACTTTTTGATTGACTATTTTGCAATTAAATAGAATAACACCACACAGTCTCACACATATGAGACCTAAAGCAAAGGTCTCATATGTACATGGGAACCTGTACAATGTTGATGTGCACCGTCACCTATTGAGTGCCTTTCATGGCAATGTTAAGATATTCGCTCAATTTTAAACTGCTGCCCAAATACTAAACAGAGCCAAACAAACTGCTTTTTTAAAGACTATTACACACACACACACACACACACACACACACACACACAAAGCCATGCCAGTGTGTTAGTCAAATGCCTTATTAAAACTTGCCTTTAGGGGTATCTTGCTGCGTCATTCTCTGATGATTTTTATTTCTTTTTCAGATTCATTGACAATACTGTCGGTCACCTTCATGACTGCAGTAACAGCAAACTAACTTTTTAACATTGCTTTTGTGACAAAAAGTGAACAATGAGGTCCGGTCCGCTAAAAAGTTAGTCAGCCTTGAATGATAAATGTTTTGCATCCTGAACTCAAACCCAACTCTTCATAGATCCTAGATTTCCTGGAGCAACTTAGTGTTTCTTTCACAGGATCAATCTCAGGATCCAAAAACTGTGTCCCCCCCCTCTTGTTAGGTTGTGTCACAACCTGGCTGGTAAGGTCATGACAAAAAAGGGTGGACACACCATTCTCCAATTAAAAAGGTTTTATTAAACAAAACTTAACCAACACAATTAAAGACAGATGAGGTGTGGAGTCAGTAAATCAGTGGTGTAAGGTGTGCATGGGTGTAGACATGTTCGTAAATG
>JAVDPK010001871.1:0-105279 GCA_034780415.1 Cichlasoma orientale
ACACACACACACACACACACACACACACACACACACACACACACACACACACACACACACACACACACACACTTGTTATCTGGCCTGTAGCTGAACTTTATATAACTACTTTATATCTCTTCTTTCTTTCTTTCTTTCTTCCTTCCTTTCTTCCTTCCTTCCTTCCTTCCTTCCTTGCAACTGTCTCAGAGCTTCTCCAGTCACAGGGCTGTAACAGTTCTGCAACTGAGACCAGAACAGCAGTCCAATTGTCCACAGCTCCTGTATTACAGCTCCATTTTTCCATACCTGAATACCCATTTTGAGCTGTTAATGTCTGTGTAAAGAATGCTGCTAAGACAAAAACAGTGTTTTAGGATCAGAAAATTGAGATCCAATCAGGACCAATTGATCAGGCTTGTGTTTAATCATAAACAGACACTGTGGTTATATCTCTACTTATTCATAATTACGCAGTCTTTATTGGAGCTCAGAATTTTCCACATTGCATTTAGCACAGGCAGGCATGGATTAACCTGCACTTGACTTATGATGCCAAGCCAGGCTTTAGAAAAGTGTTTGTCTTGCTGTGAGGACTTAGTGTTGACTTTTGGGAGGAGGGATAAAAATGCTGTGCAGCATGCGTGACCCTACCCTGACACTGAATGTCTACTGTGAGGTGTGAAATAGTCCAGTGTGAGAAAATGACTTGGAACTTCTTTCTGACATAGAAAAAAACTTTTTCCCTTTATAGCAAAATTTCTCACATTTATTTAAATAATTGTGTGTTGGCCGTTTGTTCATGCTGCGTCAAAGACAAAACTAAGTGTAATAGGTCTGTGAGTACACGAACAGCTGAATGTTTTCCTTCCATCTTTGATCTGTTTTGTCCCGTGTGTCTGAACGGATCAGGTTACGCCATCCTGCAGGCCATCATGGAAAAGGCGGGACAAAACAACTGGCAGGTCAGCGCCATCTGCGTGGAAAACTTCAACGATGCCAACTACCGGCGACTGCTGGAAGACCTGGACCGGCGGCAGGAGAAGAAGTTTGTCATCGATGTGGAGGCTGAGAGACTGCAGAACATGATGGAACAGGTGATGCAAGCATTTGGCATCAGCATTTGTCCTTTTTACATGTGGAGAATCAGCCATTGCCAAAAGTTGAAAGATGTACTAGTTACTGCAACTGTTAACCATCCATCCATTTTCTTATTTTCTTAACTGCTGATCCAGTTCAGGCTCGCCGGGGAGCTGGAGTCTATTACAGGTGTCATGGGGAGAAAGGCAGGGTGCATCCTGGAGTGAGGCGACACTGTATCATTTTTACAGTGATATTGGTTTTTAATTTAACAGCACAAAACTCTTTTACTGCTGGCCCAACAGCGCATGTATTTGCAGGAGTTTCCTTTTCAGGATAGAATCCCACAAATGTGGTTTGCTGCATGCAGTTTGCAGCAAATGACCTTAATATGGTTATCTCAGGAATATGCCACTGTCTGAGCACAGAAGCTCCACCCACTTGCTGCTCAAATTTTCTACTTGCAAGGTGAAGCCAATCAAGAAGTTGCCCTAAAGGGGGAGGAGCTAAAACTGCTTGTTTCAGATAAATGAGGAGTAGTTCTGGCTGTGATTTTTTTACAGGATTCTGTTGTGAATCATTGAAAATATCATGGCATTCAACATCACAAAAAAAAAAAAAACAGTCCAATGAGGCAAGAAATGCAAACAGTCAGACTCACAGACAGATCGTGAACAAACCTCCAGGTTAGCCAGACTTATCTGGAAGAGAAATGAAGGTAAATGGTAAAATTCTAACCCAGGCCGTCTGCTGTAAAACATCAATCACAGTTTCCCATGGATGTAAAACAAGAACCGGGTCCTACACTCCAAAACACATTCGTGAATTAAATGAAAGTTTTCCCTCGAGGCATATAGGAAAAATGTTTTCTCTCTTTCTCATTTGATTCTGTGTTTTTGCAGCCTGCTGCAAATTCACATTAGCTTCTCTGCCTGAGCTCACCAGCCCGTCTCGCAGGCTTCGCGCTGATGAAAGATGGCACTTGGCAGTTGCTTTTCTAGGCTTTGTTTAAGTTTTAGCAATATTACATTCTCGTGGTTTAAAAATGAACAATGCAGTTAGTTATACTTCATCTTGTTTGCAGCGTTGATGAGTCAGGACATGTTTAAGAGAGATATCGCTTTCATATGCCACTGTATGGAGTTTGTGTTGTGATACCGAGAGCTGAATATAATATGGACCAAAAATCTCTTTGTCTGATACACTCAGAATAGGTATTCATGTCTTTCCAGATGACATAAAAGCTGTTTTTGTTTCTTTTTTTTGGGGGGGGGTTTGCAGATATGTTGCAGTTATTCCGTTCAGATTTTGATGGCACGATTTTTTGTTGTGCAGACCGACAGAAATTTCTGTGAGGCAAATTAGTGAAACTAAACTGGTAAAGTCCCATCGTAGTGCGTAATGTACTCTGTGGAATCTAAAGCTCTGTGTACTGACACAATGAAATCAATGAAAACTGGAGGCCAAAAACACCTACGAGGAAAAGAAGCAAACCCTCAGTGTTTGCTTGTTTCTTTGGAGTGGGGATGTACTAATTATGAAGTCCTGAATGTAAGAACAGTCTGTCCTGATCTCCAGTGCTGTCAGTTGGCAAAACCACACTCAGAATATGATGTGCACCTTCCTCCTCCTCCTCCTCTTCATACCTTCATCCCTCCATCTTTCCCTGGGGCAACTGGTGTCTGTGTAATTGTTCAATTATTCAGGAAATCTCCACTCCTGACATCTGTCATGGTTCTAACAATTTACTTTGCAGATGCATGGTTGTTTGTGCACCTCTTTGCCCCCACGGAGCAGCAGACGTCCCGCTCCATCTTCGCTTGATGTCAGCGCACAGATCGTCCCACGGTAGACGTGATAGGTTCTGTCATATTGAGAGCTTTTGGGATGATGCACAGTTTTGTGCAGCAGTGGTCAGAGTTACTGCCAGAGACATAAACATCTATTTTAGCCTGTGCTCATTCCAGCTGTCCTCCCATTCATATTAATAGCTTACTAAAATATCGCCATAACCCAGAATGAGGACTTGGATACATAATTAGTTCTTATTAGCTGCTTATCAGCCAGAGCAGTCGGTGCTTAGCGTATCACAGCTTTCAGATGTTACTTTGGATATCGGAACATGAAATCTAGGAATGCAAACTTGCTTCACTTGCAGAGAGAGTTGTTGATTTGCCAGTACCTGTATAGGTCGCCAGTCTAAATCATCTTACAGATGAGAAATAAAGAGTTAGAGAAAGAAAGCGACTGTAGGGTGGGGTGGGGGCTGCACTGTACTTTACTTTCATTAACTTGTCTCAATAGAAACCGCCTCTGCTTTACGGAGAAAAAATAAAACAGGCAGAAATTTTCAGCTCTAACTCACATCTTCTCCATTGTTCTGTAGGTTTTTTCTACTTTCAACAGAAAATGTTTTTGCCGCATTGAGTGACTTCATCCTCGCTCTAATCCTTTACTCTCATTCTGCGCAGCCAGAAGCTGCGAGAAAAACACATCCGTTAATTACAGGTTAACACTTCTGCTGAGGCTGTGTAAATATCTCATAAACAGAGAAGCCATCCCATCATTGTAACCAAACCTCCAGAGGCAATTCAAATTCAGACGCCATGCCAGTGTCACATCATATGGCATCCACACCAGTGTACCTCTGAACTGTGACGTGCTTCCTCGGGTTTAACAGGTATCGAAAGTGTGAAATGGGTTGTTGTGACTGGTCAGAATTTGACTGTGATATAATTTCATGAATGCTGTCTTTTACCTTTTTTTTTTTTTTTAGAAAGGAAACTTTTTGTTTTGTTTTTTTATATTTTAATAGCTGAAAATAAACCTAAAAAATTACTCCTCGTGGGCAGTCAGGATCAGGGTGTGCGTTGAAGTGGGTGGGCCCAGGCCCAAGCCAGCACCCACTGGCTTGAGGGCCGCAAGCAGTGCTTCTGGTGAGGGTGGTTCTCACTGATAAACTGAGCACACTGCATTCTCATATTGTGCAGATTTGTCCACCTTAAGGTGGCCATACCCTAAAGCGTACCCTGCTTTAGTCTTGATTTTACTCTAAATGAGACCATAATTTCCAGACTGAACATTCTGCTGTGTTAAAAGAGATGTGGAAGTAGAAAGTGAGGCCATAATAACATTAAGAAAATGTTTCCTGAGAGTACAAATTAAATGAGAAGTATGATCTTTTTCACTTAGATATTCAGGCAGTCAGACTTTTTACAGCCAGAGAAGTCGCCCCCTGCTGGCCATGAGATAAAAAATGCAGGTCTGTTGTTTGAGTAAACACCCAAGACAATACACTAGAGGGCAGTCAGTTTATTTTAAAAAAAAATTATTAAATAAGGCATGAAAAGCTGCGGAGAAGGCAGTTTCAGTCTATAAGAGGGATTTTCTCCTGAGTGTGGCATATCAGGGGTAGACGAAAACAAGACACAATTAAAAATTTAAAAGAAAAACCCCCGGCAGTCCTGCACTCACTTCTTAGATCCTCAGTCATCAGCAAATACCCAGCAGAACGCTTCATATACAGATGTGAGCAAAGAGTTCAGAGTTCATTATTCAGTATTTGTTCATTGTGTGGCAGCAGCTGCCTTCATTTGATAAATGACGAAAATCATGCAAAAATCTACTCTGTGACTCACTGTGAGACGTGAGCCAAACGTCGGTCGCTCTCATGGCGGTCATTAATGACGGCCCCGGTGGCAGAAGAGGCTTTAAAAGCCATCAGTGATGCAGAGTGTCAGGGAACAGAAAACACTCGATTCTCTTCATATCATTATTGTCCAAATCACCAGCAGTTCTCCAGCAGCGAGTCCTTCCAACAGCAACGAAAATCTGCACTGTGTTTATTCTGTAACATCCAAATGAAGCCGTGAACATTTACTATATGAAACCAGCAATTTATAATATTGTGTAAAAGGGCAGAGGTGATTGGGTTTAGATCCATGTGTTTATTAAATTAACCAGCCTGCATTCGCTTAGTGCTTGTGAACGGGGACGCACGGATACCTTTGCTTTGCTGTCTGCAGGTACCAAGTACTGATGTGATACAGTAATTAATAAACTGTATTCCTCACTGCTATTATTTTAAACATTAATTTGTTAACTTTGCAAAACCGAATGTAAGAAATTAAGATACCCAAAAATATAAAATCAATGATTTTTTTTATTATTATTAAAACAAAACTGAAGACAGAGAGCTTAAAGACAAAGGTGTCGACTGATTGGTCGATCTTCATTCCAACCCTCACCTGTGATCACATGTAATATGTAGATAGTGACCAGAAGAATGCACACATGGCACAAATGAACTTCCTCTGAAGGGTGCCTGGTCTTAGCCTCTGAGATACAGTTAGGAGCTCAGAATAGCGGCCATTCCTTCACATGAAAAGGAGCCACTTGAGGTGGTTCAGGCGGCTGGCAGCGGTGCCTCCTAAGGGCCTCCTAGGTGAGATGTTTTGGGGATGTGCAAAAGGGAGGAGACCCTAGGACACGCTGGAAAGATTATGCCTCTCAGGTGGCTTTGGAAGGCCTTGGTGTGCTTTCAGAATACCTGCAGGAGGTGTCTGGGCATCTCTGCTCATGGTCCTGCCCCTGCAACCTGGACCCACATAAGAGGTAGAAGATGGATGATGGATGGATAATAAGAAGAAGAAACACAGAGCACAATTTGTGGTTAAAAACCTGTTGCAACCTGTCGCAGGTGTGGAATACCTCATGTTACTCACCCTATGCTGGTATGTTAGCGCCACCACTAGCAGCCTGCATGGATCAGCCCTATAGATTATCCCGCTGTCACCCAATCCAGCTTTTTGAATCACCATCAGGCTGATGTCTGACCTGGATATCAGCTCGGGGCATCCCTACTTCTGAACCTGTTAAACTGTCTTCCTTTGAGGTAACTTTACTCTCTTTCTCTTTTAAAAGACGCGTTTCCACTTAGTCTCGAGAACTCAAGGAGGATGAAGAAAATAGCGTCCTTACTGCTAATCCTCGATGAATTGTTTTGATGGGAGCTTCTTTCTTCTGATAAAATAATCTGTAAGAAAGCCATTGAGTGGATGGACATTTACAATTATAAGGGCAGCGTGTTTTATTTCACGCCTCTCAGTGGTGCAGACTGGATGCTAATCTCTCCTGCAGCTCTTTGTTGTGATGTAATGGCGGCGTTTTTATGTGTAATCTTGAATATTGGCGCTGAGAGCGTTCACTTACCCAAACCGATGCTCGGGCCTTGACAGCAGTTAAGCTGCCGGGGACCCGATACCGATCCAGGCTTTTCTCCGAGATTCAAAACACTTTTTTCTGCTTGATTCACGCTCTTATTACCTGGATGTCCAGTGGGATTTCCCAGCAGATGTCAGCTTTCAAAATGAGTTCTTATCACCATGATGCAGCTGTGTGGATGTTTTCATGCTGAGTGAGAGTGTTGAGGAGATCTGCCATGTCCCTGAAAGTGTGGAGTGTTTACATACTGACGTGACCGCCCGTTCATTCGTTTAGACGTTCGATCTTCTGAGTGTTTAACCCGATGGACCCACGGTGTCAACAAGCATGCACTCACCTGTCACATGCATCATTTAATGTAATTAAGGTTTGTTATGCTGTAATCCAGTCAGATTAACGTTGAGCTCTGCTCTGCCATCTTGCAGATTGTCAGCGTCGGGAAACATGTCAAAGGCTACCATTACATCATGGCCAATCTGGTGAGGGACGGACACTTCCTGTCACGGCGTCTTTGCTTGTTTGCCTGTCTTTGTCCTTTTTGTGTTTGTTTTGTACTTGTATTTCTGTCTCGTGCTTTCTCATATTGCTTCCTACCAGCTCACTGTAATTTAAGTCCATTTCAAACTCTGTGTGGTACTGATCTCAAGACTGTGTGTGGTTGAATTTACAGACCCTGCTGAAGGAGCAGACGTTAAAACAGCTATCATTAGGGTGCCAATGAACCAGCGTTACATGTGAGCAAAGGAGGGCCCTAGTAAATGCATTTTATGAGCGATGAATGCAGGATTGCATAGTTCAGGACCACGAACTGAGATAAAAGTGGTGGATAAGCTTCCACTTGTAAACATAACCTGGCAAATATGAAGTATTCAGGGGCATTTTTTTTTTTTGCTCCTGTAGTGCTAGACTGCTACTGCTCTTAAAATATATTAAAATATATGACAGTAATTGTGGCTGTAACAAACAAACAAAAAATGTGGAGCCGTCCCAAAGAGGTTTTGGCCTTCCCCCAAAGGAGAATTACCAGTGATATATAAAAAAAATCACCAAAAAAAAAATCAGTTTTTCCTTTTCTTTTCTTTTTTCTCTCTGGCATAAAGTACTTTTTTGTTTTTCCTGAAATTAAAAAAAAAAATCGATAGACTTGTGCTAAACAGGACAATACAAAATAATTAACTGTATGTGGATCAATGATGCTTACACTCCTCAAATGTCAAATTTGAGCCAGAAAAACCAAACAAAAAACATGTAAAACCAAAAATATTTTAAACTGTAAACAAAAATGGCCCCAATAAAAATTACAACCAACAACACAAATAACACAAAACCTTCCCTTTGGGCATTTATCCCTGAACCCGGAATGTTTTTAATATATCCCACAGATACCAGATGAATTTATAAATGACTGGAAGTCTACAAATACAGAAAACGGAGCAAATTCAGTAATTATGTCGCCCACGAGGGGAGATAATGGCTGTGTTCGCAGTCTTGTGGGATTCAGCACAGCCCGCCACATTTCCTTCTCACTCGCTACCTACAGTGCTGCTGCACATCACTGCCTTTACAGCTCTGATATCTGGCACCCAGCTCTGATAGACTTTTGCAGTATGATTCATAAGAGCAAGGCTAAAGAGTACAGTTCATAAAGCCAAACTGCTGTTGATGAGTGGCACTCAGTTTGTAGTTACAAGCTCAGATATTACACTTGCTAAATGTGTAATTCCTCTGCCTTCATTGTCCTTCCTGTCGCTTACATGTTTCTGACTCCCGCTGATGGATTCCTGACTCTGCGTGACCACTCTTTCCCCTTACTGTCCCTGAAGGGTTTTAAAGACATCAACCTAGAACGCTTCATGCACGGCGGAGCCAATGTGACAGGCTTCCAGCTGGTCGACTTCAGCAACCCAATGGTCATCAAACTGATGCAGCGCTGGAATAAGCTGGATCAGAGGGAATACCCAGGCTCGGACGCCCCGCCCAAGGTAAGTCATGTCAGAATCAGAGCAGCGGTAAAAGCTTTTATCTTTTTATCTTAAGCCCCACAGCACAAATAGTATTACCCGAGGACCTCAAGTCATTTGGAATAATTACTTTTGTAATCCCAGGCCTGTGCAAATTTGCCATGCCCATAGTTTGGGAAGTAAAAATTTCACTGCAAAGTAACTAAGACACAGAGGTCCTGTGATATTAGTCCACTGCGGGCATCTTGGTGATTATAAAGCAAAGCATATAGCAGCATCAGCACTACACTACATGCCATTCATAGAAAGTGAAATGCATTATGTTATGCATGGCAGAATGCAGTACAGAACATACTGCTGTCTTTTAATAGGGTCAACCTGTTAATATTATTTAGTCTGTAGCTGGTGACCACAGATGTCAATAAATTCAACTAAAACTGAATTTGCATATCCTCTGCCCATCAGAGATGGTCCTGGCCACTAATTTCCTACATAAAAAAAGTAAGTAAAGCGGGGTTAAATGCCAGGTGCTGCGCCGGGCTGAGGTCGTCTTGCGCCGGGCGGCGAATTTCACCGGTTCGCTATCACTGCAATTAGCAAGCGGGCCGCACCCGGCGCACTCCGCCCAGTCGTCGAAACCAGACTCTGATTTTTGTTTCTCTATATCGCTCCACTGGAGTATTATGTCATCACCGGGCACTGCCACCGTTGTTCACAATGTGCACGCGCGATCTTGCGACGGTTCTGTTCCCGCTTGATTTCGCGGAGCTGCAGAAAGCAAAATGGCAACCAGCGTGAACGCGAGGGGGAAGAAGAGGAAAAAAGGAGCTCGAAGGACAATTTTGGGCTTCCTATTAAATGTAAAATCCCAGGAGCCGTGTCGATGCAGCTCGCATGGATTGTCATTACCGGGTAGAGTTCAGAGGTAAGTTCCGGTTACGTACGTAGACTCCGCAAAGACCCGACGCATAAGTCTAATTCCGAAAAAATAAAAAATAAAAAAATAAATAAGTCTAATTCCGGCCTAACTGTTCACCTTTAGTAAACTAATTAGCATTAGCTTGCAGGTTAATGTCTGATTAATTCCTCCAGTCCAGTAATGTGCAGTAAATCTACCACAGAACTGTCTAGTGGTGGGCAGCATCTTAAAATCTCAGAAACAACAACTAGTGTTTTCAATTATTAAAATAGGAATATTTTTTTAAACTGACTAGTACTTCTGGTGCTGCCTAACGAAAACAGGAACACTTTCAATTGATTTTCAGATTGAAGAGATATTAACTGAAACCACTGCTGTGTAAATGGTGTGAATGCATGCAACTTGTATTTAATGAAGGACGTGTAGCAAAAATATGCAGATTTCTGATATATTTCAAGCCCGATGCAGTGAGGTGGAAATGCGTTAAACGGCGAGACAAAAATTCAACCTTAAAAAAAACAAAAAAACAGAGCTTGAATTTCTTATTATCATTATATTTTCTATTTAGTAGCCACATTATGTGCCACGTGGCAGCTGTGGCTCAGTTGGTAAAGCGTGTGGTCTACCAGCTGGAAGGTCCGTAGATGAATCCCTGACTCCTGCAGTCCGCGTGCCAAAGTATCCTTGGGCGAGATACTGACCCCGGAGTTGCTCCCGATGCATCCATCAGAGTGCGAGTGTGAATGTGTGTGTGAATGTTAGAAAGCACTTAGGTATAGTTAAAAGCACTGTATGAATGTGTATTTGATTGGATGTAGTAGAAAGCACTCCGAGTGCTCAGCTGAATAGAAAGGTGTTATATAAGTACCAGTGCATTTCCCATTCACAAAAATTATTACAAATGCTTTAGTGTGTACTAAATTTTGTCAGACCTCTTTTTTTTTTTTTGCTTCTTCTTTATATTTTCTGTGATTTCCAAACTGAGGCCTAAAAATAAACCGTATTTCATTTTTTCCACCCTCCCAGTGGATATCTTTGTTTCGCATTTTGTAAAAATGTGCTTCTTTGCAGTGCTTTTCATTGCCATTTCATCATTTGTGGTTCAAACAGCAATTTTTATGTGCAGATAATGAATTATGGGGCTGTTTAATCCATCTGTGGGTAAATCTGAGAATGCAAATCAGCGTCATGATGACTAAGTTTCCAAAAGTTTGCAAATATGATGGAAAAACTGTTTGTGTACATTTCTCCTTTTTGTGAGAGTTGTAGTCATAAATCTGTGGAGAGTTTTATGCATTTGGGCCCTGGAGGGTGCGAAATGTATCTAAAAACAGATGTCCTGTATATAAACAATAGTGTGCGTGCTATTTGTAGGTAATGGACTGAAACATGCAAAACCATTTTCCTTAAAGAATCCCGCTGGGGTTGTTGAAACTCTAAAAACAAAACAAAGAGGACATGTTTAAGGATGCTGCCGTGTACAATGAAAAATACGAATGCGTATTATCATGTTTGGTAGGTGTGCAAAACAACACTGGCATAAACCCCACTCAGAATATTGATAACACTCCTCCTGCCTCCTCCACTGCTGCCATGCAGCGATGTGACAGACTGACCCACTTTAAATTCTTTTCAGCCACACAGATTGCGAATGGCACTGGGGCAAGAAGGCATCACGCCATGGTGGTTAGCTAACCTCCTCCCCCTCGAGCAGATCTGAGTGTCCAACAAAGATTTCTATTTTAAAAACCAGATGCAGTGGAGTGGAAGTGGTGTGAGTCAAGCAGCTTGTGTGCGCGTACCGTGTGTGTCTGATGGATTGGGGTGGTTCAAATTAAAAGTTTACACCACAGGGCGATATCACATGACAAAATGTGTGTGTTTGTGTTATCGCGCTGTGTGTGTGTGTGTGTGTGTGTGTGTGTGTGTGTGTGTGTGTGTGTGTGTGTGTGTGTGTGTTTACCCCCACTCAGTTTCTTGATAAATTGCTCTCTCTCCTGGAAATCCACTCAGCCTAAATTACTCTGCTCCCCACTAAGTTGTCCACAGTCTGAGTCATAGGCAGCTCTTCTTTCTGCTAATATATTAACAGGACGGTGAGTTAGGCCTTCTTCTGGCATGTTTACTCACTTCGCAAAGACAAATGTAAGACTTGGTGTTAAAAAGTTCCAGGAGTCATCAGGTAGTTAATGGGATGTTCTTATTCAATGTATTACAGCAAGCTTGGCATGACAAGGACAACACTGGAAATATTATACCTCATTTACGCCTGGCATTAATACATAGAGTCCTCTTTTAATCTGCAGCAGCGAACACAAACAACCTTTCAGTGCAAAGACTTAGTCAGTATCTCTCAGTGAACCTGCTGTTTTGGTTTTAGGGTGAATTTGAATATTGATCTGACAGTATGGCGCTAGAGGCTCCAGTCACAGTTCGGCATGGCAACACAACTAAATTTTTTGATTATGCTTCCTTAAATGAAAAAGTATTTTTAATCTTTTGCACTTCCGCCACCCAACTTGTTTTATTTATTCAGAAAGGAATTGTATTAGTTGTCCTGCCTACTTTAAATAGACACTACTTTCAGCTGCCCCCTTATCATAAGGGGTCGCGACAGCAGGTAGCTCTGCATGTTGGATTTGGCTGATTTTTTTAATTTTATTTTTATATGTCAAATGCCCTTCCTGACTCAGTCCTAAAGAGATTTATAACTAGGATCAAACGGGGCTCTTTTGCTTGTTAGGCAAATGTATAAACCACCGCCAGAGGCAGGTGTTTTAGGTGTTTTGGGTGTTTAACTGTTACTTTGCAAAGTGATCACTGAAATTATTAATTAAAAAAAACTATTTGGTAAAGCAGTTTATTGGATTGCATGAAGTTTCCTTGTCTAAATTAAAGCTTAATTTCTGGTGTCACTTTAGATAAATCTACGAGGTTAACCCGATTAGCGTTATTCTGTTAAAGTGACAGAAACAGATCTCATTACTGGACAATAATAATGGACATGTTCTGTTTTTGTGAATTTTCTCAAGTTTTCCTGCATTGTGATTGGATGTCAAAATGATTACTAGAAAGCTTGAAATGACAGAGCTGTGGGCGAACATTAAGGAAAGTAAAGTGAGATCCTACCCTCAGAGCCTGAGAGCCTTTTTTGTGTGTTAACACAATACCACAATCTTCTAATCTTCTATAAGTGGATGTCCCAAGTAAATTCACCCCAAAGTCAGACCATGTAATGCTTAGAGAAACTGCAAAGGAGTTACCAGGAGAAAGCCTGTTCTGTCTAAAAAGAATATGGCAGCACTGCTTAGGTTTGCAAACCACAAGACTTCTGGAACAATATCCTTTGGACAGAGAGACCAAAGTGGAGATGTTTGGCCATAATGCATAGCGACACATTTGGCAAAAACCAGACCAAACCTCAATGAACTGAAGCACCGTTGTAAAGAAGAGTGGGTCAAAATTCCTCTGCAACAATGTGAGACTGATGAAGTCATACAGGAAATGATTACTTCAAGTTATTGCTGCTAAAGGTGGTTCTACAGGCTACTGAATCATAGGGGTGTACATAGTTTTTCACAGGGTTGTATTTGACAACATAAACGTATATTTCATACTGGATGTCCCACTATCTTTGGATATCTTTAGAGTGTATTTGCAAGATGCACTCAGCCTTCGATCTGAAAAGTTAAACCAATGTTGAAACGCCTAAAATCTGCATTTTTTTTCTAATGGCCTGCAGGGGGCGACTCCTCTAGTTGCAAAAAGAAGTGTGATTGTATAGAAATCACAGAGCAAGTGACACTACTGTTTGCTTCCTCTGTGATGTCAGTAAACACTTTCCTAATGATTTTATGTTCCCAAACACTAGTTTGAAGTCTTGTAAAACCTTCTGTTTGTTTTGCAAATAATGGAGCCCATTAAAGTCAAAAAGGATTACAATACAGGGTATAATTTAAGCTGGGGATACCTCACATTTCACAAGTTGCTACTATGTAAGTGTTTTGTGGTCTTCGTGTTCTCAAATCTACCACTTACCATCTTAATTAATACAACAGGATCTTAATTTTATAAATTATGCCCCCCTGCAGAGTAAAATACGCAGTAATGAAGGGTCTTATTCTTTGTGGTTACATGTGCCGTGTTCTTGGTTTCTTAGTGAGATCCGCCCCTTGTTTGCGATGTACAGTTTTTCCAAAAACCAACACGGCGAAACAGTTGAGTTAGGACTCCAGTAACCAATGGGTGACATCACATCTTTTATGCCCGAGACAGAGTACCTGTAAATCTTCAGTAAGGTCAGAAGTGCATTTTATAACAGCAGTCGTATTTCTAAACCAAGAAAGAATGTCTAACTCCAGATTGCAATCCCCCAGAACATCATGTAGACTTTTCTTCATCTGGCCTGGTTATAGACCTCTGCCTTACCAACATTTCTTAAGGAATTCAATTTGTTCTGGTGTCTGTCTCGTTGTAAGCACACAGCTGCAAGGAAAAAAAAGAGAGAAAAATGGTCCTGGCAGCATTCACAGTGAGAGTGAAGATGAGAAGAAGCTGATAGCTGCAGTGACTGTTAGTGAGTTTATCCCACACCTTGATTGTTTGTGTGTGTTACTTGGGGCAGCTTGTCAAAGAGTAACAGGGGGATGGAGTGCAGCAGTCTCTCTGTAGAAAGCCATAATGTCACCGTGAGCAGTGGGCTAATGAATAGGATTCACCCCCGGCCGGAGGCAAAGTTAATGAACTCCTGCTACTCGGGATAATTAATGCCAGACTGCTTCCCGGCTGGACAAAACGCTCTCCTTTTCCCCTTTCCTCCCCTCCCAACCCACTCTCCGTCTTTCTGCCTTTTTGTCATTCACTCAATTACTTTGCTACTGCGCCAGAGGTGAGTTTTAGGGAAATGTATTGCTCATGAGAGAGAGACAGAGACAGAGAGAGAGTGTGTGTGTGTGTTTTCTTTTTTTTAGACCCAAATAATCAGAGGCAGAGGCAGAGTCTTCAGGTCAAAGACAGATTAGGGGAAATTGGGAAGTTTATACTGTGGGGAATGTGCTCTCCTCCTTTTCTATTTCTAGAAAATAATGAGCAGAGTAAAACTGCTGCCTCGCTCTAACAGCCAGGCCGTTACCGCGTACTGCTCGGCCCCGCAGTAAGTCAGCGTGCTCTCAGAGGCGGCCTTACGCAGATTGTTTTTAAAGAGATCTGACCAGCAAATATTGCAGAACATTTTGCCTGTCTAGCTAAATCAGTATTTAATTGGCCTCATACCTTTTCCCGGTGTGTGTCCCCCCAGCACTACCCAAAACGGACAGAACAGCAGGGTCGCCTCGGGCTACAAAGACTGTAATTTACAACCCGCACCGTCCGCCCCCGCTGGGTTTTATTTCCTTGTAATATAGTCTGATTCACCCTGTAGAGTTTTTATTTGATAAGTTGTGCTTTTTTAGCCACATTTTCCAACTCTGACCACATACACGGAAACATCTCTGATCTCCCTCCCCCTCCGGTCTCGCAGTACACCTCGGCGCTGACGTACGATGGCGTGATGGTGATGGCCGAGGCCTTCAGGAACCTGCGCAGGCAGAAGGTGGACATTTCGAGACGGGGGAACGCCGGCGACTGCCTCGCTAACCCCGCCGCCCCGTGGAACCAGGGCATCGACATGGAGCGCACTCTAAAACAGGTGAGCCACAGCATGAGAGGAGGTATGCCAAAGGTTCTCACTACAGCTGCTCGCACTTCCTCTTGGTTTGATCCTTTAATAGAGAGCAGGGATGGCTGTGATTAGGAGCTTTTCTTTGTTTGGATGTCTGTTATTGAAAAGGAGAAGACATGTTTCATGTTGTACTCACTCTGATCTTCACAATCGTTGCCTCAATATGTAGTTACGCTTTTGAAGAGGCTTTTAGATGCAGCAGAGCCCCTTAGAGCACAAAGAAGTATGAGCAAAGCTTCACCCTCTGAAAAGCATATTTCCTAAAATATTGAACTATTCTTTAAACGCCCTCAAACCAGTTGGAAGTGTATTTCAGCTGATGCTCAGAAGACAGAGCTGGCTGACTTGGTTAAATCAACAATAAGCTCAAAGGAGCAGCTAACATCTGCTTATTAAATAAAGTCTCTCAAACTCTTCAAATCATGCAGCACACAGCGTCTTCCCTTGATACAGTCTGCTGCAGATTCCCTTCAGCCTTTCTGTACGCTACATACAGACTTGCTGATGTTTAACTCTGTCGTGTCGTGGTGTGTATGTGTCTTTGTGCCCCTCTGCGTGCAGGTCCGGCTGCAAGGACTAACAGGTAATGTCCAGTTTGACCACTATGGCCGCAGGGTCAACTACACTATGGACGTGTTTGAACTGAAGAATAATGGACCCAGACGGGTAAAGCATCACACCACACTGCTTTCATTTGTGTTGTGGATAAATATGATGACGATCCCAAGCGCATCTTACCCCCAAAATCCATTTCGTATGACTAGTACATAACAGATTGAAGCTGTTTACACACACCGCCTACCTACAATGAGCTATGCAGCTGTTCAAACATCATACACCTGACGTGATCCCGGTACAAACTCAGACTTCCATCTATTTTATGCTGCTTGTCCGGGTACGAGTCTCAGGAGCAGCAGTCGAAGCAGAGATACCCAGATCCCTGGACACCTCCTCCAGCTCTTCTGGTGGGACACCAATTCGTTCCCAAGCTGGCCAAAAGACATGATTTCTACAGCATGTCCTGGCTCTGCCCCGGGGACCTGCTCCCAGTTGGACATACCTGAAAAACCTTACGCAGGTGGCTCCCAGGGAGCATCCTAATCAGATGCCCAAACCACCTCAACTTGCTCCTTTTGATGTGGAGGAGTAGCAGCTCTCCTGTGAGCCCCTCCCAAATTACTGAGGTCCTCACCCTGTCTCTAAGGCTGAGCCCAGTCGTCCTTTGGAAAGAAGCTCATTTCTGTCGCTTTTTCCACGATCTCGTTCTTTTAGTCACTACCCACAGCTTGTGGCTGTGGATGAGAGCGGGAACATAGATCACTTGTTAAACCGACAGCTTCGCTCACACAAACGCAAACTTGTTTTGAATAATTCAGTGAATGCAGACACACAACATTAGCTTTAGCTCCATTTGTCCTTCCTTGAGTGCTGTCAGCTAGATGCCTCTTTTCTGCCGGTCACGCTGGCAGTCTTCACAGCACAAAGCTGTTAAAGTTCAACAAATGTCACTCTTGCCGTGTCTGCAAGATCTCCCAGGCTGCATCCTTTTCTGTCTATTGTGTGGTGCAGTTTGGGGGCACTGCCATAGCTCACCTTTTTTGAGCTGGTAACCCATATAGCAAAGGCCAGAGTCCTTGATGCAGGGGCCTGGATTTGAGTCCACCACAGACCATTTCCTGCATGTCACCACCCCCGCCACCCATATACATTGTTTTAAATATAATCTGGATTTATTTTAGGTGATAATTTTTGTGATCTGACTACATTATCCCAATTAAATGCAATGTTACGATCCAGCCCTGAAGAATGACCTTCTGAGGAAACTGAAAGCAGTTTTTCTGGGTAACTTCAGAATTCACCAAATTAATGAGTGGAAAATGTTGATTATCCCACGAGGGAAACCTGCCTGACAGCCGAGCTTGTGTAATTAGCTGCTTAACCACAGTGTGGTCAGGACTCTGGGATTTTATGAAGGCAGCAGATTCTTTTGGACTGAAACTGCACTTTGAAAATCAGCATTTGTTTTAAGGTTAGCCAGTTCACTCGGTCACTGCGTGTTTAAGGCTGTTGGCAGCTATTGCTGGCATTTATCTGGCTCTCTGACTGCCGTGCGTCACGTGAGTTTCCATGATGTGAAAGCTAGCATTCATTTTGTGGGGTTTTTGGGACAGATTTCTCTCTACTTTTGGAGAAAACTGTGTGTAGCTCAACAGGTAGGAGTGTCACATACAAATTACGCAGGCTTTGTGCAACTTTGTTTGTAAATACGATGTCATATAATTTTCAATGACCCATCCTCTGGTGGGCGTGCATCAGTAAACAGGAAACCCAATTTGATTTATCCTTACATGATCAGAGATACGTGCAGACTGCTGCTGGGCGAGTGGGATGATACAACATGCAGTGTGCTGCTCTCTGTTATCATAAGTAGATCGTGGAGGGAAAAAAAAGCTGCACCCTCTGCCAGCATCTTCTGCTTGCTAGTTTGAGAGGATGGATGGATGTCTGTAGATGAAATTCAAGGAAAATAGGGGGAAAAAGAGAGCGAGAGAGCACTTGTGAGAGTGATGCCGAAAGGATGAAATGAAATAGAAAGCAATCAAGGCAGAGGGGAGGAGGAGGAGGAGGAAGCAGAGAGGAGTCCCCATCAATCAAAAGCTGCTTTGGCCTGTCTTCCTCCTCCACGGCGAGGGTCCCGTCAGGACACGGTCTATGTGTGTGTGCATGTGTGGGTCACAGCCTCTCTCCTACATTTTCCCTGCCCCTCAATCATCCTCATGCCCCAGCACAATGCAGGTATCAGCCAATCATAGCTCTTTATTCCCAGCACCTCCACTATGACTCACATATACAGTAGCTGCTCATGAGGGTAGATTTCAGGGTGGGGATGCAGAGGGCATTTGTGGTCCACCCCAATAAAAACATGAAAGAAGCAGAAGAATTAATCTGTATAGTGAGGCAACTATGCCTCTGACAGCAGAGGGTTCTTTTTCTTCAGCAGCAGGTCATCTTTACTCCCACCTGCAAATATGAATATGAATTATGAGTTCATGCCACCAGTGCATCTTTTATGGTAAACTTAATCATCCCTGCTGCGCATAAATACACAAAGTGTTGTGATATCATTCAGCATCAGCAGCACAGCGTCTCATCCTCTCTTCTATTCAATCCATAAACGAGAAGCTAAAGAAAAAAAAATGGAGCAGGAGGTTTGATATTAGTGTCTTTTTTTCCTCAAAAAGTCTAATAACCAAGTGAACCACTTGTTTAGGGCTTAGAAGAGCTGGTGCTAGTTGCTTAATGCCCCAGTCGTGCCAGGAGGTTTCTGCTGCAGCACCTCGTTTGCGACCGATTTCACCCAACAACAGCCAGCAATCTCCGGCAACCACTCGCCAACCTGATGGGGAATGCATATTTTTCCCGGGGTGACTGGAAGTTGCCGGGAGGTCCCCAACTGGTCTCTAAATCTGTGTGACTGAGGCCTAATTAATCTTAATCTAAAAACCTCCTAGGTTTTCAATCAATTACATTTAATTTCATTTCAATATAGTTGAAATTAAAATGAAAATCATCTCTAAGCATAGATATGTGAGACATGTTTTGAAAGTACAGAAATGTTACAGAAACACTGAAATTATTATTTTTGTGAATAGGTGCTGCACATTTAAGCAGGTTATTTCAGCAAACAAAGACCTTTACACTTGGGCTCTCACATCTAGAGCCAAGGAAGCACAACAGAGAACAGAAGAGTAAACCATGTCTGTGTCTGTGTTCAAGCCGCATTAAAAAGTCAATTAATAATTAGTTCAAAGAAATATAAGGTTATTTACTCTATATATTTCGGTACATATTGAATCATTACCTGGTGCCTGATGTTTGTGGTTTCCTTTAGAGAAATAAAAACCTTTTTCCTATGAATTGATATAAATCAGTGGATAAAAATGCACAAGATTAAATGCCTGGTAGTCAGAATTTGGCCTAACAGTGCTGTGTACCTCCTCTCAATATTCTTTAGCCACAAAATTGTTTTATATTGAGGCCACAGCAAACCCGTCTGTCAGTTTCAGTTGGTCAGTTTGACCCTGAAGAACTTCTGGATGAAGACAGTAAAGTCAGCTGAGCATGATATTCCACCACATTGATCTTAAAACTGGCAGGAAGTGTGAAGTTGATTAATCTAAGGCCAAATGTTACTGCTCTCTGTTTTTAACTGGCCTTTCTCAACATGATGTGATGGTACTTTATAGATGTGTGAGGCTCAGTTGGATGAAATAACTAAAAACTGGAAATTATTGTAGAAAAATAAGAAGGAAAATGTTAGAAACAGCAGCTCCCTTCATTAGAAGTTATTAATAGATGTTGTACAGTTTCAGAAACATAAATGCTGCGCCTGGGGGGAAAAGTTTACATTTTCAGGAAGAACTGAGCAGAAATGACATTTTTTGTTTTAAATTTACATACATATTCTTATAGTAATAGCTCCAACAGTTACAACCTTACTCTTGCCAGCTTTAGCATAAAGATGGTTTGGAATCTCAATCCATGGTCCTCTTACAAGCTTTTTTCAAGCTTTCATCATCTTGAGCTGGCTCATGTGTTGAGACGTACACAGAGACGTGTGTATACTGTATGTGAAACATGAGCCATCACAGTTTGCACAACACCAAGAGATGCATGTCAAAGCTCCAATAAAGCAGTGAAGGAACTGATGACCTGAGATTTTCTCAGATGTCACTTTTAACTTTATCCTGGAAAACTGTGCTTTGTGCCCAAGAGTGTCCCTCACCCTTTATCACAAAGAAAGATAAAATGAGGTGTTGAAACATTTATAAAATTCCTAGTAGTTATTCTACCTTCTTCCATATTCAGCCATACAGCTTATGAAAGAATCATAAAAATAAAAATAACAATGTAATTAGGATTTATATGTCTGGCCTTAAAGGGACCCTATTGTGAAAATTTCCAGCTCCATATTTTTATTATGGGATGCCATTAGCTTAGTTTCACAACACATCCATTACCTTCCAGAAGCCGGAGCCTATCCCAGCTGTCACAGGGTGAGAGACGGCGTACACATTGGGGAAGTTGCCAACAATAAATTTACAGTTTAAAAAGAAAAAGTCGCACGTATAGTTGGGACACTGTAGTTTAAATTCTCCGTGAACAAGTCTGTGTGGTCACAAAAAACAGGCACATGGACATCCGCACGGATCCTTGCACTCGCCATCTGATGGTAACATTTACGTCACGCGGACCCGTTTAGTTAAAAAATATAATCCTGGCCTTAAGCAGCTCAGTTCATCCTGTCTGAAACAGGCTCCTGTCTCTTTAAGACACCCCTCCCTAAAAGCCCACTTTATTCTGATTGGCTGCCCTTCTCCAAGCAGTGCTTGTAAACCCCCACTACCTGATTATTGGCTTCTCTAAAATGACCATATAAGGGAGTCCAAGCTGATGTCAGTAAACATGCTGAGCGAGCATTTAGAGCACGCTGAATGATTCTGGCTCATCTGGATTACTTTTAAAAATGCTGACACCCTGTTTGAAACTTTGGCCACATCTAACGGGAGTGTCTGACAAGTTAACAGTATGACATCATATCATCATTATCAGGGTGCTCATAATAAGATAGAAATGTGACCAGTATTGGACCATATCATCCCAAAGCCAAGCTGCTCCTTTGTACTCGCATAGTATTAGGAATATTAGGGATCATACATACCACCCAACCACCTGGATTATATAGTATATTAGTATGAATGTATGCACACTTTGGCTCTCAATCTTACTTTGTGTTTTTCCTGCAGATTGGCTACTGGAATGACGCAGACAAACTGGTGCTGATCCAGGACTCTCCGCTGCTTCCAAATGACACTTCTGGCATGGAGAATCGTACTGTTGTAGTTACTACAATCATGGTAAGAGACCGGCATGTACTGGCCAACGCGCACACTCATGCATGCAGTAATATTCAAAGTAATTTGTAAGGCCAGAAAGTGTTTTTAACAAGTGCCTCTGCAGATTGCACTGATTCATGTGCAGAGCCAGGAGTGTCAGATTTAGTGGCCACACATCGCAAACCTTTGACACTGATATGATATCCTTCAGTTTTTTCTGATGTACTTTGCAAGTATTTTTCTTTGGAGGCTTTTTTTTTTGTTTTAAACTATGAAAAGCATCTTTAGTAGTAAAATTTTCTGTGACAGCCAAATGAAGTTTGTAAGGGTGCATTTTCCAGTTCAGTTCTCAGAATTTGGCACTTTTATAACCCTTAAAAACCTTTAAATTGTACGCTGTGAGTGACCAGATTTCAGGTATAAGTCTGCTTAGTTACAGTTACAGTTTTATTTAAAAAAAAAAAAAACTCTTAAGATAGGGGATTTATTTTTATTACTTCAATTGAAATTTCAATAAAATGTCACGCAGCTCCAGAACTTACTGCAGTCACTTAGATTTTCTTTTATTGCACCAATAAACATCACAAACAGCTGCCGTTATTGAGGCTTTTCTTCTTATCGCATTTTATAAAGCAGTGCCGTACATCTACAAAAGCATTTCACACACTGAATTGCCTTTGCATGGCATGCGAATCTCAAGCTGTAGCAGCGACTCTGCGACGGCTGACTAGAGTAAAGCAGCCAGGTGTACATGTAGCATCTGAGTCGAGGAAGAAAGGAAGGTAAGGAAGTGGGAATGGAGAGTCACAGCTCAGCAAAATCCTCCCTCTTTTCAGCCCCTGATGAGGAACCCCATTTTAAGAAACTGATCCCCAGTTGGACGCGAGCAGGATATGAAAGCCCTTAATGGCAGAGTGATGGATACAACAGCCTGAGCCAAAATGAAGCCCTAAAGACACTGGGCGAGAGGAGAGACACAGCAACTGTGTTAATGGACACCCTGTTTCAGAAATCTGAACAAGAAATGGAGCCACTCAGAGCCGTAATGGAGTCCCTCGAGAGGATAATAAAATGCAAATGGAGTGAAAAAAAGACAGTCCCCTTTTTTTTTTTTTTTTTCTCGAGGATGTGCTCATGGATGGACGCCCATTGAAGCCTAAATGGGTCCCACACTCTTAACATCACAGCGTCTGTTTTCTAGCATAAACAAGCTCCAACTGCACCTGCTTGTGTGTGTGTGTGTGTGTGTGTGTGTGTGTGTGTGTGTGTGTGTGTGTGTGTGTGTGTGTGTGTGTGTGTGTGTTAGAGTCATGCATTGTCATGCTTTGTGTGTTTGTGTGGCCAATCACAGCTCGAGTCTGTAATTTTTTTGCAAAGATCTACAGAGGCTGAAATATACACGTCTGAATCTGTCACTTTCTCCAACTACCTGCTCTACCGTACAGTACATCCCCCACACCGAGAGCTTCCTTTAAGCCTTAAAACAGCTTAGAAAGACTAATGCTCTCATAATCATCCCAGTTCATATCCATCATGCTTTTGTGTAGCATGATAATATAGTTACATTGTGACGGCTGCCTTTCATCCCCGCTTTTAATGTTTGTTCTGCGTGTTTGTGAGAGTAACGTTTGCTTAGCATAAACTTAATGAAGCGTCCCAGTTTTATATTACATCCGTCTGTGTCTTAATACGTTTTAAGAAGCTGCTGCAAAGGAGCAGTTTAACGTGTTACTAAATATGCTTGCTTGTTATCGAGCCTACACTAGTTGCTCCCTGGCTTAAGCTTGAAGTCAGTATCAGTTTTATGATCTGACTGCAGATTTAAAGGCAGGTAGCTGCTCTTTGCTTCTGCAGAGCTTAACCAAGCAGTACCCCTGAGACAGGGGGCCTGGGGTGGCACCAACCCCCTCCTGCAAAACAATATGCTTTCAAAGCTCTTGTGCTAATTCTAAGCTGTGAGACGTTGTCCGACCACTCGGCAGAATCAAACATATCTAAGGTCACACCCAGACTGGTTTTCGCTCCTTTACCTTGTGGTTGAATCCAGTGCTTTCATGTGGTTGATTGTTACAGGGCAGCCATCTTTCTCACAGTTAAAGTCATTAGAAACACTGCTCTCCCCTCGGCTCTTCCCGATGTTAACTTATTTAAATAAAATTCTCAAAACTCCCCTTCCCCGGCGCTTCCCTTGAACTTTTAAGAGTTGTGTGTATTTGAACAATGCCAAGAAATGAAATGACAAATATACACTTTTTTTATGTGGATTTACTTTCAGTTTATTTATTTTTTGAC
This sequence comes from Cichlasoma orientale, assembly GCA_034780415.1. NCBI lineage: Eukaryota > Metazoa > Chordata > Actinopteri > Cichliformes > Cichlidae > Cichlasoma > Cichlasoma orientale. The sequence goes on from JAVDPK010001871.1 coordinate 23,071, forward strand.
ATATTGTGGTCTAAACTAAAGCACAGTCAGAGGATACTTGGTAGTTTTTATTATTCTGTAGTCTTGTTTTGTCTTATTTTTTTTCCTTGAACTGTTTAGCTGTGTTTTGCCTTTAGATTAAACCTTTGCTTTGGCACAAAGCTGAGGGCGTAACAGTGGCCATACGTTCACGTAATCCAAGCAGGTCCACCACGTGCCCCCGTATTTCAGGCCTGAACCTGTCCTGAGGCTATATGGTTGTTTCTTCTCCACAAAGTTAGATACTTCTTTTAGAAAGGCTTTCTCACAAATAAAAGAATAGGCTACAGACTGTAACGTGACAGCCCACCTGTACAAAAATATGTCACCTTTACCAGCCAGTAATCCATCCATTTAGTGGCAGATGCACACACTGCAGTCCACATGTGGTGCTGCTGTGGCATCTTAAAATGAAAAAGTAACTTTCTGATTTTTTTTTTTTGATTTTTTTAAGTACATCAAAGTTTAGCTCCCAGATTAGCATGGCTGCAGTCTAATCTGTTATAATCCCGACTGTGCCCTTCAAAGTATAGAAACTGTGGAGAGTTTTTATTAGTTGTCACAACAAGGTCATGGTGTTTTCAAAGTGGTGTTAAATTCTCTTTGTCTTTAGCCTAAAGCATTAAAAGATAGCAGACCCCTGTGAAGTCTTTGGCTGCCCAGATTTTGATGCATCATCAGAAAAGCTCCCGTGGACAAGGACGAAGTTTGATTATGATTATACGGGCAGTAAAAAGGCTGTGAGATTTGATGTTGTGTGTCTTGGCTTAAAACTGCCTCATTACACAGTTTGGCACAGTATCACAAAAACTACAGAAAAGGTCCTGCAACAACTGTGAAATGTTTTGATTTTGCTGATAGGGACCGCTGTGATGTACCGACAACACAACGAGAACACACCATTTAATATCAACAGATTTATTCTTAGGGTGTCGTCACCCCTCCAAAAAAAAAAAATTGCATCCTGTTTAACAGTTACTTTTCCAGACCGCAACTCAGTATATGGTGGACTGAGCAAAAAATCCGTATCATGATTGCAGTTGCTGCTGGACTCCTGACTGACAGACGGAAACAACATCATATCTCACTGACCCTGAACTGCACTTTCATGTGCAGCATCCTTTTTAAAATGTTGTCACTCGCATACAAGTGCTTGCATGGACTTGCTCCATCTGTCATATCTTTTTCAATTCTATGTCCCATAAATCAGTAGCGTTTAGTAATTCCAAATTCCGGATTGGCTTTATTACATTTTGGGCCTCTTTTTTTTATTATTCTAATTTTTTTTATTGTTCTGTTTGTTGATGATTTCCTTGCTGTGCAGAACTTTGGTCAAAATCTGTTCTTTTTAAATGTTCAATGTGAATAAACTGACTTGAGTACGTGTAAGCATTAAATGAATTACTAGTGAACCATGCAAGACTCCCAAAAACCCTAATAAGTGACCTTTAATTGGAATTAATTTGATATGCCCCTAAAATCAAATTATGACTTAGAGTATTTTGGCCTGAATGAAACGCTGTAGTCAGTGTCCGTGGTGAAAGGGAAGGTTTGGTAGTGAGACCTGCTATGATGTATGATTTGGAGACATTGAAAAAAGGAGGCGGAGCTGAAGATGTTAAGATTTTCAGTGGGATGGACAAGATTAGAAATGAGGTTGAGCAGTTTGGAGACAAAGTTAGGGAGGTTTGCAGAGACCAATTAACGGAGCAGGTTCACCTGCAGTAACCTGCCGTGCTTTCTCTTGTCCGTTGCTGCTGCTGTCATGGACTGCAATTGTTTTTTAGCATCTAACTTTATTCCAAACCAGCTTTTATCTTTGCTGTGGTATTTTTAACTGTAAGACTCTTTTTCTGTTACCCTAACACCACCACAGACATTGTAAAACACACCAGGTTTGTGTCTGCTGATTTCTGACAGGCAGACTTTAAGCACCGGGTTCTTCATTCTCCTCTTTGTCAACATTTTTGTTGATGAAAATTGCCCAGAAATGGATCCGAGCGTGTAGCCTTATATAGCAATTAGGGGAAATGAGTTCTGCCTGTAATCAAATTACAACATTCATCAAGCTGAAGCAAACAATTTGCAAACAGTTTTATCAGTTAAAAGGGTTTGCTACATCCAACTAAAGTAAACTAGATGAAAATAAGTAAGAGGTTCAGGATAAGAATACAAAAATGCCCTTTGTATGCTCGCAGGAATGAGGGACACAGTTCTTATACCTTGTAAATAGTAATTTTATGATTTATACTCATACAGTTTGCATTTATTATGGTATTTTTGCTTTATTGTTGCGATTCACAAACATTGTCTGAAGCATTAAGAAACCAAAAACACTCAACAAGGCCATGATGTCCCACTGCAGCGGCCTGTTGAATGCCCTTAAAGTGAGCAAAAGCAAAGTGGAGATTTGCAGCATATTTTCAATGTGTGCTTTAACTGCGCTCCTCTTTTCAATCTCGTACACTCGGTCAAATAAAAGTCCGACTAGTGTGTCTAATGGCTGATGATGACTAAACCCAGACATGAGTCACTCACTGAGAAGTAATAATGTGTGTGAGCGTCGCACAGTTTGGGTTTTGTGGTCAGGTTTTTGGACAATGGGCCATCATTCTGTTGTTCCTCATAATCAAACAGAATGTGCAACAGATTGTTTATCTGGCGTAACGTACAACAGGCAGATTTGTGTGTGTGTGTGTGTGTGTGTGTGTATACGTACGTACGCATGTATGGATTTGTGACATCAAGTTGGGCCTGTGGGGTGTGTGTGTGTGTGTGTGTGTGTGTGTGTGTGTGTGTGTGTTTTAATGGCATGTGTAATTAGTCTCATTAGGCAGTGAGTGAGGCCGTGCGGTTGTGATTATTGACCAGCCTGTCAGCCATGCTGGCCTTTGCTGTGAAGACCTCTGAAGCACTGCTCTGTTCTTGTGCCAGAAGCACTGACTCCCTCCACTCCTCTGGCTGGATGTCATACACCCCGCTATCATAAATCATATGGATTAGAGCTGATTTCCCTCTGATATACATCCAAAAACACTGGCAAAGATCAAGTTGAAGATTAAGTCGTCATCAATGAAATGGTTGCAGTTCATTAAGAGTGTATCTTAATTTCCATTTTTGAGCCTGTACATGAATCTGTGTCAGTGCTTTCAGGGTTCCCGTAGGCCATTAAAGAGTCGAAAATTTCTATCAAGGGCTTGAAGTCTCTCATGCTTACAGTGAAATCGAAGTTTAGTCAAAACAGGATTGTTGTTCAACAGCATCAAGAACCCCTCACAGATCAGAGCAGGCATCAGTGCTTGATCGGGTCAGAAATAACATGAACAGGAGGAGCTGGGGTGGAGGTAGGTTGCAGAGGGAGCATGCAGGCTGAATGAGCTTCAAGCGTGCGCTCTACGTGAGCCGTCAGCTGATGGGGGCTCCTGTTGCGGTCATTTGATTGATAGCTGAGCTTGAATCCGTGGCCTAAAGCTTGTGCAGCTCTCAGGGTTTCGTGTCACTTGCTCAACATTGTTCTACGTCATAGCCGATATAAAAGACGGAATTGCAGATCTGAATAGTGAAGCCAACACAGAAGTACCTTAAACCTGCACCAGGGGGCGATACCTGTCTATGGGGAAGCCCTGACCGCTGTAAACTCTTTCCTGATAGGTTTATAGACTCAGTCACTCTTTTCGGGTCATACTGAATAAAATATTAAGGCCATTTTGTTAATTTTGTTCATAAGTTTTAAAAAAAAAGGATTATCCAGGGTATGCTCATTGACTGAAAACGTTCAAAACACTAAGATGACGATGGCAAAAACACTGTGCTGTGGTACAGTACTGTCTGGTTATCACAGCAAAATATTCAGTTTACTGTCACGTGGCAAAGAAAAAAGCATCAAAGTCCGTGTCAAATGGACTGTTACTCCACTGTTTACTAGCTGTACACTCAGCTAGTAGTAATGGCTTGTCCATAAAAGCCTGTATACACAGCATAATTTTGACTTTTGCGCAACCCACAGCATCATGCCGCGGCCCACAAACACATCCTGCTGTCTAAAATGAAATCAAATTACAGTTAAAATGTTACAGATGCGGCATTAAAGTTGCACTAATACAGTTATTCAACATGATAAAAAATAAAGATGAAAAAATTAAAACTACTTTCCAGCTGCACTGGCACCTACTGTAGTATTGCACAGATCTGAATCCTTTGTGGGTCATTATATGACATGCTGTGAGAAAAGCTGTTTTTAAGAGCATTCAGTGTGTTTTTTTTTCCTTTTACCAGAATTCCTGCCTTTATGTCTAATAAGTCCCTGGACCCAGAAGGATATTGGGTTATCTGGAATCGTTTGTGGTACTTTCTTGAGAACATCAAGACATGAAAATATGATAAATATTGTCCTAACTTGAAATGGCAAATAATCCTTCCCAAAACTCCTGGTTTCAGATCTGTAAGGACTCTAACACATTTCTGTTTAGTCAAGCTCCATTTCTGGTAAAAATTTTATACAAATCCATCCATAACTTTTTGAATAAACCTGCTAACAAGCAGACAAACCACACCAATTACATAACCTCATCTGCAGAGGTCATAAAAAGTAACTCAAACAGTCATTATGTGTTAAACCAGAGCTGTCAAATATAAGGCCCGGGGGCCGGAATCGGCCAAGCAAAGATTCCAATTTGGCCTACTGGACAGTTTTGGAAAATGTGAAGAAGGCTTTTTTAAAATTATTATTTTAACTGTATTTTCATAAGTTTTACTGATAAAGATCTCTCCCACATCCATCCGTACTACACAAAGTAATTAAGTAACCGACAATTAAATTTTTTCACCATCTACTGTAGAAGCTTCTATTTTTCTATAGAGTCAATAGTTTAAAAAGGACATTTATTTCTTACAGTTAAACCTAACGAGGCACACTACAGATTTCAGTAATTTACCACAGCAGCATTTCTTTATCGTGTAGAAAAACTGAGACACACTGTTGGACTTTTCTTATACTAAGATATCCCGGGGATCAAATGTGTTTTTCAGTGTGTCTTTACACTGACAGAAAGCAGAGTTTCACCATCAAAGCGAACTGCATGTGGCTCGCAATGCAAAAGCAGTTTGACATCTCATTCTAACTTCAGCTTGCTTCCTTGCTAATGTTGTCACAATCAAAATACTTCCTCAAGTCAGAAAATGTTTTATGCTCTTAAACGAGGCCCGTTTGTGCTGGGAGCCGCTTATTTGTTGATGCTAGTGGTTAGTGAGCTCCATTTCTTTTAAGCCGATGCTAGCGAGTGCACTTTTGGTGCTGTAGCAGAGAAGAAGAAGGTATTTATTTAAGACCTTCTTACAAAAATTGGTCCACGGGCTGTTAGAGGCAGTTAAAAGAGCTGAGAAGTTCCTCTTTTTTTCTCAATCCAATCACTTCACACGTTGGCAATTTAAAAAAAAAAAAAGCATATAATAAATAGCAAATATTACCTTTTTACTTTGCATGGTGTTTTTGTTTGTTTTGTGCTTATGAATTTTACATTTAATGCAGTTAGTGTGAGCCACATCACACGCAGCAAAGCCAGGGTAGGATGGTGTATATTTTCTGAGGCAGTCAGCATAATGTGAGGCTGCTGTTACGTGTAATCTTTTTCTTTGACATGTTCCATAAATAATGCACAAACAGAAGGAGGAACGGGGGAGTTTGATATACAAATACAGAGTATGATGGATGCTTTATAGTTGTGAGAAAATGTTAATAATTATATATTGATAATTTGTAAAGAGGCTTGACAAATGATTCATATTATTAATATTTATGAGTTATGGAGCACTGTAACCCACTTCAAGCATTCTTCACTGTATTTTAGTACATCGTGCCATCATTATGCCATACAGTAGCATTTCGCTGTGCCGTAGGCTCAGCCGGGCATTTGCATTCTCTCCCTGCCATCGAGTCTTTGGTTTACCTTGCTTTGGCCAGCGGCAATGTCAAGCAAACACATCTCAAGAATAAATTGCTCCCGTTCTCAATATGCAATATGCTGCCATCCATGACAAAAGTAATTTGTTTGGAAATATGAGTTCAGAAACCATGCGAGGCTTACATTTAGATCACTTTCTGAGGAACAAGAAATCTAATGATATATAACCTACCTCTGGTCACAGTGTAGACTGATGCAGCCACCCCGATTATTTAAGTGGTGGCATTAAGTCACTCACTCTGACTGCATCTAATTTCTCTATTCCCTTCTGCTCCATGCCCCCCCAACCTCCCTTTCTGCTTAGTCATGTTTTATCCTTGAGACTCTGTCATGCATCTACACAAACACTGTGCCTGCCTAAATGATGGTATGCACCATGTATTTATAACATATAGTCTATGAATGTCATAGCCACTGTGACATCACAGTTGGTGAAGTGTAAAGTTGAGTGTTTTCGCCATCATCATCTTGGCTTTTCGAACCCAGACATCTCAAGCGTGGGGTGGATCTGACTGTGAAACCGAGGGACACTCATTGGCTTTGCTGGCTTTTCAATCACGGGTCACTTTAATTTACAAAATGAACATCGTGTTGTATTCAACAGGACTTATAACTAGAGACTGAGACCATAAGCTCACCAGGAAAGTGGATCAAGGGAACCAAAGGATTTTCTCCCATAGGCTTCTATACAAAGGTGACTTTTTCTACAACCAGAAGAGTTGACCACTAAAAAGAATGCAGGTTTAAGGCACTAGTAATGCAAGGACGGCAGTGAGTAGAGCCGTTTTTACAAATTTCCTTTGATCCTTCAGACTGACTAACCATGACGCGTTGGAGCTGTCTGTGTGAACACAAGTTTCAAAGGAAGCCGGTGGAGGTCACATGGCTGCTTCCTGCACACTCCATCTAAACTGGACATAGACTGTATATAAAAGATGGACGTATTCAGTCTGCCGTCACTCCACACGTTAGTGGATTTCTGTCTTTAAGGTGATTCTGTTTAAGCCTCGAATCTTGGACCCCAGGGAGAGTTGTTCAGAGCTGCTCCTTCTCTCCCCTGGCTGATATCTGCTTTGCACAGAGGTTGAAAGTAGAGAAATTCTATCACCTTTTGTTCCATCGTTATAGAATTAATTCTGATATGTTTCTTTTTTTTACACTGTATTGAATGTCATTGTGCAGTTTACCATCTACAGACACTTCTTTGACTCTGTTTTCAAGAGTTTATTGTATCTGTTAAACTTACATACCTGTCTACCAAAGTGTTCGCAAACTGACATCGTGTCACACCAGGTGATGTTAGCACATCTGCTTGATGTTGTGTTGTGGAAGCCCATCAGGTAAGACTCTCCTATAAGAGATGGACATGGCTTTCAGGTCTGAAAAGTGAAGCCAATACAAGGGCCTTAAAACTGCATTCTTTTTAATTGCCACCAGGGGGTTGCAAAAAAAACAAGTCCTGTAAAAGTCTTTGGTAAAATGTCCCTCTGCCCTGATCTCTGTAAGCACTTTCCCGATGAGCTGATTGGCTCGGTCACTAATTTGGGGTTCATACAGACTAAAACATTATTTTATTTTTTTGTAAATTCTGGTCATTCAAAGTGTCAGAAAGGAGGATTATTCTTGTCAGTCATAGTCAGGCGCCCTCTCCTTTACTAGTTGCACCCAGTTTGAAAACAACAAGATGGCGACAGCAGAAGTGCTCATCTCGAGGCTTCATAACTGGACGTCACACGCCAGTGAGTAGCATCACGGGAGCGGCGTCAACCTTTTATACTGTCTATGTTCTACTGATGTCACAAGTGATCAGAAACGGACCATTGTGGGAAGCGGGAGTTGTGCAATTCAACTTTGCTTTTGTTTGAAGAGAAAAGTTAGTTACTTAATTACAGCTATTGACTGTACTTGAGAAGGAAGTAATTTTCCCATTAGTTACTAGAGGCAAATATTTTTGGGTCACTTCGAGGTTGGTCTGAGAAGACCATAACACTTGTACTTTTTTACAGCTGCAGAAGGCTCATGGTTATTGTAGTATTTACAACCATCTGACCAATTAAGAGTCATTACATGAGCTTATGGTCCTGAAACTCGTCTTGTTCATTGCTGAAGAACTGAATGCTAAACTCTGAGCACACGGAGACATGACAGAAATGTGCAGCTTTTCCTGTTTTAAACGGAAACAGTGTGAGCACCAGGTGTAACTAGCACTAATTCAGCCCCGGTTCACCTTCTGTGCCTCAGGAAGTAGCTCAGGTCGTTGACTAATTACAGGGTTGGCGGTTTGATCCCCGATGCCTCCTGTCCACATGCTAAAGTGTCCTCGAGTAAGGCGCTGAACCCCAAATTGCTCCCAGTAGTCAGAGAAGCGCCTCACATGGCAGCGCAGTGTGTTTGTGAGTGGGTCCATGAGATCGATTCAGGTTTAAGTGCTACATAAATGCAGCCATTTACCATTTCTCATTACAGCTCAAGCATGCTGATCACTTGGTTAGAGCTGAAAATGTGCATTACTCTAAATTAGCAGCTGTATCTTTAATTTAAAACGCCAGGTCAGAAACTCTCAGTGGTTTCAGTAAAATCTTGTGTGATGCAGCTTTAAGTTATTATTGCTGATTTAGAACAAATTCAGTGTTTTCCATGTTTAAGACTGAAACAAAAGGAGTTTATGAACTAAAAGTGAATATACTCTGAGAAGTAGATGCTTGTTAAAGTGTTTCTTCTCTGTACACAAATACTCAGTAAACGGTTTCAAAACTCCCCCAAAATCAAATCAAATGTGGTGTTTTATTGTGTATCCTGCATGTTTCAATGTAATGAGCTTTAAAGTGCAGTAGCCAAAGTTGGCCAGCAGATGCCGCTGTTTTGCTTGAACGACGTGAACCATTCAGTGCTTCAGGAAGTTTTCGCTTGCATACACCGAGGAGGGTTTGAGATTGGTTTGCTTTATTTGTGTGTTCGCAGGCTTATTCAAAAAGTTTTGGATTGATTTGCATGAAAGTTTTACCAGAGTTTGGAGTTGATCCGGATCTGGTCAAATTCTTTACCGTTGCAAGATAAAGCAAAGTTAAACATTTTACGACCTGTCTTATGCATCATGTTGAAATTGGGAAAACTGGGAGACGCCCTCTTGATGTTCTCAACATACTATCACAGACTAATCCAGATTCAGATCCTTCTGGATCCAGGACTCAGTTCATGCATGGTGTAGAGGGAATTATCAACCTCGGTGGAGGTATACAGTCCTAGACTGTGTGTTTGTTTCGTGTGCCACTTGGGTCAATATTTATGAGAATGCATTGTTTACATTCATACTTCTGTCTCTGCCATTTCAGTGTCTAGGCTTTGTTAACATCTCCTAAATTTGATCAGTGAGAAACCATCAGTAAGAATATTGTGTTTTATCATCTGCATGCCTTAGATGCAAACCAAACAGGCACCTACTCATTAAGCAGTTGCTCCACTAATACTCAACAGGGTACCTTTACCTACTTTTTTTTTTAAAAACCTTATCCCTTAATAATTGTTGGTATTGATGAGGTGCAGTTCAGTGCTTTCTGTTTGTGTGTCGCTGCACAAGCCCTCGTGTCTGTGTGTCTGTGTGTCTCACGGTTTGGTTCACTGGTTATGGTCCCTTGTGTAGGAGGGACCCTACGTGATGCTTAAGAAGAACTGGGAGATGTACGAGGGCAACGACCAGTACGAGGGTTACTGCGTGGACCTGGCTTCAGAGATCGCCAAACACATCGGCATCAAGTACAAGATCTCCATCGTCCCCGATGGAAAGTACGGCGCCAGGGACCCAGAGACGAAGATCTGGAACGGCATGGTCGGGGAGCTGGTGTACGGGGTAGGAACCTTTATTTTCTCTCTTTGGCTGTTCTTTATTTTTGGACAGAAATTATCTTTTTCTATGACTCATCTCACTGAAGCTTCAATTTTATGCTGTCAGTAGAACTCAAGATGGTATTCACAGAGAATTTGGTGCCTTTTTCTGATCTTTTTGCACTAACAATACATTTGAGCAGAAGCTTGGCTTCTGAGAGGAAAAAAATCTGATCTTGAAAGCTGAAAATTGAAATTATTTATCAAAATCGACATCATTAAACCTCAAGCAGAAAGATATGTCACATAAGACAAGTTATAGCCGCTGTTGGAAAGCTGTGATAAAAGTTGATATGAAACATGTCCCTATATTAAAAAATGTTATTAAAAAGATAAATGATAAAATATTTATAATGATAAATAATAAAAGCAGATATTATTTTCTAGACAAAGGAGGAAAAAAAACGTAATTTTAAATATAGACAAATATGTAAAAAAAAGTTTAGATCCAACAGTAACAAGTTGCCAGTCTTTTTGTGCTAATATGGCAGGGTGCCTTTACCTACTTTTTAACTGTGATAAATTGTTGAAAATTGCAAATATGTTTACATGCACAGAAATTCACATTAATGACTTACATTCAGAGTACGGCCAGAACCTTACTGCAGTTAGCACAGTTGGTGCAAGATGACAGTTTAACTGTAAAATGACCAAGGCGCTCAGGAACCTTGCTTTTACATAGGAGTATAACCAGAGTACAGCCAGCTGGCAGTCAGCTGGGAACCTCCCATCAGGTGACTTGCATAATCGCCTTGCGATTGAAAGCGATCACCAGAGGTTGAGGATGTTGCACACTCAACCTCAGGGTGGCAATCAGTCTCTGACAGCAAAAAAATAAATAAAATTAAGAGAAACTATTGATTTTTCTTAGTTGCAAGGAGATAGCCTTCCTATTTTTACTCGAGTGCGACTGAGCCATTAGCTAATTACGAAACCTCAGAATCACGTTAGTTTTGTGGCGCCTTTCTAAATGCAATTAACTGACAAATGATGCGGCTTCATGTGCGATTAATTGTACTAACTGACATCTAAGAAGCCTGTGTGTGACTTCTTTCAGTGATTGAAATTCTAGCATCATTTTATTTACATGTTAGTACTAATTAGCAGCTATCTGTGCCTGGGTGGTGGACCTGTACACTCTATGGATGCAGCTTGCTACCCCAGCCTCTTAGCTTTAGCCCCATATTGTAGCATTTCACCTTCTCCTCCAAAGATTGCATCTTCTGGCTCCAAAAAAATCAACATGGGAATGACCAAAATCCAAAACATAAAGCTTTAAAATGGTAGGTGACTGTGATTTATATTAAGATCAAACAGCATCAACAGAAGGTTAAATTAGCAACAGATCAGTAAACATTATAAATAAAAGCTGCTTTTCTGCCTAGTTAAGATAAATGAAGGTCTTGTTAATGGTAAGTTAAGTAGATTCCTTAAATCCTAATATGTCTTTTTCATGCAGAATATAAGATTTTCTTATAGTTACGGCCTTTCTTGACCTGCAGAGATCTCAGTCTGAAGCACTGTTTGTGCGTGTTGTTTGCCGTGGAGATAATTAAGCCCATCTGAAATGAAATCGTGAACAGTCTCTGGTGTTGTTAATGCTAGCAGAAAGAGGGGGAATTAGGGGAGCATTAGAGCAGGAGAAACACAGGTGTGGAGCTTGTTAAAGAATCTCTGAGGGCATTTGATTTGAGAGCGAGGTGCCTTTCTGCTGCTGACCTTGCTGCGAGATCAAAGAAGATGCAAGCATGTGTATGAGGAATGATAGCACAATTTCGGGGCCTGTTTGTGCTTGTTTACTTGAATGTTTTTGAGGAGAAAAAAACACATTTCACTGGGAGGAAACAGACAGAAACCAAAAACAAGCGAAGATGAATAGGATATAAGGGCAGCTGAGGTCTAACTAATACTTTTCTGTTCAATAAATGTGTGATGTTCTAGTCTCTATCTGATTATTTACCCTTCATCGACTGAGATGAAGGGTATAAAATGCATGTTCCCTGAACATATTACGCTGAGCAAAAGCGATCCCTTTTTCAAAAAAAATTTTTTTTTCATGAGCAGCAGAGCCATTTTCTTTAAAATGTACAGTCAAAAACAAAATGATTTTTTTCCAGTCTTTTTTGCGATGAGTTAAGTGGCATTTTCACAAAGTGGCATTTTTCTCGCCTGCGCCTCTTCGGTGCTGCGGTGACTCACTGTGAAGTCGACTGAGCAGAGCCACAGTTCGGGATGTGTCAGGACTGATCAAGCAGCGCAGGGCACTTTTGGTGTAAAGACTAACCAGGTTGGTCAAAAGCGCAGGAACAAAAAAGTGCAGCTCTGTTCTCGGCTGTTTTCACCTCTTTAACTGAGAGCAGAAACACAGCCTGTCTGAGAGAATTGCTTTGATGGGAAGACATGCTGAGCGAAATTACTTTAATATAAATCCCTTAACGGGAAGATTTAAGTGTGGACGTGCCGCTTTGTCCGAGTACAGCTGTCATCACACAGTTTTGAATCATTTGGACCCTTTTAATCCCAGACCAGAAATTGTGTTTTTGTACTGTCCATGGAAAGATAATCAGAGCTAAAAGCTGAACTTTAAGGTCAAAGTTTATGGGACTGAAACAAACAATGTCAGCCACTGTGATGTCATCCATTAATCTATAAAAGTCTCATTTCGAGGCCTTGATGGAAGAATTCGAAGCATCGTGTTTTTTTTAAACCAGCCGTCACAAGTGAGGGGCGAAGCTGGCTGAGAGTCGATGCCGCTGAGGAGTTGTGATTCACAAAGCAATCTGGAAACTTATCGTTGGTGTGCTAGCCAACATTTCAGGGCTTCTGTTGTAGCTAGGACATCTGGAATAGTGGATAACAGATATCCAGGCCAAGACTTCCTTTTCTGTCCACCAGTCACTGTTAACTATCCATCCATCCATCCGTTCATTTACTTAACCGCTTATCAAATTCAGGGTTGCAGGGGGGCTGGAGCCTATCCCAGATGGCTTGAGAAGCGGAGGTAAACCCTGGAAAGGTTGCCGGTCCGTTGCAGGGCCAACACAGAGAGACAGATAACCACTCGCTCTCACAGACAGACCTATGGCCAGTTTAGAGCAACCAATTCACCTAACAAGTACTGGGAGATGTGTTTGTGGGAGAAAGCCAGAGTACTTGGAGAGAATACATGCAGGCACAGGGTTAATGGCCAGGAGGTTTAAAACAGCTACCTTCTTTCTACTGTAGGTGGCACAGTGGTACAGTGAATAGCACCGTCACCTCACAGCAAGAAGGTCCCGCGTTCAAATCCACTGGCAGGCTGAGGCTATGTGAAGTGTGCATGTTCACTCCTGGTACTCCGGCTTCCTCCCGCAGCCCAAAGACATGTATGTTAGCCTAACATTGTTAGGCTAACTGGTGATTATAGATTGGCCATAGGTGTGAATGTGAATGTGACTGGCTGTCTCTCTCTCTGTTAGCCCTGTCCTAGCCCACCTCTCACCTTATGACAGCTGGGATAGGCTCCAGCCCACCTGCAACTGTGAAATTTATAAGTGGAAGAAAATGGATGCATGGACTATAAAACCAAAATTTTCTGCAAATATTGTGTCCCTTCTTTTTCTCTCCACACAGCCTGTAACCTGCATGTGACCCATCAAATGTGATGGGTCAATAGAACTCGGACTACAATAGTTTAACTGTCTATTTTACTCTAGCTTAAAACAATAATTCATCAAATGGACATGATGTTGTATTCATTAGGACTTGAAACTAGCAACTGAGACCATAAATCTCATCAGTTTTTAATGAAGTTTTTAACGAAGTCCTAAATAAAGTCCGAAGTGGGGTAATTTTCTCATAACTGCAGGAGTCGCCCCCTGCTGGCTGTTGGGAATAATGCAGGTTTATGAAACTTCAAGACTGGCTTCACTTTTCAGACACTGGCTACATGTAACTTTTATATACAGTTTATCATATATGCGCAGTCTTTTCACTAGTGTGTGAAGCCAGCATTGTAATAATGGGTGTTTGGAAAGGTAGGGGAAGCTGGCAGCTTATTCTACTGCGATCACGTGACTTCTGAGGACATGGCAACTGTCAGCACTTTCCCCCCTAAGGCATTGCTTAGAGGCCATTCATTTCTTCCCCACTCTCCCAGAAAAGATCCGTTCTACCACAAAAACCCCTGCCTCCTTTTAACCCTCCATGTATTTTAGTGCACACTAAATGCCCCAAGGCTGTCATCTTAGTGCATTTTGCTGAGGATGAAAGAACTTAAATCTCTATCATTTTCTTTCTGTCCTTCTTTTCTCCTTTCCTACCTCCTTAAGTGTGCAATGGTCATAATAAAACTTTAAGTTCTTGCTGATATTAAGCCCTTTCCTCCCCTGCTGGGCAGACAAGGTCACAAGTGCTGCTAAGTCACTAACTGTAATCTGGTTTGTGGATTTTCAGCGAGTCAGCGTGCACTTTTCCCCCAGCTGCAGACCTCCAAGGTGGCCATTTCCTATGTTTTTTGCCTTGCTGTGCTGTAAGCATATTTCTCTGACATATTATTTTATCCTCCCTGCTCGTTCCCCTGGAGTGTGAGCTAAGCCTTTGAGCGTTAGAGAGGGCTTCAGAACTTCTTTTTCAATTTCTTTTCCTTCTCCCTCTGTCTTAACTTGATCACTCTGAGATGTATTCAGCTGCCATCTCAACTTGATCGCTCAGAGATTTGTTCAGCCAAGGGAGAAATTCATTATGTGAGCAATGTCATGAATAACAATGACACCATCTGAAGAAGAAGAAATTGTTGTTTTGTTGTCTGCGGGTTGGCTGGCTATTGCCCTTTGGGATGGATCTGTGACTAAGTGGTGTTTGATTGTTGCATGGCCCAGCTCAGAGAGAGATGATCCATCATTTGCATTTGTTTATCTGTCATCATTTGGGTTCCGGCAAATCAGATCTCTCTTTTTCTAACCCCCCCACAGAAAGCGGAAATCGCTGTGGCCCCTTTGACTATCACGTTGGTCCGGGAGGAGGTGATCGATTTCTCCAAGCCCTTCATGTCGCTGGGCATTTCCATCATGATCAAGAAGCCCCAAAAATCTAAACCAGGGGTGTTCTCCTTCCTGGACCCGCTGGCCTACGAGATCTGGATGTGCATCGTGTTTGCCTATATCGGCGTGAGCGTGGTGCTCTTCCTGGTCAGCCGCTTCAGCCCGTACGAATGGCACACCGAGGAGCCCGAAGAGGGCACCGACGGTCCGCCAAGCGACCAGCCCCCCAATGAGTTTGGCATCTTCAATTCTCTCTGGTTCTCCCTGGGCGCCTTCATGCAGCAGGGCTGCGACATCTCCCCCAGGTAAGACACCATCTCACCAATCTTTAGAAGTATTTTGTTTGCTACGAACTCTACATTGTTAATTTTTTTTACTCAGGATACAGTCACTTTGCACGACCTCTAGGCCAATTATAATCACAACGTGGCTTCATGTCGGATTGGATTGCATCTGTGTGAGCGTGGATGAACATACTGTACAGATGACTCTGTGGGAGCGTCGTGTACTTAAATCCCTCGCCTGTCAATCCAGTTATAACCGTCATCATTAATTCAAACATGTTTGATTGACGCAAATGAAAACCGAACGAGTCCCGACACCCCACCGTGACGAGCAGCAGTCTGTGACAGTGTCGAAGAAGAAAAAGGAACACATTAGTATGTTGTTCGGGCCTCATGTTTTTAATCACGTTTAACACATCACTGCCGCTAAAGAACCGCAGTCAATCTTTTTTCAAACGCAGCTCATTTTAAAAGTGTGGGCGTGTGTATGAAACAGGATGGAAAATGATTTTGAACTGATGTTTGGAAGGAGCACGATTTTTTTTTTTTTTTGCAACATAAATATATTTATATATTTTTCTGTCATTTTATGAAAACCTCATCATTTAGTACCTACATAAAAACATAAACAGTACATGTTAGCACAAGATTTTGAATTGTGTAGCTTTGTGTTGGTGAGGAAGATAAAAATGACTTTAAAGAAATAGTTCAGCATTTTGGGAAGAATTTGTTACTGCCTCTATTTTTGCTATACACTCACCGGCCGCTTTATTAAGTACACCTTTATGTTAAGGGGCAGTTGAGCAGAGGTACACCATGAAGTGGCTGGTGAGTGTAAACCTCATGTCTGTACATTGTTAACAGCTAATATGAGTATGCCCAGAGTTCAAATCAACTACCAATGTCTATAAAGCTCATTCATTAATACCCTGGTATTTGTAACTCTGTCTCAATGAAAAGTTGTTTGCCTGTCCACTAAATACGAAATACAAGGAAACACTCACTGTGGATAGCAGCTGTCTGCCACAAAATAGCCCTCATACACCAGAAAATGTGTTCGTGTCTCTGTTTGTATAAAGTTTAAAGAAGACTAAGAGTCTGTCAAGCCAGCAGCTCTGTGAGGAATGTTAATATTAATGTTAATTTTGCAGGTTTTCGGTCACAAACCAAAATACTGGGCAAAAGCAGTTCAGCAAATTTATTACAGCTCATCCTGGGGGACTGATGGATGCTGGGACTAAATTTCAGTTGCTGAGACACTTGATTGAAAAACACAAATGCCCAGAAGTGAGAAAAAAAAGCCTGAATCCATCTGACGTGCGCAACTACACAAACAAATGCAATAAATTTAGAGTGCGAGTTACAAGCTGTAGTATTTGGCGAAACTTGTGTTTTTGCAGCCTTTAACAAACGCAGTTTCCCATAAGCCCCAGAGGTTTTCAGACCTAACATAATAGCATGACTGGCAATTTTTTGAGCAAGTCAATTTGTTGCAGATGCCTCGATGAACATCATAACAGAGGGGAGACGGTGCTGTAGAAACAGCTAGACTTCAGAGGTTATACATGTAGGAAGGAAAAAAACATTAGTGCAGAGTTTTGAGGTGACTTTATCAATACAGACAACAATAAGGTCACGTAAGTGGCAGTCCTTTCTGTCCTGACAGTTTCTTCTATAAAACTGCAACAGTGGACAGCAGATATGGAAATACCAGGAATAATGTTCACTTTCTCAGAAAGACCAATAAAAGTTGCTGAAACTAGTGGAAAAGATATCAGTCTAGACGGCAGATCATGTCCTCGGCCGTCTTATCACCTTGGCAAAATGAAAGTCTGCACAAAATTTTATCCAATAGATTTGGCCAGATTAACGCACCTGCTGAGTACGGGCCCGGGAGGCCTAAATGTCGGGGGGTTGTGGTCTTATTCCACAAATATTATACATACCCCAGGAATACACATAAATGGAAATAAAATGAGATGGAGAGGAGGTGAAAATGACTGCAAAGATACAAAATGGCAACAAGGAGATGCAAAAGAGACAAATATTTAGAGACAAAAGAACTGCAAGGAGAGAAAATGCAAAAAAAGATGCAAAATGACTCAAATTAAATGCATGAAGAGGCAGAAAGTGACAAAAAAAGAGACACAAAAACAATGAAGAGGTGCAAAATGACCACAAAGTGAAGCAAAATGATGCAAAAAACCTGCATATCTTGTGGTTGTTCTGGGTCTCTTTCAGTCTGGGTGCCTTGGTCCTCTGTGGGATGAGTGCCCAGCGGCCTCTTAATTTATAATCTGTCCATGTCAATACATGTTGGTGGGTTTCAGTCTAAATCAGAAATGCTGCACTTCCATTCGTAGAGCCATGCCACTAGCCTGGCTAAAAACAGTGTGTATTTTAATTAGCAAGATTTAGAAAACAATTAGACTGGCTTAAGTAAATTATGCTGGCAGACATTTATTTGTCCATTATGCCTCAGACAATGTTAATTCTCCCATTTGCTTCCAATCTTTTAGTTAGACAAAAAAAGGTAAGCCGCTTACTCAACTCACAAGATGTCAGGTCGACATCACACCGACAAAAAAAGCAAATTTCCCAAAATGAACTATTTCTTTAAAGTAAGACTTTTTCTTTTGTTTCTAAAAAGTTACAGTTGTGAGGATTTGATTTGCCACTCGCAGTAAATTGTACCTCATTAACCAACTGTAGCATATTTGCATTGTTTAAGTAACTGCACATAATGTCTTGTATATCAGCAGTAGATTGCATGGAGATACAGTTTGAATAATATAGCGGCGATAAGTATGAACTGTGTTATTTGCACTGTAGTATGTGCTGCTCATGCTGTGTGTGCACACGGTGATATCAGTCTCGCTTGTGTGTGTGTGCGTGTGTGTGCGTGCGTGCGAGACAGAGAAAGTCTCTGCGAGTATTGATTTCCTCTGTCTCTCTCTCTTCCCCAGCCTTATTGTTCTTCACTGCCTGACTCGCATACGCTGTGTTGTCTGCTTGTAAGGGAATTAGGCCGTCTCGGTGTTTGTCAGCTCCGACAGTTGTGCTTTTGCACTTGTGTTTGTGTATTTGAGCTCCAGTTACATTAGCGACCATGTTTCTGTCTTTGAAGCAGCTGTCTGGAAAGCCTGCGTGTTTCATTACGTGTCTGTGACTTCTCTTCCCTTTGCCCAAATTACGAGACCCGAACCCAGCCTCCCTGGGGCTTTCGACCAGCCGATTGGTGTCCAGTGTACATGGCGTACTTTGGAAGGGTGGAGAATTGGAGCTTGTACAGTTTATTGTGTGACTAAAAGCTGGAGGAGATCTTTGTTTTTCCAATCAAAGATCAGGCTTCCTCTCTGCAAGCACACACTGGCATTCTTAAGCTTATACGCTGTCAAGGCCTGCAACTCTTAGTGGTTTCTCATTTTCTGTAAAGCCTTTCTTAGCAGTTTGAAAGGCTTTGTCATGCTTTAAGTTCCAGCAGATGATTATTTTAAGCTACTGCTTCTATAGTTATTTTAAGTCCTGCATTTAACACTTCTTTTATCTGTTTTAAGCCCTTATGGATCTTGTAGTGTAATAGTTAGTAAGATTTTAGGAGATGAAAGGAGGACCAAACCAGCCTGTATCTTTCAGCCTCACCCACAGCAGAGGAGAACACAAGATGGAGGATCCTGAGGTACATTATAGCCCAGCCCAGTCACGTAAGCAACCTATAGAGGAGACTATAGCAGGCCCATGACTGTGATTAAGCACACTCATTTAAAGGGTACGATTGCTTTGTTCACATGTGTGCAGACCACCCCCACCCACCACCATAACCACTCCAGTCTGCTACATCTCCGCCTGCATACTGCAGATAAGGACTTCAGAGCTGCATAACAATGTTCACATCAGAATGAAAAGTCTACATTTCAACCCTCTGTGTTCCCGTTTCCTTTCCACCTGTCACTGCTAGTCCCACGGGGCCTCTCCCAGTCCATCAGCACAGAACCCCAGAGCCCGGCAGCCCTTCCTGACATGCAAATCCCCTCACACAGAGGAGATTATATGGCATAGAGGAAGTGACAAGGGCAAGGGTGAAAGTGGGATGAATTTTGGAGTGAGGTCCATACAGTCAGGAGCTGGCCGGACAGTGGAAACCCAGCCTGCATGCAGAGTCTAAATGTTAATTCACAGCAGACAAATTACATAAGAAGCTCATACGCTGTAGACATAATCTGCAGTGTTTGTTGCTTCAAACTGTTTGGGGTAGCCTTTTAGGAGCGAGCTTTGCTAAGGTTAATTTTGGTCACATCTGCGTTGATTGACTGGGGGTCACATTGTGTCGGTTTTCATTAGAGAAAACCCCACAGCTCTGTCCAAAGCAATACAAGCAGCACGGGAGACAGATACTGGGCCCCCATTGCAAAAATATGTTCACACATACAACTGAATGCATTTGCTATAAATGGGTCATTTGAACCTGGTGAACCCATCTGTGAAGTTGTTCACATTTATAAGGCTTAATTAGCCTAATTAATGTCCCAAATTACTACAGTAGGCTACTTGTTGCTGTTCATTGTCAGACTAAAGTGTAGTGCTGCTCCAAATAAGCTAGACAATAGACTGTATATAAAAGATGGCAGTATACCATCATGACATCACCCGCTGATTCATGTACTATAGTTCTGAAGGCTTAAGCTGTGGACATCTTGATTAATTAATTTTAATCCAGGCTTCACTGTATTTGGCCAAGAGGGTCAACCTGGAGGGGGCGGGGCGGAGGGGGTATCAAGTAATGCTAATGTTAGCTGGTTACCTCATTAGCAAGGTCTAGCTGTTATTCACTGAACACTAACTTTGGATAGTGGGGGAAAAAAAAAGGTTTAAAACCGTTTAAGAAACTGAACATCCACCTGTCTTTTACTACAACCAAACGCACACCAGGTTTAAAGCTGAGTGCACTGCCTCTAATAAAGTTTAAATTGGTAAGTTATGCAAATATTCACCTGAATACAGCTGAAATAGGAAATTAGCTATAGAGAGTAAAATGTTTATTTCTTTGGGGATTGGAGGAAGCCTCAAATGGCCATTAGAGGAACTGAAGCTTTTGCGACCTCCACTCTGGCTCCTGTGCTTAGGTTAAACCCATAGCCTTTAGCTTTATGACTACTGCCGTGTGCTTTTTGGATTCAGAAGTGGCAATACTTAGATGAAAAGCTGGAGTACTAAGGTAAATAATGTTGTCAAGCTGCATCTGCATGCTATACACTCAGAGAACTGAGAATTAGTGCTATGTAATTTATAAAATTAAATACTAGAATTTCACATGGAGCACAGGCTTCTTGGGGAGGATGTACCACAGAGTATGCTGTGTTATTTCTTGGCTAATTCTAATAAAAACACTCCAGAAATCATCAGCACCACAAGCGTCGTTGAGAGGTCCAGCGGAGATGTTGCGTAGCAGACAGCTGCTGCCTGCAGCCGCTCATGTCTGCATATAACTCCCGGGCAAAGCAGACCTGTCTCTGAAAATGCAACAATAAAATTTAAACAGGAGAGTTATAAAAAGTCCTCCCACCTTCAGTTGTTTTGAAGAGGAGAAAGTAACTATGGCGACCAAATGTATTTTTGTATCAGGTTGTAAATGTGTTTATTTCCACTTTAAAGTGAAACATTTTAACATAGAGTACCAGTACCAGTAGCCTAATAAATGTCACAGAAAAATAACAGGAAGCCTACAGAATGCAATTCTGCTTAATTAATTGACAAAAACTGATGGATGCTTGCTTAATATATCCCTATATTACCGCTGGAAAATCCACTCAATTAGAAGCAAGACTTGCTTAAAGCACTCAGGCTAATGGTTATCACAAGAAATCAAAGTAATGTGGCGATTTAGGGTCCATTATTTCCCATGAAGCCTGATACAAGGCTTAATGTGAAGATGAAGGATGTTGCTTCCTAGGTAACATAGGAGGGAAGCATCCCCCATATTTAACCACCTCTGCAAATTTCTGTATGGTTGTTTGTTTCTTTAACTTTCCTTGAGAGGAAAAGATAAAAGTAGAAGAAAAATAGAGGCTGGGAGGGACTCAGAGTAGAGCCTCTCCTCCACATTGAAGGAGGCCTGTTCAGGTGGTTCTGCCCACCAGGTGTTTTAGGCATGTCCTACTAGGAGGAGGCTCTGGGGTAGACCCAGGACACGCTGCAGAGCTTATGTGTCTCGGCTGGCTTGGGAACGTGACTGTGTCCCACCAGAACAGTTGGGGGAGGCGGCTGCAGAGAGAGATCTGGGTTTCTCTGCTTAGATGGCTGCCCCATGACCAGTTTTTCAAGAATAAAGTTGTAAATTTACAGGAAAAAAAACAGAAATAAATCTGTTGTTTGTTTTTCTTTATTTAGTCAAGGAACCACACTGCTTCATTTTTCAAATGGAAAGATATTCAGAGACTCTCAATAACTCACATGTGAAATGTTGTTTGAACATCGAGAACATCTGTTTGGTTTTAGGGTTGATACTGATCCAACAGTACCTGATTCGGTACTGATACTTCAGCTCACAGCAAGCTTTACATGGTTTCTACAGTATTTTGCAAATGTCTTGAGCCCCCTCTCACAGCTTTATGTACTAGGAGCATCAGAAATGGGTGCAGTATTTTAGTCAGACATGTACAAACATATGTGGAAGTACAGTATATAAGAGAAAAGCAGTGTTTATACAGTTCTTCTGAGCTTGAAAGTCAGTATTTGGTATGAACACTTCGATCCTTCAGCACAGCCGGAACTCTCTCAGGCAGCTTTCTTGAAATTTCTAGTTCTCCGGGCTTCTTGAAGGACATCCAAAGCTCTTCTTTGGATGTTAGCTGCCTTTTGTTTTGTTCTCTGTTACTGCTTCAGTAACGTTGGGGTGTGTGTGTTTGTGTGTTTTTCTATCCAGGTGTGCTTTTATTGCATCTGCAGTGTGTTTTGCAGTCGGATCACTGTCCTCGGATCACTGTCATGCTGAGAAATGAAGCCCTTGCCAATCAGACGATCTGGAGATGATCTACTTTTCTGTGTTCTTAATTCCACCAATTTTAACAAAATCCCGAACACCACTGGCTCAAATGCAGCCCCAAACCATGATAGAGCCTCCACCGTGTTTGACACTCTCTGCTGTACCTCTCCTGACCTCCTCCATACATATTGATGACGATTTGAACCCAAAAAAATTCCAAATTTGGATTCATCACTCCATCAGACCTGTTACCACTGATTTCCAGTCCATGTCTTGTGTAATTTGGCATGCCTAAGCCTTCTCTCCCTGTTTCCGTTTCTTAAGAATGGCTTCGCCGCCCTTCCTCTGAGGCTATTTCTGATGAGGCTTCAGTGAACAGTAGATGGATCGACTGAAGGAGCAGATGCATCTCTCGAGTCCTGTGTCAGGTCTTTGCTGGATTTTTTTCCAGTTTCCTGAAATACTTTTCATCTGCTGTTGGTAGTTTTTTAGTCCTGTTGCTCCTTTATTTTGTCCTCCGTTTGTCCAGTTTCCTCAGTTTTTTTTTTTTTTTGTTTGTTTTTTTAAGTACACACTGCACCCAGATATGCCAGGTTTTCAGCTAATAGCTCTTCGGGAGTCTCCTTGTTGGTGTAAAATATTATTTTATGCCTGTCAAACTCTGTTATCTTCAGAATTTGTCATAGATTCAACTAAAGAAATGGGAACAAATCGTGTGACAGGCTGCTAATAACAAAGTGTCTAAAGATACAAAAACTGGTTCTTTGCTATTATGTGTGGACACAATACTGGTTTGTCCCCTTGTTAGGTCCCTTTTTTAGGCTTGAATGATTCATAGATCAGTGACTACGCCCAATGACTTATGTGTCCATCCACCCTTGTGATCTTGGCTTTTACCTTCCAGAGTTACATGTAGTATTTTTAGCTGCGTCTCTTTGATGTAATTCTCTTACTGTTAATGCCGACAGTTTGATTCATGACGCAGCTCCACCAGGAAAGCCAGAAGTTAAAATGGCACTGAATGTCTTCCTCCTTCTCGCTCTTCCTTTCTTAATAAGGGTTAATACCCCCTTCTGCTCCCTCAAGGCAGCCCATAATAATTAATTCAGTGATTAATATCCCAGTCTCCAATGGTAATGTCTCCGTGGAAACAGAAGAAGAAGGGAGCTTAAATGAAATGGCGACATGATAGTGTTCTTAATTGACTACAAATCCCACTTGGATAGAACTGGAGTTATTTTGGTGTTTCCTCTTGAGAATGCAGGATGTCAAGTCATAAAATGTCAATATAAACATCCAGGCAGCCGTCTGCATCTCCGGTGTAATTGTTCCAGGTGTTTCCAGTCACTTCTGTCTCATTGCTTCAGATGGATTATCTTTGTCTCTTCTGCTGAGTCATCGTTGCTGAATCACCGGCGAGCTAATGAGAATGCTGTGATTGGCTTGATTAGTCCTGATTAGCTCAGACTGTGTGCATACTGATGGCAGATTTCCTGATGGCTACAGATGAGGCGTAACTTTTAATTTGAGTTGTGAATTTAGGCCAACAGAAGCTGAGTTTGAAAAAGGGAAAATGTGACTTTCAAGTGGTCTGTTTGCAAGACTTTCATTATTCTATTAATTCAATGCCAATTAGCTTTGTTATCCAGCTAACACGCTGCTGTTCTGCTGCATTGCTTATTGCTCGTGTCAGCAGTGCTTATCCGTCTTCACATGAGGTTGATTTGTTGCACTAATTTAGCAAATTTTGGGCTGTGCTAGAGGCTCTGTGCAGTAGCCACCTTTAGCTTCAAAATAAAGTGGCATTCTTCTTTGATATGTTGGTAGAAAGCTGTCCAGTTACAATTAAAATGTGTATTTGTTACCTTAAAGGGGGCCTGTTGTGCTCTTTCTTATGTTTTCTCCAGTATGGTTACAATACTGGATGCTGATATTAATCGTGGCTGAAGTTGCAGACCTGGTCCCCTTTTTTGAAGCAACCATTGCAAAAGCAGCGAGACTGGAAGTTCATTTCACACAGCAGTAAATCGTGCCGCGGTCTCCAGCCACTGTTTTCCATTAAAGGGAGGGTGGCCTTAAAGGGAGATGAGCTACAACGGCTTGTTTCAGAGTGGGGCGCATCTTAGACAGGTCACGAGTCCATCACAGAGACAGGCAGCCACACCTATGGCCAATTCATAATTACCATTCACTCTGGCGAGGTCAGGTGTGAGTCGAATATGCTAACCCCTGCACCACTCCAGTATATTTTGAACTGTGAATCACACAAAGTCTTACACAAAATTTGGAGCTCAATAGTTCCCCTTTAAGACCATTTTTCACCAATGCTTCAATCTTTTTTTTCTCCTTATGACATCCTGGTACTGTGAATATTCATCTAAGTGGAATTTTATTCCTCTTCAGACTTCAATAACTTAGAAGTGTATAAAACACAATTTAAGAAGTTAATCTTGGCAGGATCCAAATGATTTCATAGCTGCTAATATCCATACAGTCTATGCAACTATTGTCGCAGAGCAATGCAAGTACACCGCCTGGTCAGATTTTAGTGAAACTCGTACATAATGATCACCTAATAGGTCCTTACCCATGTTGTGTTCAAGGTCATATTTGTAGCTTTACAAGCAATAACTTGTGGTGGTAGTAAATTGTGACGATCGTGAGCTGGATGAGTTTTTATTTCTAGCTATTGTACACGCACTCGTGCTGTGATGGATGCATCGGGGGCATTTTGGTGTTGAATATCTTGCCCAAGGTCACTTTGACATGCAGACTAGAGGAGCCCGGGGATCGATCCAATGACTAGATGACCCCCTCTATCCCCTGAGCCACAGTCACCCCAAATATTATTTTTTTGGCATTTTAGGCCTGTATTAAATAGGAGCATAGCCTTCAGTACATTAGTCACCTGCAACCAGATGAGCTATAGGGCTTTGAGCCTCTACAGTGCAGTATTTTGCACTGACTATTTAAATCTTATATCAGGGCTGCAGCTGAGGAGAGAACATGGGAGCAGAGGGGAAGCTCTGCAGCTCTCTATGCTATGAATAAGTCAAATACCATGATCTCACACCCTGGGAGCAGACTAGCACCTCCCCATTTATTTAGGCTTTGCTCAAGGTCATAATTGTCCTCATCTCTACACATCCACATCTTCACCTCCTCTTCTATTTCTTTCTCATAACCACATATATTTCAGAAATCCTGCAAAACCTAAAGAGACGCACGCATCAAATTTGACAGAAACATTTCATTTTATTTTTCCCGACATCAAAGGAGGTAAAAGAGGAAAGTGTCACATGGTCAGTGATACTAACAGGAAACATATCATATCTAATCCAGAGATTTGCTTTTATGATGCTTTTTATTATCTCTGTATTTTTACTTAAGCTCCACAATCTCATTTCCCCCTTTAAACGTCCCATTCTGTGGCCTCAGATTGAGAAAATGAAAGGTATTCCACACAGAGTGACAGAATCAGCACAGTTTATTCTATATGCTGCTTGTTCCAACGGTCCTTTGAAGCTACAGTGTCTAAAATATTTAAACTCAAACTCAAGTCACCTTTTCTTTTTTCTTCTTCTTCTTTTTTAATTCTTACAGCTGCACGGTTGCATCAAACGGATTCTAGATTTCTTGTGCATCATTTTACACATTTCCCCATAAATTAGCCTGCCTTCTGAGAGTGTTTGAAATTAAAAACACAATGATCAATGTAAAAGATGCTTTTGGGGTGAATTTGTATGTTAACCTGAGATTATAGGTGTCCATTAACGGGCCAGTATTCAGCTCATGGCATCTGTCCAATCTCTGTTTATTAAATATAAAGTAACATAACTTGATGTATAATTGCTGAGATTGTTCTTTATACCCCGAGGCTTATTGCTTCAACACTGGAGCTCATTTCTGTTTTGTCTCCACTTTCCTTTTTCTAATTCTTCCCCTGTCTAGTTTTCTTGTTTCCTCCACTCACGGGGAAAGACTGAACTCACTAAGGGCAAACAGCCTCATGCTTTTAGCCTTTTTTTTATTCCTCTCAATTTCTGAAAATATTAACTTGACAAGGTTTCAGTTTTCTGGCATTTTAGCTGCCCTGTATTTACAAAAGCTACTGTATACACAAACGGATTCACATGCAGCTGGTGCAAAGGTCTGTAAACATTTATAAATTGGACTGGGATGCTCAACCAACTGAGTAAAGCAGGCACTGGTGTCCTATAACTATTAAAAACAAATCAATGAGCTGCACCATCACACTAGGTCCCTTCATTATGATGATAAACACAGACATTGTAGCTCATTTTCTCACTTACACTGTCCTGCTACTGTAAACACTCAGGGCACCAAATTTAATATTAATACACTGTAGGAAATAGTCCCAGACTGCAGCACTATTTAATATTATTTTTGTAGTGTTAAAATCAACAATGCCCAGCTGCTAGAGTAAATTACTGTTAGTAGTTGTTGAAAAATACTACAAAAAGAAGATATTGCAATTTTTGTTGCACTGAAACTGGCATATTCTGCAATAAATGCCATTTAAATAGATAGTGATAGTGGGAGTGGCGCAGTGGGTAGGCGCTCGCCTTGCAGCCGGTGGGCTGCCGGTTCGAGCCCCTGTCCCTGCGCTGCATTGTGTCCTTGGGCAAGACACTCAAACCACATTGCCTAACGTTAGCGCCGGTCTCTGGCTGCATGACCGCAGATGCTCGTCTCTGGATGAGGGATCTGGAACGATCATTTCGTTGTGTGCCTTGTGTGCACAATGACAATGAGTTGAATCTACATCTTAAATGACACCAATACAAACAAATTAATTATCATTAACTAATACATAAACAATGCACACAAGAAACAGAGTGGTCAGCAGTGGCTTTTCACCTGGCAGCCACCACATAAACCCACATAAAAGTTTTTGTGGTGATGTTAAAGCCAGAGGAGATTTGAAACACTGCATTTATTGAGTCAGCAGAGCACTCAGAGACCCCCGCTCTACAGCTTTGCGTGGTCTGTCACTGACTTGCTGACTTGCTGTGGTTCCTAGATGCTTCCACTTTGCAATAATACTGAATCTTTATAATGTCAGGGAAAGGGGGGATTTGTACACGCCCACCTGCGGTTTATATGGGGCAACCAATCAGAAGAAAGTTCTCTTAAAAGGGGCGGAGCTACAATGGATGTTTCAGACATGCTCGCAGAGTCCATGAACCAAAATATAGAGCTGGAAATGAACACAGTAGTTCCGCTTTAAGTAAACTGCATCTCACACATCTTATTAGAGGTGAAGGGAAGGTGAGAGTGTTTATTTTGAAACTCTTCTATATAATTATGATACATCAGCTGGAATCTATACTCGCTTAAAGGACAATAGAGGAAAGAAGAAAACACCGGAAGCACGAACATGGCCTGAAAATTACCCAAACTCCCAGCGAGGGGATTTTCTCACCCCCTCCCCCATTCCCTCTGTTTACTGCAGGACCATCAAGACACAGCAGTGTGTCACAGTGGATCAAAGTCAGCGGTATCAGCCAGCAAACACACAGCACAGAGAGTCGGAGGGATGGCAAAGAGGCTCTCCTCCTCTTCTCCCATTATTACTCTCCCACAATCCACTGCTGATTCTGTATAAATAAAGCAAGGAAGGGGGGAAATGGAGAGGCTCTGATAGAGAGAACGAAAGGATTTTAGCGGGTGGGAAAATAAAATAAAGGAGACGAGAAGCATGAGAGGATAGGACTCATCGATGCACCTTCATGCACCCCCTCCAACTCTTTAGGCATTATTTTACAGTTAAATACTCCGTGCTCAAATATACTCTGAAGGAGAGAGGAGAGGAAGAGAAGGAAGTCATTTGTATTCAAATCCAGAGCTAATACGTCAATAAGTCCATTTCATGGGCAAAGATTCGTGTGTGTGTGTGTGTGTGTGTGTGTGTGTGTGTGTGTGTGTGTGTGTAGGAGACATGCTCCACTGCAGCACTTCTCAATTGGAAGCTGCCTCAGCTGCTACAGGCACTTTCATCCGTACAGACTGAGAAAATGGAGGTTTCCTCAGTGATTCTCTGGTCGTGGTGACGACTCTGCAGAACTCGGTGATTTGTTGAGTAAAAGCACAAAATGTTTGTTTAAAAGGTTTCTTAGCAGTGCTGATAGTCACGGTCCTTTCAAGCTGGCCATAAGGGAACATTAGAAGAGGGTCTCTCATTAGGTGCCTACAGTATGTGGAGTCAGCTGAGGAAAAGGATGCTATCTATTTGTATACTGTGGCTTTTGTGTATTGGGAGCAATGGAATATGGCCAGATTGCAATAAGACACAGTGAAATACCAGCCAAGAACACACTGACTGTTGCAGATGCCTGTCTCCTCCTCCCTTCCTCATATCCCCATCTCTCTCTCTCTCCATCTGACACGGAGGCCTGAGGGTTTTGTATCCTCTGCTGTTTGATTTGCACCGAGGGGAGATCTTGTTTGTTCTCCTCAATGCAGCATTTATGGTTTAAGATTCTCCTCACGACCTTCCGCTGCTCCTGAGCAGCAAGCTATCTGTCTGCCCCGAGTGAAAAAACAAGAAAAGAACAGTGCTGCCGCCGCTATGCCGGCCGGGGGACCTACAGCTCTTTTCATCCTGCCAGTAAACAAAAAGAGGGGGTGGGTGAGAAGGGACAAAAGTAGCCTGTACCTTTTCTTTATCAAAGCTGGTCAACACAAGCATGTGCCTTTATTTATTTATTTATTTATTTGTGAGGCATTAATGAGAGGTAAATACAGCTCTGGCTGCTTTGAGTGTTCTCAGAGCTCCACCTTGTGGTATTACATTGGCATTGTTGGTCTCCACAATGTCGGCCTTCCATGCTTAATTCATATTTCATTCTGTCTAATCTTTCACTATTTTTTATACCACTGACTGTCTTCTATGTCTTTTTTTTTTATCTCACTCTCTTCTCCTTTTTATCCTAATTTGATCTCCAATTATCATTCTCCTGCTCTACTTTCTTGTACTTTCCTTCCCTCTTATTTTATTCTGCCCATCTTCTCCGTAATCCATCCAATCTGTCCCTGGACTATTCTTCGTCCTCCCGCCTTCCTATCTTTAAGATCATTATCGGGACGAATCGTAGGAGGAGTGTGGTGGTTCTTCACTCTCATCATCATCTCGTCCTACACAGCCAACCTGGCTGCCTTTCTCACCGTGGAGAGGATGGTTTCCCCCATTGAGAGTGCAGAGGATCTGGCCAAACAGACCGACATTGCCTATGGCACATTAGACTCTGGCTCAACCAAAGAGTTCTTCAGGGTGAGTAGGTGTTACCAGAGTTAATGGTCTGCTCTCAGACAGGTAGGCGAACCTGTGAAGGGCTAAAATCTTTAACACATACACACCAAAGAAAAGGCTGATCGTGCAGTTCATTTTACAGAAGTGTTTTATACCAGTGATTCCCAACCGGGGGTAATTCTGCTGTGGACAAGGACATGGAAAGACAATCTTAAAAACTGAAATTACAGTTAATTCAGCTTGAGCAGAAAACATATATATGTAAAATAAAAGTAATGAAGAAAAGGTAGAAATAGACGGGCAAAACTAATGAAATGAAAATGATTTAAATGTAAAAATAACAGTTGAAAAATGACAAAAATAATATGGCAACATTTAAAAGTATTATCTATCTTTCAACAGCTCTCTAAACCTATACAGAAGCAGTTGAAAATGTAAGCTAAGAGTATGGATAAACAAATCACTTTTTTTTTTTTAGGTAGTTTTGCTCAATAAACAGATAAAATAACAGGTTAAATTTATGGCTAAAAGTCTGAAATAATATGGCTGGCAGTTAAAATTGATTAAAGTATTAGTAGTATTGCTATAAGTATATAAAAAATAATTAACGAAACATAACCATATTAGATTAAAAGTTGAAATAGTAAGCTAAAAATATAAATAATAGGTTAACTATTAAATAAAGGTACAGTAAGCAGTTCAATTAGATTGCAAAGAACAAATAAAAAGAGCTAAAATAACTGGTTAAAATTGTAACTAAAAACCTGGAAATTATTGTATAGTATAGCTACTAGTTAAAGCAAACAGTTGAAATAGCCAGCTAAAATATAAACAGTGAGTAGAACATTAAAAAAAAAATCCTAAAATATTTCATTAAACATTTCAATACCTAGCTAAAAGCATGGATAAGCAGATAAACTATTTAATAATATGATTTAAACTAAAATGATGCTATTAGCGCAATTTTTTTAATAAGAAATATGGACAAAAAAGTATAAACATAATAAATGCAATTTAAACATTTAGCTAAAAATGAGGGTAGCTGGTAGTTGAAATTATTAACAAACACTGAATAAATTGTTGGATTAGCTTGCTAAAATATAAATAATAGATATATAATTTTTCACTAAAGATACAGCTAACGGTTCAGTTTGTTTGCAAAGAATATAAATAAAGAAATTAAATATGTAGCTAAACATAATAAACAGGTAAAACCTCCGACTTTCATTCTTCTCTGCAAATGCTTTTGCTTTTGTCCCTCGTGCGTCGGTCCAAGAATTTCACCTCCAGCGCGCAATACGAATGTCCCTGGCTGTCCTTCTTAATCATGGCTCCAGCTAAATCCCACAAAACAGAACCAGAATTGTATTCCTTTAACCGTGGATGTGGTATTCAGGGAGGAATGCTTTGAATCGTCTTTTTTTTTTTTTTTTTTTAATTAAACACTGCAGGACACTCACCTAAGAGTACCGAGGGGGCGGCGAGAGGCAGGGGCTGGGACAGACAGTAGCTCAGAAACAGTAGACAGCTCGCTAATGATTGCTGGTAAATGGTAAGCTGGTGTATCTGCTATTGGAAGTAGACCAGATCCAGTTTAAGATGAGTTCATGTGAATACATGTGAACATGAGAAGGGTTCTTGAGTCCATGTGGCAGGGCTTTAGGGTATACCAGCTGAAAAAGGTTGGGAACCACTGGTCTAAACAGTTGCTGGTATTGTTCTATGGCTTTGGTAATACTGCAGTAAAGTGCTTTAAAACTACTAAACAAAATGCCAGTTTTTGAACTGATGCTCGCTGTTTTCTCTATTTTGTATTGTATGCATATATGCTTTCTCCGTCACTCACACCACATCTACCTTTGAACCTCCAAACCCCCTTCAAAACCCCACAGCGGTCCAAAATTGCCGTCTATGAGAAGATGTGGGGATACATGAAGTCGGCCGAGCCCACAGTCTTCACCAAGACCACGGCCGAGGGTGTGGCGCGGGTCCGCAAGTCCAAAGGAAAATATGCCTTCCTGTTGGAGTCCACAATGAATGAGTACACAGAGCAGCGCAAGCCCTGCGACACAATGAAAGTCGGGGGCAACTTGGACTCCAAAGGCTATGGAGTAGCCACACCCAAGGGTTCACAGTTAAGGTGGGTGGAATAGTGTAACAATATGTTCTACGTGTTGTTATGGTATTCCACCTTCCCTGGTGTGCCGCCTTTTCTATCTCTATGTGCCTCCACTTACTGCTCAATGTTGGTGGGTGGGGCATTTTCTGTGTTCATTCTAGGGCAGAAGTAGCAGCTTAGTGACATCTGTGTGTGTCGCATGCATGTGGGGCTTCATTGTGGGTGGTTTTTATTTACTGTTTCTGTCTTTACAGCTCTCCACAACAGGTAAATCTTTGTGCTTGTGCTTGCTGTTTGGGCAGAGATGTTGGAATGGCATGCTCTGGAAGCTCTCATCTGAAAATGTCTCATTTAGAAGATAATCTGCATTTTATATACAAAATGTAATTGCTCTGAGATATTTAGCTAATGCTACTTCAGCTTTCCTTCACGGTTGACTGGTTCTTTATTTTCAACTAAGTGACTGAAATAGTGCTTTGGGAGCCATTTGAAAGCTCAGCCTTGGGTAACTCTGCCAGACTCTGTCACAGCCTCCCGCTCATAGTGGAATTTACAGACCTGCCACAGAATACAGTGGCATTACAGGAGGGAGTTGCAATTTCAATTCACACACTCAACGATCAAAGCCCGCCAGCAAGGTCTCACTGAGGGGAGAGGATAAATATAAAGGCAAAACTGCCCAGGGGTGTGCGTTTGTGTATGTGTGTATCTTTGAAATTGCTTGCACTTTAATTTATTCCTGTGGAGGTATAAGAACACGTATTCGAAAACCAGGGAGAGCACTTTAAGCAACTCTGCTGAATAAACGCATCATTTTAGCACGTTGCTGTCACTTATTAGAAGTAATTGCTCAGCAAACATTTCAGCGCTCTTTTCGTGACGTCGAGTCTCGGTCGAAAAACAGCTCCACAACGAAGGCTGCGCTGCCGCCGACCCAGTGTACTTCCTGAACGCCGCCTGGACATCTGTGCTATGCTGCATTTACAACGGGAAGCTGATCTTTTATCGTGTTACAGTTGCGAACAGAAAAGTGACAACAGCAGTCAGTGGGGTATTTTTATGCTTTGTGAAGCAGTGTCAACAAATTAATTTGTTCCAAAGCACCCAAAACCTCACCAATAAAAATGCACTTAAATTTGATTGATATGACTTTTTTTTTTCTTTACACAAAAAGAAAAAGTCTGTAAACTTTTTAAGTAAAAGCAAAGTAACCCCTAATAGTTGTTTTCTGTAAATTCCTCTGGTCACAAAACCTGAAAATAGAGTTTCTGTAATTTGATTTGCAGCCAGGCTGGTGCCAGTTTTCAGCCACTGCTTTGACCAGGAAGAGTGCCTGGCAGATCAGGGTAGTCCTCTCTCCCAGCCCTCCACTTTGTTGTTTTGAGGATTATCATCTTCTGTCAGCCACTCTTCCGGATATCAGCGAGGAAACACACCAGCGACATCAAGAGCTGGCAACATTGCTGGTCAAGGCTGTTATTTCATATGGCTCCGAACAAGAATATGAGCTGTGTTGCTTTGTGTTTCTGATCCATTCCCATTACTGATTGCTTTTATTTTTTTTTAAAAATATTACTAATAAATTTAAAGGATCAAAATGCACGCTGGGGCAAATCTCTCTCCTCCTCTCTTTCACTGCACGGTCATCAGATATCGCTGCAGCAGCCTTCAAAGAAACCATGCACGCTTATTTTGAAAAAGCTTTTCATGGACATTTTTCATGTCAATCGTGATTTTCCAGAACAGCTTGAATGTTCAGCAATCCTGTGAACTTTGAATTGGCAGACATATATATATATACACACTATATGCATGTGTAAATCAGGTCTAACGTGTTTGTAGGTCTAGAGCTAGCTGATACCATATTTTAGTACTGGCGGTGCTGATGGCCAATAATCCAAGTGCCAAAAATGTAGTACACTTTTGGGCCAATGATTACTTATGTTTTATTATTTTTTTCATGTTTGTTTTAAGAAACAGTGTGCAAAAGGATTATCTGCCATATGTACATTTGAGTCAACATGTCTCAGTAAAATATATTCAGGGTGTTATCCTGTATTGATTTGTATGAACACAAATTTTACTGTTATTTCCCTGAAACTGAATTTCCATCTGATCCAAGTCCAAGTACACAAAAATAATGTTTTTTTTTTTGTTTTGTTTTGTTTTTTAAAAGAGAAAAAAATTATATTTAGAGATTTTAAGGGTTGGTGGTGAAAATAATTTCCCTACTCACTAGGTTAGAAACAACCACTTTGAACAAATGGTGTTGTAGAAATTGTTTATTCAAGGTGTCTCATTTCCAGTTGTTCTTTAGCACTTACATGCTAATGCTAGCTCAGGAAGATAGCTGAAATGTTAGGAAGCACAAACTGGCGATTTGTTGCACTGGCGGTAAATGTAGGTGAGGGCCAGTTCAACAGGAATTATCCTCTGGAAGCCATTTTTTTATCCTCTTGTTCAAATAATTAATCATCTTGTTGCCCCTCAGATCTGCATCACCATCGTCCTTACTCATAGGTTGGACACCACTGTGTTAATCAAGTAGTTCCACTTAGCAACATTGGAGAAACATCCATTAAAATTCATAGAAAAACTTTAAACGGTCACTGAAAAATGTTACAAGTTCAGTTTTTGTCCAGGTAGTTGTGCTAGTTGTGGAAGCAGAGCTAAATCAAAAGTTTGAGTTATTATCTCAAACTTTGTATCTCTAAATTTCAGCCTACTAAATATCTTCAAATAATTCCTATTGACTTGGTCAAAATTTAAACTTTCTATCTTGAAATTTCAAGTTATTATGTTACAGAATTTTCTGAATTTTGAGAATGGCAAAATCTTTCTTCATTGGCAGACACAAGGCTTCAATAGCTAATTGACTAAGTCAATAGCAATTATTCTTTCTTTATTTTTTTTCTTTCTGCTCATAAAATTTATCATCTTGTACTTATTTAGATTTGTATTATAATGGCACCCTTATTCCCGGATGGTATCAGTTGGCAATATTCAAAAAGTGAACATACCCTAGCTGGCTAGGGTATGCTAATGCTAATATTAAAACGAGAAGTTGGAAATTGCAAATTGAAATTTTGTCCAATTTTACTTAGCTAATTTTGACAAAATTTTTACGACATAAGGAGCTTATTAATATCATTTCACATTAAAGGAGAGAGATTTGGGCGCAGGGTGTGTTTGGATTCTCGAATGGGATTAATGCACTTTTCCACCCTTGTCCCTCTCTTACTGCTACTCCTCCCTTTCCTCTCCCCCTCCCCTCTTCCTTTCCATCCCAAATTGGACAGCATACTCACCCCCTCTCACCAAATATGTTTTATCGTTTTCAAGAAGTGCAGTAAACCTGGCTGTGTTAAAACTCAATGAACAAGGCCTGTTGGACAAATTGAAAAACAAGTGGTGGTACGACAAAGGAGAGTGTGGCAGCGGAGGCGGTGGCGAGAAGGTTAGCCGCTATGACGCTATGCCCATGTGACCTTGATGCGGGTAAAAAAAGATGTGTTTTTGATGGTAACAGGAGCATCTGCCGGGTCGATCCCTACAGTTATACAGGAGATTTGGACACCACGACTTTTAATCTGGAGAGGAGAGCGAGTACTGTGGAAGCAGAAATATTTGCTGTAGTGTTTAAGTTGTGGTCGAATTTAAAACGGCAAATTAGCACCAAAATAAATATATTTGAATATGCTTGTAACCCCATTTGGGTGTTTGTAGTAGGCCAGTTAGAATAAAGGAGCCAATAGTTTTGGTTTGACAGTACTAGCCTCCAGGTTTGTTTTGAGAAAGGTCCCGGCAGTATGTGCCCGTTCCAGAAAAGCGATGCAGCCGGGGCCCCACATATATGTGTCTGTTAGCTCTGCCCCATCGCCCTTTAATATCGCCCGATAAACCCGACCCTTTAGAACAGATGAATGAGCAAAGAGACACGTAGCATAAGTGGGGCCCCTTCCTGGCTTCGTCACTTTGCACTGAGGAGTACTGAGCTGCTCTTGTTGGGCTTCTTCTGATTGAATAACATAAAATAACATGTCCTATGATGTTATTTATGTTATTTTCCCTACCCCCACCCTTCCCCGCCCCCCCGTGATATGAAGAACGCCCGTAAACCTTGCCGTATTGAAACTGAGTGAAGCAGGAGTCTTAGACAAACTGAAAAACAAATGGTGGTACGATAAAGGGGAGTGTGGACCCAAGGACTCGGGAAGTAAGGTCAGTCTCCAGCAGCCTGGGAGCCTCCCCTCCTCTCTTTGTCTCTTTGCACACTTTTATAGCGCTGGCAGTTCTGTCATTACAGC
Organism: Cichlasoma orientale; assembly: GCA_034780415.1. NCBI lineage: Eukaryota > Metazoa > Chordata > Actinopteri > Cichliformes > Cichlidae > Cichlasoma > Cichlasoma orientale. Next base: position 58,917 of record JAVDPK010001871.1, read on the forward strand.
AGGCTGGCCGATAAGACACATAACAGACATGCAGGTAGAGACTGAAAGTGTAGCCTGGAGGATACAGCATGACCGACACGAGGCATGGCTCAGCGTTTTTACAACAGCTAAGCTGTGTGTTGCAACTGCAGATGAAGGCTCACACACACACTGACTGTCACCCGAGATGGTTGAGGGCATGTTCAGACTTTACTGTATGTCACACTAGTTGTCAGCAGTACTGTATGCCTCAGCTGTAGCAGCACACTTCGACAGTGATCCGTGTTGCTGATGCACTGGAGCATGGAGAGAGTGGCCACATTTTAAGAAAGCAGCATGTACGATCCACATCAGAATTACTCAGATACTCTCAGTGCAGGACACACGTTATCACCTGCAAACCAGACCGAGCACGACAGCCAATGCACCTTAAAGATGTAGGCGATTTATTAGGAGCAGATAAATGGCAGGCTGGGAGCAAGTGTCACAGCTCATCAGAGAGATCAGCTGCATACATTTGAATAAGAGGGGGTTAAAATGTTGGATGTCAGAACTGAAAGAAACCTGAAAGCTCACATTAGCGAATCTGCAAGGAAAACTAAGGGTCTGTGAATTTTTGGACAATGACAAGCTTTTTGTAATTTTACCTCCTTCCTCAAAGAATCAGAATGTGGTTGAAGTGCAGACTCTTAGCTTTAATTCAAGGGATTAAGCAAAAGTATTAACTGTTCAGGAGTTACAGGTATTTTTTTAATACATTTTCAGAGGCTTATGGTGGAAAATTGACAGTTTCACGGCCAGTTCCCTCATTACGCCATGAATTTAGAATTAACAAAATAGAAGTTGATTCCAACTTGGTAGCTGTTCACTGTAACTAAATATGAGGTCAAGAGAGATGTTAATGCACGTGAAGGAGGCGTTCAGTCCAGCTCACAAAAGGCCTGAAAGACCACCAAAGATAACTAAAGTGTGTGATCACACAATTTTTCATGGTTAAGAAAAAAAACACATTCACATCTAGCCAAGACAAGAGCACTCTCAAGAGGGTAGGTGTATCATCGTCATGGTCTACAATCAAGAGATGCCTTCATGAATTTAAATAGAGCGTTTACAACAAGGTGGAAGCAACACTCAAGAACAGAAAGCCTGATTAGACTTTACCAGCAAACATCTAAAAGAGACTGCACAGCCCTGAAAACCAAACTCTTTGGACAGATGAACCAAAAATAAAGCACAAAAGCAAGGTTGCAAAAAAATAACACTGTGCAGTCATATTCATATAAAAAACAGGATATGCCCAAAACACAGAATTCAGAAAAATGTGTCCCCTACAAAAGACAAGGTTGCTAAGGATAAATATGGTAAATACAGGTTTTTAAGGTCAGGGTTATGTGAGGTTAAGTGAACAAGTGTGTAAAGTTTGATGGGGCTAACCTGAACTGTGCAGAAGTCGTGACCAGCGTTAAAGTTTTTATTGAATTTCTAAGTCAAAAGAAGAGGGATGATTTTGTCAAAAAGCACGACAGGCCCTTGGTCAGCGTGCAGCCCTTGTGATAGAGAAATGAAATAACCTTTATTGAAATAACTAATAAATAATATTAGAGAACAATTGTGTAAAGTTTGAGTGATTTAGCTTGAACGTTATAGAAGTTACAGCCAATGTTAAATGTTTTGTAGAACAGACGCAAACGACGCCAAGGCTCAGACAATAAAGTGAGTGAAAAATGGCTGTAATTCCTAAACCGTCAATGCAAAGTTATTGTTAAACCCCCTAAATGAAAGCTGAAAGTCTGCACTTCAGTCACACATTGATTGATTGATTCATTTAAAATCCACTGTGATTGTGCACAGAAGCAAAACTACAAAAAAATGTGTCGTCCAAATTTGTATGGACTTGGTTGTATTTGGAACACTAGACAGCAAACGGGGTACGTGACAAAAGCATGTTAACTCATATCTATATGAAGAATGTAGGAGATTTTTGATGATATGGCTACAGACAAAAGTGCAACCGCTAACTGAGAGATTAGAGATAACATAGTGAAAAAGTGATGAGTGATCAGTTTTGTGTGTAAATTTGTGCGATTTCTCCTTTTAGCCTGTATTATTTGTGCTTAAGTGTTGCGTGATCTACCAAAACTAGCTCTGACCCTTGCTTTTTGTGTTCCTTTCCGCCGGCTACAGGACAAGTCGTCCCAGGCCCTCAGCTTGAGCAACGTGGCGGGGGTCTTCTACATCCTCGTCGGGGGCCTGGGCCTGGCCATGCTCGTGGCCCTCATCGAATTCTGCTACAAGTCACGCAACGAGGCCAAAAGAATGAAGGTGGAGGACCAGTCCCAATCCCAGTCCCAGTCCCAGTCCCAACACCCCCAATACCACCAATCTCACCGTCACTGCTACCCCTGCCAGACAGGCAGCCCCCACAATAGCCCCGAGCCTAGCCAAAGCCAGAGTCCCCGGCCCAGCCCTACCATCCACAACTTAGCCGAGTTTAGTGAGGTTTTCAATGGTTATGGCAGCGATGGGGAAGCTGATAAGATGTAGATGGGGTTTTCGTAGAAGGTCCACCCAGGCCTTTTCTCCCCCCCTCACTAGCTCCCTGCACAGAGACTGTAAGTGAAACCAATCACACCCCCGTTGCTAGCTTCAACATGCTGAGTGACTGTCGTGACCAGTGGCAAACTGCTTCCCACATTTCTGTCCTATCCGCTCACTATGTGGTCATGTGACGTCCTGGTCTGCGTTCAAGCTTTTTCTCAGTGTGACAGGAAGCCATGAGTCATCTTCAGACATGACGTCGACTCTGCTGCTTCGCAGCTTGTGTGGCTGCAGATGTTGGTCCGAATTTATCGACCCGTTTTCCTGCCAAAATCAAACACTGCTCATGCTGAAGAGGATATTCCTCATTAATGCTGAAAATACATGATAAACGTTATGATTGACCACCCTTATCATTATTATAATATAAGCTTGGGTAGTTTTATCGGAACAATAATTACAATATAGGAAGTGTAGAATATATTGAAAGTAATTTTGTTAGTCAAACAGCTTCTTTTAAAATTTGAAGATTTTCAGTGATGGTCATAATGTTTTTACACTCGGCTCGTTAGACTGTGTTTAAAAGATGGAGCACCTTCCAGGTCTGAAAAGTAATTCTAATGGCTATGATTTAGGGCGGGCCTACATCTTAACTGACAAGTCGCTATCGTGCGAGTCCCCCTCAGTTTCTCCCCTCGCTCGTCACATCTGTTTCAAAACACCAAGATGTTGGTGGTGGTGAAAACACTCATGTCAACCGGACCTCGCTATCCAGTGAGAGACGGCAGTTGTGCCCATCTTTTATATACAGTCTATGCTCGGGGAGGAAAGGGACGATAAATGAGGGCCAATGTCTTACTTGTACACACACGTTTACACTTCATCTAAACTGCAGCGCATTCGTCCATCAGACGTCCACTCTTGACCTTCTTATCAATATGCAGCCCCTGCAAAAAAAAAAAAAAGAATTGCAAGAGAAACCACTCAGAGTACACAGGAAGTCCATCCACTAAACCCATATTTAGGCTGAGGTAACCACAGTGACGCCGTCTCTCAAGCTGAACTCACTTTTTTTGATGTGAACTCAGGATATTTCCCCCAGGTCCCCGAACATTAGACTTTCAGATATCGCTCCTCGCTCGATGTATATCTGTCCTACGTGGTTATGTGTCCCCCATCAGCACTTCAGCACAAACTCTTCATTAGCTTCACTGTTGCTTAGTCAGCTTCCCTGTCCCACTGCCTGCAGCTATCACTCACTGTGTAATACTGCTGGTGCTACTGGGTTTACATGTAGTATGGGGCTGGCTACTGTTCTGAATGGCTGTGAAAGGTGGTTGCTACATTACTGTTTATATATTTATATATATATTTTTTAAGAGTATAGTTATGGTGTATAGCGGGCCTGTTCTATCTGATGTTTTTTGCAGATTGGAGTTTTAGTGTGTGCTATTGATAATTTACTTGTTGAATATGATTCTCCATCAGCAGCTTTACTTTCAAAATTAAGTTGTTTCCCCCCCCCCCCCCAACTAATGACAAAATATAAGCCAAGTTCAGGATCAAAAATTGGTCAGAAAAGGAAGAATAATACTATGTTCAAAATCCAATGGCTTTGTTTCATTTTAAAATGTAACTATTTCATGGCAATTTTAAACAAAACTACTATATACTCGCATCAAAAGCTGTTCAGGACTACCAAGGAATTTTTTTTAATAGGAAAATCAGATTTTGGAACCAATCTTAAAGCTTTTTTATCTGAGATAATCTAAGAAATAATAATTTTATTCACTCTATGTAAGTGCATCTTATCCAATAACTTTATACTGTAGTTATAGCATACTACATACTATATCCTACATTTATTAGACTAGATTTATTAGACCACCACCCAATGTAAGCTGCCCTAAATTAACAGTATTGGTAATTACCAAAATCATTTTTTTCATGTTTATTTAATGGTTAATTAACCAAGCTCTTTAATTTAAATTATATTTTAATGCTAAATATAATTATTGTCATTATCCATGAATTTAAAAAATGTAGATTTAAAAAAAAAACAGTAAAGCACATGATTAATTATTAAGATGCCACATTACAGTTATTTACTTCCATTCCTGATCAGAAAAATTGGTTTTCAGATTTCAAAAATATGTGTTTTCTTGTTTTCATGGTGGTCTGATAGATTTAAATAATGTATAAAAGTTAGAATGTATATCCGTCCATCCTCTTCTGTTTATCCTTTTCGGGGTCGCGAGGGGGGTGGAGCCTATCCCAGCTGTCATAGGGCGAGAGGCAGGGTGCACCCTGTACAGGTCACCAGCCTGTCGCGGGGTAACACAGAGAGACACACAACCATTCACATAATGTGGAGATGGCCCAGTACGTTTGACTGTATAGTGTATAATTACCACTCACAGCCCATCGGGGGCCACGGTCCACACTTTGGAATTCCCTAAATGATAGATTGGAAAAATTGGTTGAGACCAGGAGACATGAAAGGATGACAGCAGTAATATTTAAAGCTGATGATCAAACACTGTTGGGTTTGGTTGAATGAATAAATGGATCTTGATTGCATGGAAACCTTTAAATGATGGGCACATAATCAATGTAAACATAATGAACAGATCACTGCATTATTAACCTGTTTATTATGTTTTATTGATTATATATTCTGCACTATGCAGCATAGGAGAAACCAGCAGTCGCTAAGACTTGTTACCTTTTCATTTCTTCATCAAGAGTTCTTTTTGGTTTCAAGACTGAATGAAAACATGGAGTACATGTAAATGAAATGTGAATGAAAATGGTTTCCTGACTCCTCTAGGAAGGTACTTTGATAATAAGCATATTCAGGGATCATTTAAAACTCCAAAAGCCTAAAACTCCAATTTGCAATGCTCCACTTTTTCTCATTTCCACCTGCTCCACACACAAACCTCTCTCTTTATGTGCCCCCCCCCAGCTAACATTTACAGAAGCCATGAGGAACAAGGCCCGCCTGTCCATCACCGGCAGCGTTGGGGAGAACGGACGGGTGCTGACGCCCGACTGTCCCAAGGCGGTCCACGCCGGGCCTCCCATCCGCCAGAGCTCCGGCCTCGCCCTGGTCTCCTCTGAGCTCCCGTGAAAACCAAAAACCTCTCAAGTGCCTTATTCCAGTAACACCACCACCAACCAATAATCACACCGCCCACAACCACAAACCGACCACAAAGACGCAGGATTCACACGGCCGACAAGTCTCCTCCAGCGGGCGCAACTGAACCGACAACAAACCCCCGCTGTTAGAGGTTAGAGGACTTGCTGTGGCTCGATGACTTCTCTCTGAAATCTGTGGAAACTTGAGGCAGAACGGTCTTTTTTTTTTTCCTTTCTTTAAAACTGTGAGGCCACAAGCGGATCTGTAAATCCACCGGGTTTTACAGATCCGGGGACGGAAGAACGGAAAAAGGAGGCGTAAAATGGAAAAATATCATGACCCGCGATAAAGAGGAAGACCAGAAAACTGTAAACTTGAAACTCAGAACTTTTTTTGGATTGCTGTGAATTGGCAAAAAAAACAAAAAAAACGAAACAAAACTGAACCACAAACAAGATTGTTTCTGAACAGTATTTGCTGCACAGACACGAGCAGCGTTCAAGAGACATCGCTAGATATCAACACGGGGGGGTTCACAGCTCAGCGCGCTAAAAATATTTGTATTAATAAGAACAAATGAAATCTATTGATACTGAATATATGAGCAAATATAGAAAACTGTGAAAATAATAAATATGTATATTCCGTGAACAACACAATGAAATCTTTAGCTGTACATAGGGATGACTGTGCTTGCTTTTTAAACAGATGTACATAGCAGATATTGTAGTGAACAGGCAGTTCTTTTTTTTGGTAAATCATCTTCAAAAAGATTTTATTCATCGCAATAATGAAAAAAAAAGATGAAAAAGGAGACGTGCGGAAGGCAAAATGTGTTGAATACTTAACCGCATTATATTATAGGGATATTCAAACTTTTAATGTGAAAGGGTATCGACTGCCCAAATATTCTGATACCTGTTGCAAATTAATAAATATATTCAATGATGAATGTTAACTAGTGCCACCCCCAATCCTTAAACCACAACCCTCACTGTGCAGGCGTAGACCCAGAGAGTCGCTCATGAGTAGAGCTTTATAAATCAAGTCTCTGCAGTCAGAATATAACTATTTTTTTCATTCTTTGATCTATTTTTTGTACTCAGAAATTAAAAAAAAAAATCAAATGTCTGTCTTCTGGTTTTAAATGTTGACAGTCGAGTGCTATCTGGGTAGTCCTTTCTAGACCATTATGTGTGCGGAGACATGACAAATTGGGCAATGCCATTACTCTCGCTGTGTGCTGTAAGTAAAGACGTCAAACTCCAGCTGACGAAGCCGCCGTTTGTATGTCGAGCAGTGATTTAGAGCCCTTCCTTACTGAATCACTGTGGATCCTCCGGGGAAGGCTGGACGCCCTGTAGCAGAAATGTATTTGCTCCGGTCTCAAAGTGTCCTCGTCTCTTTCGGAAAATGGACAATCTGCAGCAGGATGCGAGAGACGGCGCATCTTCAGCAGCATCAGCACCACACCCACCCCTCCACCCCTAAAGCGACAGTTGGGTTGGTTTTCGTTGGAGCGAACAAACCAGCTGAGACAGTCCAGGTCATCACGCCTTCTCGTTCTGCCATCTGTCTTTAGAGCTGAAGTGTAGTACGGCGTCTTATTTTGGTTTCAGCTGTACATCTTTATTTTGATCTTTTTTAAGTAAAAACAAAAAAAAGAATTAAAAAGAACAAATTTCAAACAAATGTGTGGTGTTGTTTTTAATTTAGAGATGTTTGATGACTCGTGTTGTGAGAATGGTTTCGGTGATCACAGATTTCCATGTTTTTATCTCTCGGACCTTTAACTGTTGACTGGATGTTGTTTGCACTGGTTACTAACTGACTTCAGGAGGAAGGGAGTGGTGGCCTAGAGGAGAAGAGTGTGGTTTGTGCCTGAGAGGATGTTGGTTCGAATCTCCGTACTGGAAAAACCCTTGAATGGACTGAAATTGACCCATAAGGGGGGAGGAGCCCCAGAGCACCCCTGGTGTTGGAAAGTTGAAGAGTGTAGACAGGGAGCACTCTGAGTACACCACTCTGTACCCAGAGCCAAACAAGTTATTCCTCTTCTGAATCTCACAGTGGTGCCATTTCATTGGCTTCTGGTCTAATATTTTTAACCTCCTGAGACCCGAGCTCTTGTTTGGGATGCACTTCTAATTTCTCCCAGCTATTTGAGCGGAGCTGGACCCGATAACTCGGGGACAAAGTTAGAGAGGCAGACCAGAGATGGTTTGGACAAGTGCAGCGGAGGGATAGAGGATATATGGACAAACGTTGTTGAATATGGAGTTGCTAGGGAAGAGAACAAGAGGTAGACCACAGCATCCCCCTCTGTCACTGGGTATATATATATATATATATATATATATATATATATATAAATAATAAACCACTTTACTGATCATATTTAAGTATCAGGTGCAGAAAAGCCAAAATGTAATGCATATGGACTCCCAGGAGTGTAGCTCAAATAACACAAAAAGACGATAAAATATTTGGATGTCTGATTTCTGACAGCTGATTTAGACACAAGCGACTGACAGCTTCTCATACACAAGGCGCATAACACTCTTTAAAACGGTCCAAATCTGGTGAATGGTTTCAGATATTACAGCTTGATTTTCATCCAACTTCAGTGTGACATTTCCCTGGTTTGATACCATGTACCAATTCCAAATTAACTTTATTAGCAAGAACAGGTTTCTGTTAATAGTATATCCAAAAACTGTGATGTCTTCTCGCTCATTTTCTCAATATAAACTTTTTAAATACATATGAAATATAGAACATTGTTTGCCTTATGACCAATCGCTTATGTGGCTAGAGGCTGGTCACATACAAGTCGTAGGGGTTCCTGAGCTGTGGAGGGACATTTGAATTTGTGCCTGTACCTTCAGACTCAAGATATGAAGGATCATTCCTGTTTTATCATTTGAGAAGGGGTCCCCTCCACAAAGAAGTGAAACTGTGACGGAAAGACACTCCACATCTGGATGTCATATGTCATCCTCTTCCTCCTCACCTCATCTCCTGAACTGAAGTCAGAGCAACGTTTAGCTAGTGTGTCCTAAAAATCACACTTTTCCTCTGATTACATTCTGTCCAACAATGTTGCATCCCCTTCAAAACCAGTTCCACTAATGCCAGCAAACAGCAGCCTTAGACAGAAAAGTTCAGGATATCTCAAACACCTCGCCTCAGTATCGCTGTGATGGGTCAGAAGTGGGCTCATCGTCCCGTATCAGCCTCCTCCAGAGTAAAGGTGGACACTTCTTACCAAACATTGACAGCTGAGGTAAACAGTGGACTTGCTGCCTTCCACAACAGGGAAAGACAGTAGCAGAAACGCTGTTAATGGGATCAGTCTAAATTGAATGCATTTGAGCTCTCTGGCTGACTTAAACACGTTTGTCCTATAGCAGCTACTGTGGCTAGAAGTATGCACGTGAATTGGGAGGGGCAAGAAAATAAAACTTGGTTGACTGCGATCTACTGACATCTAGTGGTGAATATTTTACACACCACCTTTAACTTGCCATAAAATAATGAACAGACCTCAGCACGTTATTTAACTTCTTGTCAATGGTCTAGTTACTTTTGAGGTTTGGAAAATGGATACTGTGTATAAAAATAGCTAATTGCTGAACATTTAATGCAATGCTTTGGTTATCCAAAAACGTTTGGGCCTAACTGTATAATTCACACAGCTCTCATATGGGTGCTGAGGGTGCCACCCAACTCAGAGTGCCATTCCCACAACACCCCCATGACGGTGGAGCAAGCGTATCCTGTCTCTGCAGGACAGTCTGATCCACCCTGGTTTACACAATAAAAGGAAAACTTCACATTGCCACATGAATCACGTTTCGCAGGTTAAAAAGAAAGTCTGCGAGCAGCGCGTCAAACAAACAAAAGGAAAAGATGATTTTCAACTTGAAGTTTAATGTTAATTCCATGCTGTGTTTCAGTAAGAATACAGATGGTACTTGTGGCTCCGGTGAGAATATCCAGTAGTACAAATCAGATTCACTTTACACATACTGAACAGAAGGAAGAGGAGGAGGAAAAGGAGAAGAAGGGGATAGAGGAAACCTGAAAGAGTCAGGGGAGTAAAGATACAGCAGGCCTCTATTTCCCAAACTGTTTCTAGATAGTGCCAATGCAAAAACTGCATTACATTACAATCAAAGAGTGTTGAGCAATCCCCTCCCACGCTCACACATATGCACATTTTGTCTGTTAAAAAGCCATTACCTAACTATCTGCCATTAGCAAAAGCGCTACAGCCTCGCAGCACAATACTTGGTCCAAGAGTGGACAAGGAGAGAGGTCGGAGTGATGCTCGGAGAGGGGGGGGCATTCTGATGTTTGTCATTTTAAAAAAAAAAGAAAAATGTTCTGAAGAAGCAGGTTTGGTAACCACAAAACACGTAAAGAGGGCACTTAGTTCTTCCTAAAAGCTTTAACACATCCCTTTAAACCTCCCGTCGTTGTGTTTCCTCAATGTGACAACTGATGAAGCACGGACAAGATACTGTTCATAAACACACACACACACACACACACACACGAAAACAGCAAAGTATCATCTTTAAATAAACTCTTGCACGTGTGTTACAAATACAGGCAAGCGTACTTGGCAACAGATGATAACAGCAAAGTAAAACAAAAATAAGTAAGCAAAAAATAAAGAGTGTAAGTGAAACATAAAAAGGGATACAGGCTCGCAAAAAAAACCCCAACAAAAACAAAAATTCATGAAAAAAGGGGAAAACGAAGGAGATGACGTGCATACGAGGAGAAAAGGTGAGACAGAAGGGTGGAAATGGAGGGAAAGGTAGAGAAAGAGTGGGCTATAGAGTAAACCCAGCTGAAAACTGTGGCTGGGGACAGGAAATAGTGCTGGGAGGAGAGAGTTAAGAGGAGGAGGAAGGAGGAGGAGGAGGAGGAGGAGGGCGGCTTGTCTTGGGTTGTTCGGTCTCACTGGGCCTCATCCTCCGCATCTTGCAGTGCTTCTTTGTTCTGTTCTTCACCTGAGACGGAGACAAAAACACGAACAGTCACGAACGCTAACGTGAAGAGCAGCTTGAACTGAAGCAGCATGGACATCCAGACCATCCTTAACACTGCGGCGCAGTTTGACAGCCATGGATTAAACCAAGACCACATTTAGAATTTTAGGCTTCGTCTATCTTTGGGGAAATGATCAAACACTCACATGAAAGCACTTCACAGAGCAGAATTAATTTTGCTAGAAGTAAGATAGCAGCACTACTTTAAAGCCCTTTCCGGTCCAAATTGAATGAATGGCAGTATCAGCGTTTGGCATGACCTTTGGCCTGTCCGGTAACCCACGGTCACCTTAAAGGAAATTAGGAGGCGTTGAAAACAGCAGGGGTTCAGGAGCCGGCAGCTCGAGCGTTTCACTCGCATTTGAGTCCATTTTATTATATTTCATGTTTTTATCACCACAAACGCTCAGGCCCACCTTCATCTGTAGTGTAGGCCGTCAGCCCACTGTTTACCTCAGCTCTAAATAAGCCTGGTGTGAAGCGTCCACGTCCATTTACTCTGGAGGAGGCTATAAATCTTTGTGAAGGGATCCGATACGAGTCAGTGACTCAGTGAAGCTCACTTCTGTCCGATGACAGCGATACTGAGGTGAGTCGTTGAGGACATTTTTCTAAAGCGGTTTTTCGAGTGGATCTAACGTCATCAGACTCAAACACTTGGCAAGAAAGAAAGAAAAAAAACTCGTGAGAATGTAATCAAACTGTTCATCATAGGAAAACTGTGGTCTTTAGGACACTTGAGCCGAACATTAGGCAGCATAACAGGCTTGTTGTCAGATATCTGGAGATTGCAGGGTCGCATGTGTCCTCTGCTGACAATAACTGACCATATCGCTAATAAATAAGCATGTTTATGCACGTTTTCTTGTGTTAGAGCCCTGACTTCAGTTCAGTTGAGGTGAGGAGGATGAGGTGAAGATGAGGAGAGGGCAGTGGTAGAGGAGGCAGATGAAGAGAAGGAGAAAAAATGATGAAAATATAAATGTACAGCTCTAAAATGATCGTATACACTTTGAAACAGCGATCTGTCATCTTTAAATTAAAACTTATAATTGTACTATTGTAATTCATTATTATCAGGCTGTCCTAAAAGCTCCCCGAAAAGCCTTCAGCTGATCCAAAATGCTGCAGCTAGAGTACTGACAGGCACTAGAAAGAGAGAGCAGATTTCTCCCATATTGGCTTCTCTTCATTGGCTCCCTGTTAAATCCACAATACCTTTTAAAATCCTTCTCCTCACATACAAGGTCTTTAATAATCAGGCCCCATCTTATCTTAAAGACCTCATGGTATAAATAAAACTGAATTGACACCTGTTTTTTCCCCCCACCCAGTCCAATCATCCTGTTGTTCCCACCTTAACAGAAAGGCTTCAAACAGCAGCGGTAAACAGGACACTGTCACAGTTTATGCTGGAGCTGAAGCGGTGAAGCAACTCAGACAGTGAACCCAAGTGAAGTGAAAGGAAACTTGTTTTTAAAGTGGCTTCCAGCAGCACCTGTTACTCTAACTGTGACCAAAACCTTCACATAAGAGTCCCTTATCCAGCCGCCTGTTCAACAGGTTTACACGGGAAGAAAAGCTGTTCCCACACAGTGACAACATCACAGAATAAGGAACATTTAGAAATAAAAGCCATCTGTATGCAGACTGAGTGCTAGCTCAGTTTGCCTCTATCTTCAAGCAGTGACGCCTGCAGTATACAGGGGCATCTCTGAAGGGGGGGGTTGGGTTGTACTCCATCATATTTACCCCCCCCCCCCCAAAATTTTATTTTGCAGATTTAGGGTGAGACGTACCAACTCTTTGCACCAACACAAACCTCTGCTGTCAGAGGCCCAGTGTCCTTCTGGCTGACCTTAGTGCATACGCTTTGGTAGGAGTATTTAAATTAATCACACAAACGTGATTGACCGAGGTAACGTTTGTGTTCTTCTAAACATCGTACAGGTCCGTTTTTATGGCGGAGTAGTTTGTCACTGCACCCTGCTGGCTATTAGAAAGAATGCAGCTTTAAGCCACTTCTGCGTGTGACACAGGAATTACAGCCATCTTTCAGATACAGTCTTTGTTTTTGTTTTGTTAAAACCGCAAAACCAGCCATGCATTTTAACCAGGTAGCATCTGTCATGTGTTGGCATCTGTCATGTAATGATTTTAATAAAATGTTAAAGAATTAAACCGAAATTCAGGTGAGCTAAGATTCTAAGCTAAAGATCTGCTCATAAATGCTAAAAATCACCAACATTTACACAATTACTGCAACTTTCACCAGTGACCGTCGACGTGCAGTCCAGTCGGTTCGGTGCCTTGCAAACGAGCCGTGGGCAGCCTTACCAATGGGGGGAAAATGCCTTGTGAACCTGTGCGACTGGTTGCTTAGAAAGGTTACCATGGAGACAGCACAGCCATCCGTGTAATGAAGCGTTAAGAGGCACAAATAACAAAAGCCCTGAGAATCCATCATGATTAAAATAGCAAGCGTAACGGTGCTCATTAGCACCACGGCTAACTGGGATGTGAGAAAGCTGCAGGACACCGAGGGGCAGCCTCACATTGCTGCTGCTGCAGTTCGTTATGTCACACTCCAGTGAGCCTGCGTTCACCGCCTTCCAAACCCTGACTCGCTCACACATGATCTGCTGTGATGCCCCACTGGGCACGATTTAGTGGCACCGACGTGCATTTGTGAAGGAGCAGAGTGTCCGCAAGTCCTTACGGTTAAATTAGAAGCTGAAGTCATTTGTATGGTCACAGGACAAAGTCGGCTTGTGTACTCTGACATCTTGGCTCTGCATGATGTCAGAGTTCCTGAGAGGGGTGGCCAATCAGAAGAAAGTTTGCTTAAAGGGAGAGAAACTAAAACAGCTGTTTTCAAACAGAAGGTGGTACAACAGGGCCCGGGTACAAGACAAATGCAAATTATTTTCAGCCGTGAATCACGCAAAGCCACTCTTGTAGAGTCTAAGAATAGAAATATGGAGCATATGAGCATAAAAACTTATGGAAACTAGGTGCCTGTAGGTACACTGTGTCAGTGGGACATTAGACAAACTGTATCAGATCCAGATTTAGTTGTTTGTGTAGCTGCAGCTCAACAAGGAAATAAAAGTCCCTATGATGCTTAAAAAAAAAAAAATACACTTTGTAATGTGTTTTAAGGACCTAAATATTTCAAGAGCATAAAGTTATAAACATGAACCCAACATATGAAGTTTTTAAAAATGTTTACAACTCAAATTTATTTGTTTCGGTAAGTAATTGAACTAAAACTGAGTGGAGCAGCAGCTAAGCCGGGAAGCAGAGTCAGTATTTCAGCTTTGTACGGAAGCTTTTACTGACTTGCGGACACCCTGCAGACAGTGAAAAACACAGTGCTGAAAAAGGTGGAAAAGGTTAGCAATACAATGAGACAAATTACAGCTCTGTAACCCTAAAAGGCTGGACTTGGTGCTGTGAGTAAGTTAGTGAGGGATGTTAGGATGGTGAGGCAAGAGAACCAGCTTGAAGTGGTGGATTTAAAGAGGGGAAAAAAGCCCAAGACAGGAGGAATGACTTACAAAATACATCTCTATAATGGAGAAGAGAGAAGGAGGATGGCTGTCCTTAAGAATCTACAGGGGAGAGGAGAAGTTAGAAGATTTTGTGAGTACCGAACCTGGAATGAGGGAGCGATTTTATAGAAACCACAGGAAACCCTGAGTTATTCCATTTGCTAGATTTTTGAGAATTTCTGGCCACTTTAAAGACCATCTTTCCCCTAAAGAGGCTGTAATAAAGAGCAAGTGATTTCTTTTTACCCAGAAATGAAGAAGCAGATATCAGAGATCACACTAAATTACAGCCTGAAAAGCAAAGCAACGCCTCTCTCACCGTCTCCCTGCACATCTGAGGTCCATAGTGTCAAGTTGTCACGTAGCAACTGCATGATAAGCGTAGAGTCCTTATAGCTTTCCTCACTCAGCGTATCCAGCTCTGCAATGGCGTTGTCAAACGCTTCCTTCGCCAACCTGTCAGCAGAGAAAACACGAGATAACGCGGTCACTCGCAGCACAGAGAAACTGCAGAATTTACTTCACGTGGTGGAAGCACAGACGGAATGAAAAGTGAAGCCAGAGTGGAAGCGCCTCCAATTGCATTATTTTTAATGGCCAACAAGGCGGCGACTCCTCTGGCTGTGAAGACGTCCACAGGAAAAATATTTTCCGCCCGTTTGCTCTCTTCAAACACTTTCCTGATGACTGCGGGCTCAAATGCTTGTTTTGGTCAAAATTATAAAGTTAATTTTCGGTCATTATCAGGTCCACCCCGTCACACCTGTGAGCTTCTTTTAAACTGGAAAACTGTATTCCTTTACTGACAATCACAAGGTGGTCTTTGCCAACTGGTTCTTCCCTAGCGACTGGTGGTTGCCAGAGCATCACTGACTAAACTCCAGGCCTGTGTGAGTGGAGCTTTAGCAATCCATTTCCCACTGATTGACAGTGTAGGGTCAGATGGTTAAGGCCCCAGTCACACCAGCCTAGAGACTTCTTTTAAACTGGAAAACTGTATTCCTTTACTGACAAGACATGCTGGTGAGACGGGTCAGAAAACAGGTCCATGTGTGGTTTAATAGCTAGTTCATGATTCAAACCACAGATCCATAAATTTAAATCTGTACTTTCTGAAGGGCTCTCCCATCATTACAAGTTAGAGCTAAAAACGAGTATTTGTAAGAACTGGCTCCAAGCTGCAGGTTTCCTGAGAGCAATTAAGCTGCAGAAATATCCAACAGCTGAAACACGCACTCCTGGTTTCTTTTCATGTGGGATTTTAATCACAACAGAACAGAGGGGGTGTACATGTAATTCCCTAAAAACAGGGCTGAAATGGTTCAATCTGGCCCACTGGATGGCTAAAGTCCAAAATGATGCCCCCCTTTTGTGTTTTGTCCTCTCATGAAAGTCATGAGGGTCTGAACTGCTCATTTCATCTGACCCTTCGTACGTCATCCTTGGCACAAACACAAGCGTCTGGTCATATGAAACCTCTGTAAGCCCATCAAAGATGCCACAGGAAGCCCTGCTAGCCTATATCAAACAATCGTGCGCTTACCTGCAAGCACGGTCCGGTGAGTTGAGGATTTCATAATAGAAAACAGAAAAGTTAAGGGCCAGTCCCAGACGAATAGGGTGCGTTGAGGGGAGTTCGATCATGGCGATGTCACTCGCAGCTTTGTACGCTACCAAACTGTTCTCAGCTGCCTCCTTCCTGTCGTTGCCTGTGGCGAACTCTGCCAGGTACCTGTGGTAATCTCCCTTCCTGAGTGAGGCGAACACAAAGGACGGATCAGCATTCACACTACAGGGTAAAGCCACATTTAACTATCCAAAGTAAATCAGGGGTATCAGTTGATATTTATCATGCAGCATAGGACAAATATACAAGGATTTTTTTTATCAAAAAGACCATGTTAGGTTCACGGTAGTACATTTAAAAGTGTGGAGCAGCAGTATCTAGAAACTTCTTTATTGTAAACTCGGGCACATGATATTTTGTTTAGAGCTTAAAGCCTTTTAGGGAGCAGCTAAATGGAGTGGGTAACACACAATGCTGTAATGAGGTTTCATTTAAGTTTTGATTTTCCTTGAATCTTTAAAATTTAAGAGGGCTACTGCGTACCATTTCATGCTCGGTGACAGAGCTTAAAGATGCATCAGATTTTTCTGACAGGCCTATTTTTAAAAAGTACTGAAAGCAAAAAAAAAAAGAAAAAAAGAAGTGCAGCGTGCATGTTTTTTTAACCCACAGCCTCCAGACCTCAGCTCCACCTCAACCTTTCATGGATCATTTTAAATGGGACGAGGCTGCGCTGCTCTAAATAATGCCAGAAAATGTCAATAAAATACTATCTCAGTGCCAACTGTGATTACAATTTAGAATACGCCTATCTGTTCATGCAAACAACAACAACAACAACTTAGAATCTAAACAAGGAAGGAACAAACATATGGTCTGAAAAGCAGGTGGGTGGGGCTGAGTGTGAGACGGCCATACTAGGGATATCCACGCTTCAACAGTAAGTGGAGCGTTTAGGCTCAGAAGTTGGATTACTTGCGCACACTTATTTCAAACTTTCGGTATGTTTAATAAAAGCACGATGTCATCCACAACTTGTTTGAGAGCTGTCCACCATATTAGACATGATGCAACCACCAATGGGGAGGGGAAAAATGTGTTTTCTGGGGGGCTGCTGATTGCTGCTGGGTGAAATCGGGCGCAAAAAGGGTGTTGCACCAAAAACCTCTGATTGGTTTGGTCACTAGCAGAGCGCCGTGTCCGCAAACACTCGTTAACTACTAGCTGGGTGGTAGTAAAACTTAAAAGTGAGACGCAAAATGGAAACAGGGTGTTGGTGTCTGTTCCCACTTTGGCACTTTTCACAGTTTCTCAAGTCAGTCATGCAAACAGGCAATGGTGGCAATCTGTTAGTGATCAAAGCAATCACAAGGTGGTCTTTGCCAACTGGTTCTTCCCTAGCGACTGGTGGTTGCCAGAGCATCACTGACTAAACTCCAGGCCTGTGTGAGTGGAGCTTTAGCAATCCATTTCCCACTGATTGACAGTGTAGGGTCAGATGGTTAAGGCCCCAGTCACACCAGCCTAGAGACAGGTGTGTAAGCATCTGGCAACCACGGTCATGAGTATTCCCTGACCAGTTGGTAAGTGGTTGCTGGCATCCTGAGGTTAGCGGGCGCATGTCTGCAAACCTCAACAGGACAGAAAATAAGGAAAAAGCATAACAGGTCCCCTTTAATGTTAGTGCACTTTCAAAAGTTAAGTGGATGCCTACATTTTGTAGTAGAAGACCTTAGATTCTCCCGTGGTAGCAGCTAAGATGAGATGCTTGTCCAGTACATCCAGAATGTCATTGCAGATTGATTTCAGCTCTTTCTCAACCTGCAGAACAAAGAACAGACAGATGTGATGTCAGTGATGTCAGTCATTGCAGATACAGGATCAAAATCTTCCTGATAACGAAACGGGGAAAATTCAGATTTCAAAAATGATTAATGACCGAATAATTTTTGGTGCCCCACAAGCAAAGCGCGTCTTATTGTGGTTACTTCTGTTAGTACACTATGTTCTTACACATGTAGTGTGTGTGAATTTTGAACTTCCTGGCTTTCAAAATAAAAGCCCTCATCATATTGCATGGTGACAGCTCTTTATAACAGATTTCAGTATTCAAAGCTTTTTGCATCAAATTATGATAGCTGTAGTGTAGAGCTTAGGGATTACACAGTTATCCCCACAATGGGTGTTCTCTGAATTCTGCTGTGACGGAGCTTTTCTGCAGCAGAACTTTGGGGGGGGGGATTCTGTTACTTCATGGTCACCACCTGCCTCATCACTTTTGCTCAGATGAGCATCTCTGGGCTGTGAAACCATTTGCTCTCAAAGTGGAGCAGTTAGTGGAGGACAGCTCAACTGGCTCTCATCTCCATGAAATAACCAGGCAGGTACTAACGTCTGTCCGGTTTTGCTTCAGTCCGGAGGGTTTGTTTTTTAATTATGATGTGGAGAGATATGTGCTCTGTGAAGGAGTGGCAGGAAAAAAAAGACAGCAAGTGTTATTTTGTTGTCAGAAGTCGACATGTGATCACCTAACGTCTGTCTGGCAAGTGCAGGAGCAGGAAGAAAAGAAAGAAAGAAGAGCATCAGATCTGGGTTTCAAACAGTGTCTGACCGTTTTCCTGTATTCTCGGATCATCTTTAGTTTGTCTTCGCCTCCTTTGTTTTCTTCCTTCTGTTCGAGGCTGCTGATTATCCTCCAGGAGGCTCTTCTGGCTCCGATTACGTTCTTGTACGCTACCGAGAGAAGGTTCCTCTCCTCCACCGTCAGCTCCACGTCCATGCTGGCCACCTTCTTCATCGACTCCACCATTTCTGAAAGAAGCACAGGGAAACAAAAGGCATACATTAAACACTATTGGATCAGATGCCACAAGCTGAAGCTTCTCTCAACCCCAACAATGAATTCACAGTGAATGAGGTCAGAGCGTTTAAGCCCAGTTTAGCAGGGTATGAATCTGCTGAGAGATGATCCAGTGTGGTTGTTTGCACCTGGTTGTTCATTGGACTGAACACAGAATTATTTGCCCCGATAATAAATGCTGAGTGAATGTGAATGTGTGAATTATCCACAGGAAGAAGGAAGCAATGATGGGACAGTTATGCTTTTCCTTATTTTAAAGCTCAGACTCGAAGCACTCAGTTTGAGGCTGTTTTTTTCTAATAAGAGCAGCGATTCCTAATAAGCTCCACCCACCTAGGAGATGAGCTCCAATCAGATTTTCTGAAAGGTGGGGAAATGGAGCCGCATAAAGGCCCAGTAAAAGACAAATGAGGATTATTTTGAACTGTGAATCATGGAAAGCTGCTCTAGTAGATGTCAGGAAGAAAAATATGGAGCTGGAAATTCACATAATAGGTTCCCTTTAGATATTTTGTTACTAACTTTCATGACATCAGGGTTGAAATTATAAATAGCAGGGCTAAATATGAAGCCTCTAATCAGAAACAAACACTGAAAATGAACTGGTGTATATATACACTTTCAAATAGCAGCATATCATAATTTACATAAGAAGCATCAAGGGTGGCAGAGTGAAGGGGAAAAAAAAGACATTATTGTCTTCAGTACTAGTTGACTCAAGCCACACACCCCATTAGAAACATCTAATTTAGCTGTAATTTCTCGCCCTGCCCTGCGCTGCAGGGAAAACACAAGTGCCAATCATTCAGCTTGTGACACCACAAACGTATTATCAGAAAAAAGTCAGCAGCAGCGTGCTGGTTTACAAGCCAAGAGGCGCAATATGCTGCTCCGTGTGTCCTCTCTACCTCGGCCTCTCAAAGCAAATCAGTGAGCTCAATATGCTTTTAAAACATTTTATCAGGAGGGCAGCGGCTGGTCCCTGCCCGCCTGCCTCCATCATAAAAGATGGAACTAACCAATGAACAAAACTACAATTACCAAAACTTACAAAACATGTTTTATGCAGTACGACCAGACGTGAGCGAATGAGCACAAACTCATCAGCAAAGTGTCTACAGAGGTCATAGAAACTGCAGGTACTGCCCCCTGGTGACCATCAAAAAGAATGCAGATTTAAGGCGCTTCTGTTTTGGCTTCACCTCACAGACACAGAAGCTACGTCTATCTTTTACATCGTCTATGGCCTCTACAAAAGTAATACTGGAGGTGTAGATGTGGTCAACAAGAGGCCCACGCAGCAGTGGACTATCACATCTCAGAGACCTGCACAGTAGCCGAAAAGTGGACCAGACGAGAGACCCTGACTGATCTGGAGAGAAAGCTCTTTTCCTATTATTAAATGCCATTGGTGCATGAGGTAGAGCAGGCTCGATTCCCGGCTCCTGTAGTCTGAATGTTTAAGTATCCTTGGGCAAGATACTGAACCCCAAGTTGCCCTTGATGCATCCATCAGTGTGGCTAAAAGCACTTTGGCACAAGAAAAGGCGCTCGTATGAGGGCTTAAATAGAGTAGAAAAGCACTCCGCAAGTACCAGAATCCAGTATGCAGCACCCATTATCATATTTCTCTGCTTGTTTAAAATGTATTACTTTCCAGCATCTAGTGCAAGCATGAAAAATGACTGTTTTGCCTGTATTGCAGCACTCTGTTCTTGTGATGTTTTATTCCTTTTGCCTCCTGCTTCTCTTCCTCACATTCTTCAGTCGGAAGCTTTTTATACGCAGCAGCAGTACCCCAGAAAGACAGGCCAGCCTAAAAATAGCACAAACACAGACACTGGTGTGTTTGTTTATACAATGATTAACCCATAAAATGCACGATTAAACAGAAATTTATATTGATGGCAGGGAAATTTATGTGGCCATGTACAGAAAAAAGTCTGACAATCTGAAACAAAGAGCTGCAATTGGCTAAACTATTCAAAAAATGCAACTTTTTGATGAGAAATGGGTTCATTAACACACTCTGAACCAGACAAATGGAGCTGAGACACCTCTGTGTGTGTGTGTGTGTGTGTGTGTGTGTGTGTGTGTGTGTGTGTGTGTGTGTATGTGCGCGCGTAGTGGACAGTTTAACGTATCAAATGTGTCCACACAACTCTGGACATTTTCTTAAACTAACCCTTCTCACGGGAAGCACACTTCACACTAGGGCTGTGTGGTATACTGGTCATAACTTCACCCATGACACAAATACTGATAAACTGGAAGAGAGCCAAAGTGCCAGCTGTGGCTTTCATAACACTGGTCACCGAGAGCCCCCTTCTTGCTCATGGTTTTATTCATATTACGCAAGAATTAAACAGTCAATCCCTCGCTAACTCTCTTACACAGGGTAAACACCGTGACACCATAAGCTTAAGTGTAAACTAGGGCATGCTGGGTAATGCTAACATACAACCTGCTGGAAGGAGCTCCATCAGATGGATGAAGTTTGGAGAAAAGAGCAGAGACACTCCAAAATAACTAAGGGGAGGTCTGCCTGCTGTTAATTTAAAAAATGAGACTCGTTTCACTTCTATTCTGATTGCACTGCTTCAATATCCACTTTGGGCAGGACTGAAGGCAGCGTCGCCCAAACACAGTGACAGGGAACCACAAACGGTATAAAACACGGACGTAGCTCCCGGGTCGAAAAAAACGAAGGCAATAAGGAAGGGTCTTAAACCTGCACTCATCTATAGACCACTAGATGGCGATAGCTGTGGCTGCAAAAAGACTTCCAGTCTTTAAGACTTGACCTCTGAGTTTATGGGCTTAATCAGCTACGGTTAGTCATACTTAAAATAAATTTTTTTTTTTTTAAATCATGTTTCATAAACCTTGGTCATACTAGGTTTCAAAAAGGAGGTTTATCCATATTACGCTCATTGGCTAACAACCAGTCAGACCCGCCCCTCGTCCTCACGAGGCTTCAAACCTGGACTTCAGAAAGCTGTGGGTGACATCACAGTAACGCTGTCTTTTATACAGTCTATGCATGGACAAAAGGCAAAGATAAATCAACATTAAAATTAGTTGTGTTTTTTTTTTTTTTTTTTACCTGGAAACTGGCATTTTCACTTACTTGTTCTCCAATCTTATTGTACAGTCTATATAATGACAAAGTAATTCTGTTCTATTGTATTCATTTTGTGACACAAAATGGGGTTTACACATTAGCAATAACAAACCAGTGTTGACTTTATTTTCAAACAGTGGCAAACAAAAACAAAAAAAACAGCACAACAGACAGCCTGCCAAGGACCACCTCAATATATACCTGTGCCAAATATTTTTATTAACAGAGAATACGATTATTTATTGTTCTGAAAGAGTTCTAGTTTATGACAATGAAATTGATATTTGCAGGGGTAGATTCAAACAGTTTTACATTTGGAGTATAATGGATGTGGGGTTTCGGGGTTTTATTTTTTGCATGGCAGTGTGCAGTTTCTAGAAACAGGAATTTAACAAAGACAAACAAAGGCAGGCCATACTGGGTTTCTTTGTGGCTTTGTACATTTAAACTACTTTCCGTTTTTAAGATGACTAAAATTCAGGTACTGGCACACCCGGACTTCTGATGAAGATTGCAGTTCTGGTGTATCACATTTAATAATGGCCAAGCTGAATACCACCTTGTAGGCCTTGAAGTTTGCCAACTACAGCGCAAACAGACCACTCAGGAGCGCTTAAAAAGTAGGTCCGCACTAAAATTCCTCTAACGTGATTTAAAGAGCTTAATTACATGCAAGTTTTCCATTAGCCTCACTGCCACACGGTCTCCTTTAAGCGCTTGATGGGACCGATATGTTAGCAATAACTGGGGCTGTTTTCTGTTTTCCTCTCTTTATTGATCAGAGAGATCAGCTTCAGAGGAACTGCGGGTCATATCTGTCGGGGTGTGGGCGCTCGTCGTGGTTTTTCTGAATGGAGTTTGGCGTGACGGGGCTGAAGAAAGGCTAGCCAGCTAGTTAGCCGTTTGAACAGCTTGCTAACTGAGAAGACCAGCTCAGTCCGCGTAACTAACACAAATGTCCGCTGGCAGCAGCGCACACCGCGGTGCACGCTTCCCAGCACGCTGGCTGCGCCTTTCCCGTGTGTGAAAATTACATTTAAATGTATATTGTTTAATTCGGATGGGGAAAACCTCCGCCATTTTGTCTCGTTTCACCCAACAAATCCATGTGAACTGCTTCACCTGCGTCTCCAAACCCCCTGCGCAGGGAGACAGAGGGGGAGATAGAGGGGCCAGGCGGTCCGCAGCCACCGATATCTGTCCGCAGCCTTACCGTCATATCTCTCCGCTTGTTCGGCGAGTTTAGCCTGGTATACTAAGTTCTCTCTGTCCGCCATGGTGCTCAGATACTGAGGCTTTTCGGTGCGTCCCGGTGGAAAGGGAGTATTATCGGCTGCTCTGCGATTCCTGGTGGTGGATCAGCAACAGCACTGTCGCTCCGCTGAGCCGAAGAGCCACCGGTAGCACTGGCGTAAAGATGGCGTCGCTGCTCCATCCGGGAAATCCACGCAGCAGACCATCCACGCCTACACCCCCCAAGCTGAGTCAAGAAAATACATTTAAAAAAATTAAATAAATACAAAATAAAGGTAATATTTTTTTTTAAAAGAAATACATTTTTAAAGGCCCCCAAATTAAACTAAATTAAATTACATAATAAAATTAAAATAAAGTAAAGTAAAATGAAATGGAAATAAAATAAAATTTAACAAAATTTAAATTAAAATGATTTTAAAAAAATGGTAAATATTTTAAAAAGATATAGTTCTGTAATATAAATAGAAAACAAAAAATAAAAAAGTAAATTAATGAATAAAAAAGGTCAAGGTGGATTCAAACCTAGATCTTCTAGCTGTGCGGCAACAGTGCTAACCATCACACCACTGTGCTGCCCCCCAATAAAATGAATATAAAATATTTAAATAAAAGCAATCAAAAATAAGAAAAATCAATCAATAGATTTTTTTTTTAAAAAAGTCCCAAAATAAACCACTCTTTGAGGTCACCCCACCAAACTCAATTCAGAACCCTCCAAATTGTTATTTCAAGTGCTCACCAACACATTTAACACCTCAACAACTCACTTGCATTATTCATTAATAATATGCCATTCAATATGTCAAGAAAGCACAAATAAGCATTTATATTTTTTAAACTTTTTTTTTTTACCAAATTATAGATTATTAAACCTGATCTAAAGCTAAATATCAAGAAACATTAATTATCTTAAAAATAAAAACAGACTTAAGAAAATGAAACATATCCATGAATAATATTGTGTATATATAAAACAAAAATAAATAGAAACATACAGGAAATGTCTTTAATTTTCCTCCTTGTCACTTTCGTCAACACAGCCAGCAAAAGGAAGCTTGGGTGCCAGTGTTTACTGATGCTGGGATGTCTTTGTGTGCCAAATGTTTGTATAACTAAAGCTAAAACCAAACTTTTAAACACTAAACTGGAAACAAAATGGAGCAGAAACATTTAAAATGAGCAAGACACAAACTTTCATTAATTAATTATCACATTGTCCTTTTGCTACCAGGTAAAATAAATTCGATACAATAAAATGGGAATTCAACACAGTTTTGACCATTTTTATTTGCTGTAATATAGTTTATGATGTAAATCTTGGGATTTCTTTACAATTATGTTTTAATGGCCACCACGTCGGTTTCATGGAGCCAAAAGCACAAACTTCTTGGCTCGTCTGTATCTCACACCAAGCCGTTATTAGTCAGGTAATCCATTTAAAAGGCTCCAAAAGGCTCCAACAGCACAGACACAGAGAAGGGCTCCTGGGTAATGCCTCAAAGCGGAGATGAGGCCCAGCAGATGCCACTGGCTCCTGTCAAAGCTTCCACGTCCCTAACTCAATTATCCAAGCGGATGAGGTAAATTAAAACAAATAAATAAATAAATCACCTCACTCAGTTTTTAATGAGGGTGGGAGCTATCCATAGAGGTTAAAACTGCTCAAAAAACAATGAAGGGAACACAGGATTGTCACAGTATAACACAAAATCAGCTGAACTTCAGAGATATCAATCTGTCCTGTTGGGAAGGAATCATTGGGAATCAGTTTCAGCTGCTTTGGTGCAAATGAACGAGACAACAGGTGCACTAACGAGGTTACAACAGGGCAACCCCCAAAAAAGATAAAGGCCACAGACTGCTGCTCTCTCCTTGCCCCCTCCTGACTGATTCTTCTATAGTTTTGTTCCCTTCTTTATCAACAGTTAAAGAAAAAATGAGTGTTCGCACTGCAAATTTTGCATTAATAAAGCTTGAATGTAGATATAAATGGAATAAGTTCACACACTGATGTAAGGCCTGATGACTAGGGTACATTAACAGATCACATGTTATAGAAAATAAAAAGCTAATTTCAACTTCAAAATCATCACCCTCTTAAAATAACGGCTTCAACAAAAAAACTGAACCAAATATTGAAAATATGATTTAGGCAAAAATAAAATCATTTAAAAAAAAAAAAAAAGAATACTTGGGCCATTATTTTAAAAGGGTGATGAAATAATATATTTTCATAACACTTTGACACAATGTTTAACTCCTTTAGAAAAATCCTGTTTTTTGTTTGTTCAGATCCTCTTCAAGTGTGAGTGAAATGGCACAAAAAAATATCATCACTGTGGAAAATTACAAAGAAAAGAGCAACCAAACTTTATTTGGCATGGTTTTCTTGAGACGACAAGGTGCACGTTTGTAGGCGAGCGGTTTTTGACTGCCGTGGCAGAGCCGAGTTACACAAAGGTGAAAGAGGGAGCTCTGTGCCACGCAGTACCCCAAAATCACTCTGCATACATGCAGAACAAAAAAAAATTACTGATACTGCAACAAAAAAGATGCCAACAGCGAGATATCTTATTGATATCTGATGTCAGCTGGCGCTTTCAATTCATA
The DNA here is from genome assembly GCA_034780415.1 of Cichlasoma orientale. NCBI lineage: Eukaryota > Metazoa > Chordata > Actinopteri > Cichliformes > Cichlidae > Cichlasoma > Cichlasoma orientale. The sequence continues at coordinate 84,614 of JAVDPK010001871.1, forward strand.
TTTCTGTATTCTCGTCTGGTGCTCTTACAAATGAAAAATAAAAATCACCATGATTTCACACCAGATTTTATATATATTTTAAAAGCAGCTTTCCATTTACCCCCAAATCACCAAGACAGCAGCAGCAGATTTCAAGTATTCACCGTTATCACCAGCAGTCACTTACCGTTGACTGGACTCCTGTAAGCTCCACACAAGCGCACAAAAATGTCTCCTTCGGGACGCGGAAATATTGCATGAATTTATTAATGCAGCACAAACTGGGCTGTACATACTGTGTATGGTTATAAAACATGACATTAATGCAGGTGTACAAAAATATTTTCCATAAATCTGAGTCAACAAAAAAAAAAATCTGAAGGAAAATTACACACATTGTAAACTCAACAGCGTCTGCACTCGTGTGTTTGTGAAATTGTGTCAAACCTCCCCACCAACACACAGCTGCGATCATTTACAGCACTTTTAGGACTCTCTAGGTTTTTAAATCAATAAATGTACCTTTGACTGCATCATTATTACAGGTTTAAAGGTATTTTGAGATTCCTGATTTACCTTCTCACAGTCGGCTTTCTTCATTTCAAAGGGGCAGTTTACTTTTGGTCCTGTCTGGCCTGTGATGCATGATGCTCAGTTTTAGAGATATCTGCCTTCTCTTGAATAGAATCTGAATTGGACTCGCCACGTGATGCTCAAAGTGCCGAGAAATTTGTTTTAAAAATGCTCATCAGCAACGTCTCTTTCCAGAACTCATAAAGAGGATAACTACCAAAAAAAAAAAAAAAATTTATATACATACATACATACATAAACGAAACTAAAAAGTGTGAAACAAAATAAGAAAACCTAGACTTTGGGGAAAAAATGAAAGCAAACAATTATGTGCATGTAAAAAAATGATCTAATACAAATATAAAGGAAATCCCTTTAGCTTGTGTTATATTTGGTCACATTTGTAAACCTTACCCCAACCCCAATATAATAATAAATTAAAGATTAACACTCTAAGACTAAATAATAAAAATACCAAACCAATAAAAAACAAAATGAAACTGAACATTTTTGAACAGTAAAAGCTAAACTGAAAGGAGGAAACTCCCTCTGGCAACCAACAAAAAACATTCAAAACTAATGAAAAAAAATACTAAATTATTACAACTCTGACACAAGTTACAACCTTTAAGATGGGCATGCACGCAATTAGCTTACAGTTACTGTTAACCGGTATTTATACATACAAAAAACAGCCTGAAAGAGTTCAAAGAGTACAACAAAACCAAGAGGCAAACATAAGATCCAGATAAACGATCTGATTTAACGATTTACCTCCAGTTACTCAACTGACCCGTCCTCCTATTTTCCCTAAGGTCAGTTGCAGCAGCACCAGCACTCAAGTCTGAAAGAGCCACTTCTTTCCTTTAAGCATTTTTGTTGTAATACATGTTTGGACAGTAGGGGGCAGCTATCCTTTGGGGGAATGCATTTATGTAGGAAGGGGTTCATTCATTCAGGTGTGTCACAGGTGGGAAGTGTAACAGTTTTAGACTATGACCTCTATAGCAGGCACGTCCACACTGAGCACATTACCCTGATACCTGAGCTACCCCCCAGCACTGGGTGCACCAGCTTTTCTGGTGGAAATTCAGCTCTGCCTTCAGCACCACCCGTGGGTCAAAGAGCCACTGGTAGCGCCAATTTTTTTCTCCCCAATCAGCAATCCATAATAATATGGATTGCTGATGGATTGCTTTATTCACCGACAACTGAACTACCATCATCTGAGCGCTCCACTGAGTAACTGGGTGATGATTTAGATGCAGCTGAAGTTTTTCAAATGTATTTTTGGATGCTTTGAGCGCGACATGGCGAGTGGCGTTTAATTCCATTATATCCAAGAGAAGGCAGACGTCGCTAAAACCGCAGGACTCACGCTGAAACATTATTGACAAATTGGCCACAAAATTTGTGAACCCCAGAAAAACAAAAACACCTTAATCTGTTTTTGGCTTGCATATGTTAGGTGAACATCTTCTTATCCTCCATCCCCTAACAAACAAACACAGAAGGGACATGCACGTAATCTGAACTTCTAAATTTGGAGAAGCCCAAAGATAAAATGCATTTGTGGGCGTGTCCTCAAGACTTCAGGCCAGTCACTTCCTACTTTAACTTCTCATCTTTTCCAAGAACACACATAAGGCCGAGAGGATGCGGACCCTCCCTAGTAACTGACAAAAAACAAAATCTATATGCAGCTGGGGTTTGTCCCTCATCATGTTCCTGTTTGTTAAGCACTGCCAGCAAAAATCATGACAAAGATGAAAAAACGAGTTTCTGACTTGGTAAAAAATATAGGGTGCAACCAACCGTGCACCAATTTTAAGACTTGGAGAAGCACTTTTTCTCTCTTTTATACACAGTGTTTTATCAGTCTCAATGCCATTCACCACATTTTACAACCATTTTCAAGTCAGTAATAACTGAAGAAAAACATCCGGAAGTTGCTGATTCCTCTCCCTGCTTCTGAGAACAAAGCCGTCCTTGAGTAACAGATGAGTTTCTGGTTTCTATTTATATTGTCACCGTGCTAACAGGCCTGTGAATGTTCATAAAAGCTTTATGTGTCATTATACCGTGTGTGCTCAACTTGAGAAACAATAAGGTTACAGCAAATGCCATCCATGGCACCTTATGGCACAATAAAAGACATGAAAGGACATGTCTGTTTTAGCAGTAATACATTTTTTTTTAAAAAGGAAAAAAAAGTGGATTTTATCTTAAAAGCGTCTCCGAATGACGGTGTCCTATCAGCCCACCCGGAGGACAAAAATAAAATCCCTCAACCTTGCATCCTTTAAAGCATCCTCAGGGGATTGTTCCTTCCTCTGTGACAGGGTGCTTATTTTGTTCTTTCACACTTCTGTGTCTGAATAGCATTTTAAAAGAGAAAATTAAAAGGTGTACAGTCTCTGGCCATAAAATGCAAAAGAAATTCAACATAAAGAGGGGAAATGTTTACAGTATTTAGCATGTAAGGTGTGTGTGTGTGTGTGTGTGTATATATATTTATATAATATATAGTCAATTCTATAATAATATTTTCCACTTTCTGTACACCAAAAAAAGACAGGAGCTGGTTTGTAGTGTGGGGTGTAGTAAGGTGGTAAAGTTGTCTTTATATGGAAGTATGTCCTTCTCCATAAGACAGTCATCAGGTAACGTCTTTGCTTGTTTCACTCCTAGGTTCACAATCTAGGACAAAGCCCCCCCCCCCCCCAAAAAAAAGACTCACAGGTACATGAATCTGTGAGAGAAGCAGTGTTTTATCTCCCATGTGCAATCGATCATTTCTCTCCTGCAGGTGTCAGTGAAAGGTAGTGGGTGGGGATGCACAGATACAACAGGAAGGAAGAGGAGGGTGCCTGCTGTGCAGAGTTCAATACTGGGCTGGAAGTATGTAAACTAGAGTTTGACTGATATCGGTCAGCGGTGCTTATTGTGCCCTCAAACTGTCTGAAATTACATTTTGTCAATGTTCATTTCAAACAATGTCCATACATTTTCTATTTAATGTCTCAGAATCTCTTCAAATCAGATTAAAATTGTTCCGGTTTCAATCAACGTGCTCAGAATCAACACGTCCATGTAGCTTCAATGCCCCGCTGAGCTCAGGGTGGCTTCCATACCTGTAATTCTTTTTGGGCCAATTTTTTGCTCTTCCATAATCCGGTTTACACCATTTATGCAGATGTACTACGGTACCGTACAGAGCTCCAGAAGTCCACCAGGGGGAAACAGATATTTGTTGGACAAGTTTTTAACCTTGTATAAAAAGTTAGAACTTTTGATTTGTGAAAAGATGATTGTAACTCGTGCAAGCCGGTTTTAAAGAGATGCTACCAAGTTTGGGCACGTTTTAAAACCTGATAAATTTCACACTACTGGACTTTGGGGGCTCTGTAGTAAAAAGACACGGACTTGCAGGTCACAGCTGTAGTAACTGCCAGCCTTTAGCACTAGCTAAGTTAATAAAGAAATGAGCATTATTAATATTGTTACTGATCTGATATTATATGAACTGTGCCTTTTAAGAAAAGAAACGTTGCATTAGCACAATAACCCTCAGATTTCACTCATACTCTGGCTACTACATTCTTGCATGATTCTACAGATCAGACATGTAGTCATAGATAGTTCATCGTGATCACAGGCATTTAACAGCTTTTGGATTTGTGTGCAAATTAAACATCAATTATTTTAAACTGGAAAACAGCCTGCACCAGAGTAAGACTGCAGTATGGTGTCAACACCTCATATCTGTTCCAATCAGAGTGAAAAATTTAGCACCCTAAAACAATGTCTTACCATTCTTATATCTGCTGAACTACCATCATCCAAAAAGTAAGTTAAACAACTTATTAGAAGAAATTCTTGACTTGCTTATTTCTTAACAAAGGTTAAATTCACCCCTTTCTTGTGAAACAATTAACTGATCTTCCAGTGTCATTCTGGATAAACCGATACATGCTGCCACTTACTTCAGAGTGTCTATAAATTGGAAGCCAGCAAGGATTTTTAACAATCGGGGCAAACCGATATCAGTCCAACCATAGTGTAAACTCTTAGCATGACTGAAGTTCATCAGAAAGATATTAGGCAAGATCACCCAACAGTCACACCCAACATGTCAGCGTGGACAAGAAACACTGACCACTTCAGCTCATAGTTTCATACACTCTGTGCTTGCAGAAATCTTCTTCTTTCCCAGCATGGCGACACTGAAAGAGACGGGATGTGCTGGAGGTGCCGGGAATGCCCGCGCCTCTCAGCTCTCGTCGTCCGGATTGTGCTGTTCCAACAATCGAACGTGGGTGAAAGGAAAGTGGCCTCGTTTGCCTTTGCATTCACCCTCCCATTGGCCGTTCACGTTGATCTTGGTCACTATTACCGTGTCCCCCACCTGTTTAATGACAAAAAAAAAAAGTTGTAAAATCAGGAATGTTAGACAATCCTTATACTTCCTCTTTCCGCTCTATATAAACTGGCACATGGAAGTCAAACTTATCAATACAAGCTTGGTGTCTGACCTGCATCAAGCCTGCAGAAAGAAAAGCATTGACGTAAAATTGATTGACCCATCTTCATTTTACAACTGCAGAGAAACTATACAGACTGGATTATGGGATTGATGTGTTTCCGTGTTAACCAGCTTTCATCTGATAATCAGATCCGGCCATTTGATTCACTGGATTTGCTCAAACTGATACTGTGCTCATGTTGTGTTTTTCCTTCCAGCTGTGAGTGACACATTTATCCCACAAAGGTCATTTTTAGTGAACACAGAAGCAATTCACATTTTTCATGACCAACAGGACAGAATCAACTATGATCTCGTCTGTACAGCTGTGTATGTGATCATGGATATAGTTCAATTTGTATTTAGTATTTAGTCCCTGCAGAAAGTAATTCGTTACACCCTGTGAACTTGCTAGTTAACAGGGTAATACTAAACCTTTCACAGCGCTGTCAGAGTAATGAGGTGAGGGATGTGGTGAGGGACACAAGTTCGCCCAGTAAGAAGTTTTAGGTTCAGACTAATGAGTGTTTTTCACCATAAAGCCTGACTCTCAAGGGCGATCGCTGGCAAAAAGAGGCCCAGGTGGCAGTGAGCTCACACACCTTGGGAGAACCTGCACAGCAAATCAAAGCCAACTACCAACGGCCGCGCACCACCAAAAGCAGGCCGAGGGAGAATTCCTGAGTGATCCAGGATCAAAGGCAGCTGCTAATAATCCCTCTACAGGTTTTACTTACAGAAACCCTGTGAGTTTTACCTCCTCTGGATAGGAGATCTTGTTAACCAAAGGCTCTTTTTTTCCCCCCATCATCTTGGCTTGAGCTCAACTACACCAGTGAATTTGGGCAGAAATTTTTTTTTTTTTTTTTAATTAATGGTTTTAAAGTGAGTGGTGATAGCTTACTAGTCAAGACAATTTTTTAAAATCTCATTTCCTCATTGATGCATTAAAGCAATGTCCTTATTATATAATTTATTACATAATAAACTAGATCTGCCTCGCTATAGTTTTACATTGCATCACCACATATAAGCAACATTTGCAGCACAGACATGTCTGAGCGTGCACAGGTGCGCAAACACGGGTTAACTTCTGGACTTTTGCTGTGAAATCACTGGAAGAACTAGCAAGTGTTGTGACTGAACACTGTTTTAGCAGTTCAGCTGATATCCTTTCACTGATATTAACCAGTTATTGTCATTGTACATCGGTGTGCGTGTTTCTCTTTCACCCCCTCTAACTTTTTTTTTGGCCATGTTTGCGCCGCACACTGTGCATTACGGAGGATGGATAACATCCTCTGCTACTCAGTGTGGAAGCCATCGACAACGGGCAATCCAACATGGGAATGACAGGCTGACTGGACTACGGAGCAAATCACCACAATCCTAATGACTGAGAACCACTGCTCTGGGCTGTTCAGTTATACATCAACAGAAAGCAATTTAAAAGTGTTGAGCTTCCCTGGACCTCAGTGGTTATGAATGTACAATGCAACATTCACATTAACCCAGTGGGCTGCAGCGTGCGCGTGAAGAGAGGCCACTGTAAAGGATCTATGTCTGTGTTTCTGTGAAGAGCCATCTCCACAGTGAATGTCCTCATGCGTGCTGTCAGCCAGCATTTGTAAAGACAGTGTGTGTGCGCTCACATGCATGAGTAAGCCATTATAACAATCAGGACAATCTACGCTGCCTCGGCTCAGACCCGTCCAAAAAAAAAAGAAAAGAAAAAGAGAGGAAACTGAGGGGGGAAAGTGGTTCACAATAAACAAGAGGAAATAATTGGCGATAAGATTAGTACCTCCAGAGCCAGCGCCGTCTTGTCGTAGGCGTTGGGCACCCTCTTCTGAATTGCTCGGGCGTAGACCGGCCCGTTCTGTAGGTTGGGAAGCTGAGTGTTGACCACAGGCTGAGCGTACTGGCCCGGTTCCCCCACAGTGGTGGCCTGAGGGGAACCTGTTCCGTCTGTGCTGCCTGCTACCCCTCCAACAAGCCCTCCCTGTCCAATCCCCACAACAGCAGGACCCAGACCGACAGCAGTTGGTGAGGCGGGCCGGTACCTTTCCACATAGGGTACGGGGATCATCCCGATTCGGCCCTCCTGGTTAGTGGCGTTCCACCACTGCTCCTCTGGCTTCTCTAGCACACGCAAGACATCCCCCCTGCGGAAGGGGAGATCCTCATAGTCGTTCCCAGGGAAGTCAAAGAGTGCCCGGACATACTCTGCTTCTTCGGTCTGTGGGGGGACCCCGACAGTGGGGGAGCTGATGAGGCCTGAGTGCCTGCCTCTGTTTACAGGCTCTATGAGTGTTGTGGTGTCCAGGTAGTGGATCTTGTAGAACTCCAGCAGACCTGGCAGCCCATCAAACTCCTGATCCCCAATCCGAAACCGACAAGGCGCCAACCCTGGTGGAGGAAATGACTTTGTTAGCTTGCATAACAGAAACAAATGCCTTCAGCTTCAACAGATCTGCCCATATACTTAATATTTATACCTACAGATTGATATATAAATAACATGATTTTCATGTGGGAGAAATAGATATATAAATAGTAGAGGATCCAGACTAATTCCCCATGATTTTAAAGAAACTAAAGTTCTTCCAGAAGCAGGTCTTGGCACTTTGCAACTCCTCCAGGAATTGAACGATTATTTAGAAGCCTCTCTCTAAATGAATGGCATCCATAACTTTAATTTAAATGGTCCGCATCTACTGTGTGCATGCGTCAGTGCACAGACATGATTGGCTCTTTCGCAGCCGGACAACCACTTTGCAGTGCCCTAAAAATTTATATTCAGTGTTCTGTGAGTATCATGTCTAATTTATGAGTTCTCTCATCTCGATCTGCACCGAATCTGGTTCTTCCTCTCCTTTGACCAAATTTCAGGACTTCATGACTTTTTAATAATGCCTTGCTAACTCAAAGGAATTGTATCTAATTCATTACATTATTTTATGCCATAAAAACATGCCTGCTCAATTAAGAACGAGCTCCAAATTGTCCAAGCCACTGCATGCTGCTGAACTATGACTTTTTTTTTTTTTTTTTAAACACATCTTCTCTGTTTCCACGTTGTGCTCAGCTAATTGTAATAATCTTCAGGGCTGAAAAAACATATAAAGTGCCAAAATTTGCAGTTTCCCTAATGGCAGCCAGCTATCCCAGCATCAATTTTTGAATGAAACTCAAAAGCAGCAACAGCAGAGAAGAAGGTGAGAACTGAGTTGTCTAAACTTCAAATATCTGGTCAGTCTATCAAGATATTTGCCTATTTTACAAATAGGCAACCTGGAGCAGAAATATGTGGGCCAATCTGTTGATGCTGTCCATAAAGATCCTGAAGACTGATGATCAGAAATTGTGCTCTTAATATTTATTCGACTATATTCTACACACCAGTGTCTGTTCTAAGTTTTTGGAGTCCACTAGAATACAATAAAATTATTCTACCATCTGAGCCGTTTGTTTTTCATTCAATAAGCCATGTACACGTCTAATATTTCTACTGAAAGAGATGAAATTTATGCTTCAGTCATGTGACTGTTGCTTAATTGTACGATGCTTATCAGACACCAAGAAACAGATCATATAACTGTCTTAATGCTAGAAGACAACTAGTAATGGTGCAGATCTGCATGAACGTCCCAATTTTTTTTGCCAGTTGCATAGATAACTCATATGGCCTATCATTTGCAATGGTCAGAGTCATAGGATCTTTAATCAGATTCTAGATAATCAGGTGTATGGGTACTTCAGTACTCAGGCCCCCCAAAAAGTGGGCATCGCCCACTCAGCACAGAAAGAGCTAACACCATCAGCATGTAATATAATAAGATTTGGAGGTGGTTATTTCTAAAGTTGTGCTGATTTAATGCTGTTCTTATCTGGAGCTACTCTTAATTAGTCCGTTAGCACTCCATCCTCATGATCGAATAAGGTCACTTCCGGCTCCAGAATACCAACAAGGTGGTGACCAACTGTAAAGTCCAGAAACAAATGGGCGACATCCCGGTGGTCCATCTTTTTTATGCAGTCTATGGGTCAGACTGTGTATAACAGTCTAAACAGTTGTAATGACACCGCAAACCTGAGCACACTTACATTTGGGGAATAATGAAATTGACTCTGCATCAATAAAGGCAAACAGTATTTATCCACACTTCTCACTAACTTACAAATTTCCACGATGGCCTAATACAACCAGAGAAACGCAAGAAAAAGAGAAGAGCGGCAGAACAAGTTTCTGCAGGATGTCGATTCGGGAATGACTCAGTTTTGAGTTTGTCACTTTGTGTGTCTGCACTGACTCAAACAGCACCACAGCTGAGTTACGTTTGTAATTTCAAAAGAAATGTGACTGCTGGCAGGTGAAACACTTTGCGTAGTTTCTTTTACCGTCTATGAGGCCGTCCCTGATTTACGACAGGGAAACGGAGAGAGAGGAGCTCAGAAAGGACGATTGCGCAACAGCCTCGAGCACAGTGGCAGACCTGTAAGCAGGGGTAGGGGTGTGTGTGTGTGTGCGCACAACAGGGCCTGATCACAGACATTCCTGAAGCGCCAATCTGACCAGTCATCCCCCAGTTGTGACAGTGGAACTTCCCCAGTTCATTCAATCACTGCAGCAGCAGAAGCAGCCCAAACCAGCTCACCTCACCTCTTTACCTGCTGAGCGGCAATCCTGCTGCTAAACGGGAAACACTGCCTCAAACCCTCAGCACAGAAAAATGTATTCCTGTTAACAAGAACAGTGGCTGAATAACTAGAATGTGGCTGCTTGTTGAAGATGAGGGCTTATTAAGATGACATATTCTCCTTTAAAGATTCAATAAAAGTACTGATCTTTATTTTTCAGTCAGTAGCAACACTGGTTCACAATAACAGGCTAATGAAAACCTTTGTTGAACTGAGTAAAAATATATGCCGGATTTATAAAGGGAGCTTCAAAATTACAGAAACGTATGGACCTATATGGGTACTGTACGTGTATATTTGTGGATTTTGGGAGATTGTCATATGGTGCAATTCCTGAAGGTAGTTCAACAATCAATGTGAAAAGTAAAGATTTTTATTAAAAAGCAAGTGAGGAGTTTATTACATATATGCCGAATATAAAAAGAAGCTTTAAAAACTCAGATAAGGTGTACTTGATTCGATAAATAAGAGCACATTTGTGGATTTAGCGAGATCTTGTTAAATCGGACAATTCCAGAAGTTAGTCTGGCTGACTTTGAGGAAAGAGTAGGTGACTGCAATGTGTGTACGCCCCATGTGTAAAGTTTTTTTGTTTTGTTTTTTTTTAACAGAGTGAAGATTTTATTATAGAATGCCGACTTTAAAACTGAGCTTCAAAAACACACAAAAAAGTGTAGGTACGCTTGTAGTATTACTCAGATCATGTTAAATCGGACAATTCCAGAAGTTAGTCTGGCTGGCTTTGAGGAAAGAGTAGGTGACTGCAATGTGTGTACGCCCCATGTGTAAAGTTTTTTTGTTTTGTTTTTTTAACAGAGTGAAGATTTTATTATATGAACGCCGACTTTAAAACTGAGCTTCAAAAACACTAAAAAAAAAAGTGTACCTTTCTTTGGTAAAGAAAGGGTACGCTTGTAGAATTACTCAGATCATGTTAAATTGGACAATTCCTAAAGGGAGTCTGGCGTGGCTTTGAGGCTCAAGTGGGCGGTAGCGAGGTGCGTGAACTCTGTAGACCAGAGTGAAGATAGTTGTTATTACAAATACGCCGACTTAAAAAATAGGCATCAAAAACGCGGAAAAAACGTCAATTTATTTAGTAAAGAGAGGACATATTTGTAGATTTACTACAGTCTTGTTAAATTGGACAATTCCTTAAGGGAGTTTGGTGTGGCTTGAAGAGCGAGTGGGCTAAAATCCTAGCAAAGCAGGTTTAAAATGAAAGCACTCCTTATATTAGAGACAAGTCCAACGTTACCTGAGCCAGACTGCAGACTGTTACTGATGCTACTGATGATATAATGTGACACTCTGGAGTTCTCCGACACGGAGAGCACGTAGTCTCCAGGGCTGGTTATCGAGTCCCTCACGAGGAAAACACCATGTCTCTGTCCCTGTAAAAGAGAAACTGCCTCCTGGCGGCTCAGTCTCCCCCAGTACCAGCTAGCACGGTCTTCGGCATCAAAATTACCGGCCATGGCTGTGAAATCCGTCCAAGGCTTGAGGCCTTTTCCCCTTCGCCTCTCCCTATCCGCAACTCATACAAAACTTTGGTTGACTAACACTCCCGCTGGAAAAACGTCACAACGGCACGATTTTAGTGGCGTCTAGCTGCAATGTCAAAGGGTTTATCACGGCGGAACGAATCCTGCACCACAAATCCAAATGATCTACTTCTAGATATTTAAAATAACTAAAAAAATCATAACTAACGTGCAACAAGAAACTCCAGGACTGAAATGGCGGATCTAGGGAAAAGTTGACCTCATCTACCGGAAGGGATGCCCGGTCAATGGGAAGCGGTGCATTCACGCCCCTTAAAAACATTGGAAATCTGCCAAACGATTTTTCAACTTCTTTTAGATTACAGCAACATTTAATACTGCTACCTTCTGTTTGTTTGCTTTACTGATTACGTCCTCAGTCTCTTAGCTTATAAATTTACCAGATATTAATTCCTTAGAAATGTAAGTACAATTGAAGCCATAAACGCACCACAGGAGTTCCAAAACGTTACTATTGTGAAAATCGTACAATACAGTTTTTAATGTCCCTTTATTGTTTTAACAAATAAAATTAACCACAAATAATTTTAAACAAAAATTGTAATCCCTGCCTTGAACTAGCTAAAATCAACTAATCACACATGTAAGGAGGAAAAAAATGAAGATCAGTCATTGGCCTTGTACTCCATATTTGCGCTACCAGTGGATGGCAATGTTAATTTGTTGGTTAACTCTTTGTAGTCTTTTTCTGGCCCAGCTTGAATAAAACCTTTTTTTCCCCTTTAATTGCAAGCAAAAACCATGCAGCCATAGTCCAACTCAACAATTGCTTTGCTATGATAGATTGGCCTTGGACGATAAAGAAATTTCCACTTAATTCAAATAAAACTGTCCAAATCTGTCCAGGTTACCTCAGCAGCTGGTCGTGATAAGAGCTGAGGTACAGCGTATTTTTCTTAGGGCACGTAGGGCAAAAACTATTTAACACTGAACAGTGTTAATATCTGTAATGCAAAAATCCCTGCAGTCCCTGATAATGTCCTACTATGTAGAAAATTTGTCTCCCGGTGCCGCTGAATGCAGTGCATAAATTAACTGTGATTAAACACATTCTGGAAAGCTGAGTTCAGTTTCACTAACCACAACCAGCTCTGACTAATGCCAGACCTGCTGAATCAATAAACCACTGAAATAGAACCCGCCTGACAAAATGAAGCAGGCTAAAAGATCTCAAAAAGCAACACATCAAGCTACAATCTCAGAATCAACTGAGAAATTATGTCTTTGACATCTATCAGTCTGGAAAGTGTTACAAAGCCATTTCTGAGGCAAACCACGGTGAGAGACATTTTATACAAATGGCGAAATCTTGGAACAGTGGTGAAGCTTCCCGGGAGTGACCGGCCTACCAAAATTACTCCAAGAGCTCATCGACGACTCATCCAGGAGGTCAGAGAAGAACCCAGAACGACATCAAAACAACTGCAGGCCTCACATGTCTCAGTTAAGGTCAGAGTTCATGATTCAATAATAGCACAGAGACTGGGCAAAAAAATGGCATCCGTGGGAGAGCTCCAAGGAGAAAACCACTGCTGACCGGTCATGCTCAAACCCTCCAGTGTGGCTGAATTTAAACAATTCTGCAAAGAAGAGCGGGACAGTATTCCTCCACAGTGATGAGAAAGACACATGGCCAAATACTTATGGGGCAATTACTTTTTCACACAGGGCAGGTAGGTTTGTATAGCTTTTATCCCCTTAACAAATGAAACCACAATTTAAAAACAGCATTTTGTATTTACCTAGGTTTGTCTAATATTAAAATTAGTTTGATGATCTGAAACATGTAAGCGTGACATATATGCAAAAAAAAAAAAAAAAAAAGAAATCAGGAGGGGGGCAAATACTTTTTCACAGCACTGTAACTGTCACTCCTTCATACAAATTTGTAATAATCAGATTATTTACAGTATTAAAATTACACTCCCTGTCTGTGTTAGTCTTTGCTCTGCAGTGTGCAGCCTATTACAAGAAATGGACATCGCGCACGTGCAGACAACTCTTCCTTTTATTAAATGTGATGTTTGTGTCCTTAATGATGTGAATGCTACACAAGGCCGACTTCCGTTTAGCAAAAACAGCACGTTTAGAGCCTCACATGTCACAGTGAAAACATTTTATGAAGTCCACTACAAATGCTGACGAAACTGTGGGAAACAGGTGAATGCACACACACACACACACACACGCACACACAGAGTATAAAACTGATCAACATATTATTTGTGATTTGGCACAGACAGCTGAGACTTCCTGTCAGCTTGCTTCCCTTTCGGCTCCTCATTCAAAGTGTTTATAACACACTGCGGTCAGCACCGCGTAGACTTCGTGACGCGCTCTGATACAGAGTTATTCAAACTTCTTCAGGTGGTTGTAGAGGGACTGGACGTATGTGAACACACACATGGGATCGGGCTTGTCCCCCATCTCCAGCATGTCCTCCACCTCGATCAGACGCAGACAGTCAGCCTGCTCCCTGAAACAGAAACGGAGGAGAAAAAATAGAAAAGAGATTCATGTAGTTACATATGAACGAGAACTTACAGCCATTCTTTATTTAAAGTGCATCCAAACAGTCACTGATGTTTTATTATGTTATCATTTAATGAAATTAATCAAATAAAAAATACAAATAAAACTTAGAATTAAAAAGGATATTCTCCGGGCTCAACGTGGTTGGTTTCCAGAAGGTCCAGAAAAAATAATTTATGTGACAGACACAGATATTCTCTGAGATTTAAAAAAAGGGGAAAAAGTCAAATATTCCTTGAGCTTACTTCTCATATGTTAGGCCTTATAATCTCCATATTCCCTTATATTAAATCATACACAAGCTTTTTTTCTCTTATTTATTTCAAACGTTCAATCTTGTAAATTTAGTTTTATCTTGGAAGACTGACCCCCCCTCCTGGCTTCATAATTTATTATTCCACCCAAAATGGACCTTTAATCACAGCGCACTTGCTGCCTCTTGTAGCCAGCTTACTCTGCGGTAGTGAAGGCCAGCTCTAAGTTGTGTTTGCGGTTTGCAGGGTCCAGAGAGTTGTATTCAAACTCCAGAGGGAAGAAGGAGTGGACCAGGGCGCAGAAGGCCATCCCATCGCTCCAGCTGGACGAGAAGTTCTGGATGTCTATGTTCTGAGAGGACACAAGATACAATCATTGATGTGTTTCTTTTTCACTGATTTATTTATTCAGTGTTGACTCCCAGAGCAGTGCTGCCAGTATTTAGTAATACACAGTGTATCTCTCTGAAGGAAATACTAACCAGAAACCCCAGGAGCTGAAGACTGAGGCTTCCTGTGTGGTACAGACCATCCATGAAGTTTCTCTGTTAGCCAATACTTAGCACTAATTAGCTGATACTTGTGGTTTGAACCTGTTTATGGATGCAGCTTTTTAACCAAGTTTTCTGGCATCAACTGATCACTTCTGACTCCAAAAAAAGACTTCACGGTGCCAGACAAAAACCCTGATGCTGGGGCTTCAAAATGAGTCCAAAGCAGAGACGGTATAAAAATTCACCTTGAGGTCACCCACTGATTTGTGAAGTCACGTTCCGAAGCCTCGAGATCGGCGTTCACACCATCGCCATAAGCGGCGGATCTGACTGTGAAACTGCATGCTTAGTTGGGAATATTCTGGATAATCATCCATTCCAATTCTGAGAATGACCTAAATTTACAAAACAAAGTTAATGTTTTATTCAGTATGACCTGAAATGAGCGACTGAGGCCGTAAACTCATCAGGAAAGCGTTTCCAGAGAAGAGGGCCGAGGGCCGACCACTGACTGTGTGACGTTAACTTGTCCGCTGTTGTGAACGTGTGACAATCATGGTGACACAGCATAGGATGAAGTGATGAGACCCCAGTCACAAAGGCTTAGAGACTGGTCTGCAACCATCTGGCAACCACCAGTTATGAGGGAAAAAGTATTATCCAACAAGGTGCTGGAAGTTGATGGCAGTTGCTGGGAAAATGATTGCTAAAGCTCAAGTCACACACACTCCTGTGGAGAGACCGGTTCTAACCATCCTGTCATCAATCAGTTTGCAAAAACCTTCTTGTGATTGCTTTGGTTGCTAGCACACAAACACTGTCCAGCTGCTCTCTGAGCTATACTGAAAACAAACCGAAAATGGAGACCATTGGCCTTCAAAGTAAAGCTGCACCTTTTGAAACACGTTGGCTGCAGCGCTGAGGCACAACTTTTACTTTGAAGGCGAACGCTCTCCATTTCCGGTTTGCGTCGTATTTTTTCAAGTTTTGCTAGCGCTCGGCTAGTGGTTAGCGAGTACTTGCAGGCAATCAAAGCAATCGCTAGGAGGTTTTTGGTGCAGCACCTTCTTTGAATCTAAATTTACCCAGTGACAGCCAGCAACCTCCAGGAACCACAGCAACCAGTGTTTGGATTGCAACTCTCGAGCAATGGCTTCATGTTAGGAATGTCAATAGGACTGAAAGGCTATCATTGCCTGGTGATCATTAAAAAGAATGCAGGTTTAAGGTACTTCCACATAGTCAATGGTCCAGAAACCAGTGAGTGACATTGCGGTGACTACATCCACATTCATGCAGTCTGTAGAAATTACCATCAGATGACTTTGGGAGGAGCCTGCAGCGACCCGCAACTGAAGCAGTTTTATTTTTCTCCAGTTGTCACAAGCAATGAAAAGTATATCCAGCAGTCATACCTGATAGCCAATGGTTTTGGAGCGACACCACTCCAACAGGATATGTTTTATTCCACTGGCACTGGACACGCCAAAGCTCTGAGAGCGCTTCAGTTTAGGCTTTGAGTCTTTGGGCCTGTTGGAGACAAATGCAGCTCATTTTACAGCAGAAGAAAGAGTCACAAAGGAAAAAACACAACACAGATTAAACTCTGTTACTTTATAGGCTCCGAGTTCATCCTTTCAAATAAGGCCCGTTTGGCTTGAGCGCCGTTGGAGCGTGGAAGTGTTTGCGACTTCATCACATCCTGCTTAAAGTCGCCCCCCGCTGGCTTGTTCGCTCTCCTGTGGAGAAGCAGCAGAAACCAATATGAAGCATCAGGATGGGGTTTGAGGACGTTTGACTAAGGCAGCCATTCAGACAGAGTAAAGATTAAGTCAGGTTAATCGGGGTTGATGGTCACAACGTACTTGTCCAAATTAGGTGAGAAGCCAGATTTTATGATTGATTTGGAGGGAAGTAATTTTTCTGTAGAACAAGAGGACAACAAGTAATTAGCAAGAAAAAAAAAGACAATACCAGAAAGAAATCAGAAGCCTCTGTGATCTAAATGGGCCTGAAGAGGGTTTACCTGCAGACTGAGGGAAGCTCACACTCCTCTTTAAACTGGGGCTGGGACTTTTAAGTACAGGCACTAAATTGATCACACGAAAAACAACTGTTAACCTTTAAAAATAACTGGAATAGGAACAGCAGAAGCAGATAACACAACTCACCACGTTTAAAGGGATACTCTCCAGGTTTTACTGCAGGGTCCTGCGAGCCTGAAAGGCTTGAAGACTGAGCCGTTAACGCAGACGATGAAGACTCTGTATTGGGTTTGGTCATGGCAGGGAGTGGCACGTGGGGCTTCGTTTCACTGGTGTCTAAAGACGAGATGAAATGAAACACGTTTTAAAATGAGGGGCCAAACTGAACAACAGTGCCGATACCGCAGCAGGGCACGCACCACGTTTAAACGGATAGTCGCCTCGCTTTATCGTCGGGGATTCTGGCATCGAAGGGTTTGGCACTGAAGCCGCACTCTGATCAGATTTAGAGGCAGTGGCACCGTCAGAGCTGCTTTTGGTTAATGCTGTGAGAGGAAGATGGGGCAAAGTCTGAGACACAGTGGCTAATTGATCCTGGGATGCCTGGGGCCTTTGTTCCTTTGCTCCACCTGCACAGGTGAAGATAATACCGTAATAATACATTTCCCTGAAGTTTTGTGTCAGTGCTAGGGTATTATTTACATGTTTATTACTTCTAAATGTGTGTCTACTTAACCCTGAAACACAGAAACACCGGAGCGAGCCTCTGCTATTTATATGCCACATTGTCAAGTTTGAACAAAGCCGTATTTTCACAGGAGTTAAAATGTTATAAAAGCATCTTCATAACCTGCAGTAGCATCATAGCAAATAATACTAGAGTTATTAACTGACCTCTTATAAAAGGATATTCCCCTGCTTCTCCTGCTGCTTTAGGTGCTGCAGACAGAGCAGGTTTGGCTGCCTCTGAACTGGGTCTAGTTGTCATGGCAGTGACAGGAAGATGAGGCTGGGGTTCATCAACATCTGAAAAAGAGAGAATCTAAAGTCCAATTGATGGTTTGAAGCGTTATTTTTGGTGAGCGACTGCAGTGCTCGTTTGGAGGTCTCCATGAAGATTTCCCACCTGGGAAGCCGGGTTTTGAACTAATGAAGCTTTGCTAGAGTTAAAAGAAAATCTTTTGTTTAGGGAGTATTTAATAAATAGTTAGATTCAATTTTATTTATATGGTGCAAATTCACAACAACAGTCACCAGCTTTATATTGAGATGTGTCTTTGTCACTTTGCTGAAGTCTGAAAGAAGATCCAAACCGTCACCCTCAGATGAGAGGAAATTGGGTGGGATGTTCAGGAGCAACTCGGGAACCGCCAAGGCTCAAGCCTGCCATGAACTGGAAACTGCTGGAACACCAGCATCACTGTCCACAGTGAAGCAAGTTTTACATCACCATGGACTGGAAGGGTGCTGAGCAAGTAAGAAGCCTCTGCCCCAAAATTGACACCTTCAAACTCGACTGAAATGTGCAGCTGCCCACACGGACGAGTTAAATACCTTCTGAAGAAAATTTTGGTGGTCAGATAGCTGCTGTTGTTTTGCTGCTAGTAGTGCTGGTACATTGCACAAAGTGGATGGAATAATGAAGAAGGAGGACTACCTCCAAATTCTTGAACTTCAATTCAACAGCTAGACGGTTGAAACTTGGACAGAACTAAGTGTTCCAGCAGAACAAGGATCCCAAACACACACAAAAACTGGTTTCGGAATGGGGAAAGCCGGCTAACATTAAGCTTCTGGAATGGCATTCCCAGATCCTCAACCCGATTGAAAATTTGTGGACTACGCTTTAAAGAGTGGTCAAACATCCCGTCAGAATTATGCCAGAAGCTTGTTGATGGCTACCAAAAGCATCTGGTCAAAGTGCAACTTGCTAACGGACATTTAACCACATATTAGCGGCATGCATATATTTGAGCCTGTATGTACACTTGGCCCTGTGTGGATTAGAGAAAATCCAAAATAACTTGTGCACCCAATTCTTGTTTTCTAAAGTCTTTAAAGATGTGTGCTGTACAATCATCCCACCCTGGAAAAAGAAAAGTTCAAAGGAATCATTAAGAGCCCCTAAAATTACCACGACATTCATGCCCATGATGAGGGGATGCAAACTTCTGATCGCAGCTGTAAATACAATACACTGCAGCGCACACTTGCAGCATTCGATTTATGAATGTACGTGTTTATTTTTTTTACTTGTTCGTGTTCATTTACCACTCAGTTTTAATGCCAAAAAAAACATCTGCAAGAACAAACAACAACTGGACCTCATGGCAAGGAAAAAACGATGGTTTAAAAAATGTATAACCGCTAGACAAAAAAGAGGAAATGCATTTTAAAATGGGATTTTTTGATATTGTGTGATATGTAGAAAATACCGCTGAGTGTAACAAACATTTTCAGGGTTGTGTGTTGACACATGAACTAATGAAAAGAGGACATGAACTGACATGAACTGGGAGTTTCCACAGCTGAAGACTCTGAGGTGGGTTTGGTGATGGAGGTCAGAGGTCGGTGGGACTGAGGAGCAGCTTCAGCGGGCTGGGTCACATCAGCGTCTGCAGAGAATACAAAGCCAAAAGTAAAATCAGGCCGAAGAGTCACCCTGTCTGGAAGTGGAGGTGAAGCTGCCTACCTTGGTGTCTCTCTTGTGCAGTGGCGGCTTCATGGGCGACATTTTTCTCTCCTCTCGCTTCAGTTCCCTGTTCAGCAGAGGCTCAGAGGTCAAAACACCCACTTCTATTATTTAGGTCAACATTAATAAATGAATGATATCATAATAGCCTTAAAAAACATAGGTATTAAGGTGATAAGGTAATAACACTGAGCTGTGGAAAGGACGGATATGGATTCCTGTAAAACACGCACGGACCTATTATGCTTTACCTTAATTTAAGATCATTAATATATTATAGCAGTGGCAGGTGCTCGTAATGTACATGGGCAAAGTTTCAAATAATGAGGCCAGAGTGTGTAAAAGTAATTCCTGTGAGCTAAAAGATCAGGCTTCAGGCAGCTTTATTTACCCTGTCATCTCAGACACACGTCTGCGTGTGAGGGGCAGCCAATCAGAAGGGGGGCTCAAAGGAGGAGGAGCTAAAACAGCTCGTTTCACAAGTGTCACAACAAGGCCCGGTATGAGATAAATAAGGATTATTTTGCACTGTGAATCATGCAAATCTACTCTAGTAAAGTCCAAGAATAAAGATATTGTAAATGAGTAATTTGAGTGAAATTTAAGGCAACCCTAAAGTGAAAGCAGGAAGGGGTGGGGGTGGGGGGGCAAATGATCTGCTCAATACTTCAGCATGAAGTATTGAGGGGATCATTTGCATGCTCTATAAGTTACGCAACACTGTGTCTGTGTTTATACATTTGCTTTGGCAACTTCACTCATTCAGTTTCTCACAACACACAGCGACGGCCCTTTTGTTGTTCGCAGCGCTGCACGCCGTGGAGCTAAAATTAATTTAAGGTCTTTGACACTCATCGCAAACCTGTTGGTGTGTGTGTGTTTGTGCTCACTTTTCTGCTTGTGTGATCTTCAGCTGTTAACAGCTGACAGCTTCTCCTTTAATGACAGCTGTGGCCAACAAACCCGTGTTCCCACTGAGAGGCTATTTTAGATCTTGCAATCAGCCCCTTTGCAAGAGTTTCCGCTGCACTCTTCTTACATCCCAATATAGCCCCAATTGGATACTTTGGAAATCAGGGAGTTAGGTTGAGCAGTTCAAACAGCACCTAAGTATATCAGCATGAAGCTGTGGCCTGTATTCACCCCATCTCCCACCCCGCAGCCTTTTGCTTTCCAGCCACAGTGCTCATAACGGTATGAATATCCAGTCCGTCATCAGGTGGGAGATTAGCACCCCGGTGATCTGCAGGCTCCACAGTAGCTGCTGTCTGGCTCTATCTGACCCCAGTAATTCAATTCAATTCAATTCAATTCAACTTTATTTGTATAGCGCCAATTCACAACAAACAGTCGCCTCAAGGCGCTT